>WEIU01010807.1:602638-626727 GCA_013389925.1 Aegithalos caudatus | reverse complement strand
GCCCCGCAGGCACGGCCCCACAGCCCGGCCCCGCAGCCCCGGCCCCACAGCCCCACAGGGGCACGGGCCGGGCACACACACCGGGCACAGGCCGCAACAGCCGCGGGGGAATTCAGCAGCAGCAGAACGGGGGGACTGGGAGAAAAAACAGCTAAATCCAATTAATATAACTACAATATCGAATGAGAGAATTCTGTATTTAAAACCAGTTAAATCCAGAAGTCAGACTACCGAGCTCANCGGCCCCACAGCCCCACAGGGGCACGGGCCGGGCACACACACCGGGCACAGGCCGCAACAGCCACGGGGGAATTCAGCAGCAGCAGAACGGGGGGACTGGGAGAAAAAACAGCTAAATCCAATTAATATAACTACAATATCGAATGAGAGAATTCTGTATTTAAAACCAGTTAAATCCAGAAGTCAGACTACCGAGCTCATGTATTGACTAGTCTATGATGGGCCAGAGGCAGCAGTGACAACATCTCAAAAAAAATTTGCAAGCATTAAGATGGAATGGCTTTTACAAAAAAGCTGCTGAAATAATGGGATGTTAAATGAAGGTACAGAATTACCTAAAGTAAAATCGATCACCACCCTTGGGATGCTGCTGAAGGCTGAATTCCAACCATCCCTGTTCAGCTGGCTCCTGTGACTAACGTGGTATTTATCTCAATTGATTAAATACATTATTCTACTTTTATTTATAAGAAAGGAGTGATGGACTGGCATGAGTTCTTTCAATTAATTTTATTGAGTAGCCAAATCTGATAAATTAGCACAGATAAAATAAGCATTTGCATGTGTTATAAATGACTTTTTACAGGAATAAAACAGTGAAAATTACAAACTGTAAAAAGGAGGACAAGTAAATCCTGTCTCAAATTCAGAGGGGGAAGATTTATAACTTCATACTGAAGATGAAATCTTTTGAGTTCAGAGAACAAAGATTTAATATTACAATATTATACACTACTTTACAAAATTAATTTTACTATAAGGATTACATCCATAATAGTAAACAGAACCTTAAAATCACATTTAATGGTCCCTTAACTTAACAGCCATTCTGCATCGTCGATTAAATTCTGTTAAGAAATTAATTCTAAATAAAAGTGAATCATTCTAGTTATTGCAACACAAGTCTACGTGGACTTAGACTCAAATATATTAATTTAAAAACAATAATGAAAGCAAAGTAAAACGGATGGTAACAATGTTGGCTGAACACTAATGTGTCAAACACAGAAACAGTTTAAAAAGAAGTGTTTGACTACGAAGAGACACACCTCTACCACACATTGCCAGTGGTGGAGTTGTGCTGAAATCTAAGTACCAGAGCCCCTCTTGCCCACTTCTGCAGCCCATCTTCAGTGCCCTCCTTTTTCAATTGTATGTAAGAACACAATCACAGGTAGTGTGTGTGTCTGTGTCCCCTGCACTGCCATTACAGCAGTACAAGTGAACCAGCAGGCCAGGAAATAAACTATCGAAGTTCAATACAGAATTTCTTCCCAAGTGAAGAGAACTCTGAGGGGCTTCATCTGACTCATTTAGCACGTTTTACTCTGTAAAACTCAGGGACTCAAATCCAGACTTGTTAACTGCCACAAAGACTGACACCTTCAGCCTGGTGTACATAAAGCAAGGAGGCCTCCAGTACTCCTTTAAAAAAGGGATAGAGAGAGTAGCAAAATACAGTCACAGTAAGAAGCAGACTTTGGGTGGGCTGTTTGATGCGAGGATGGTTTTCAGTTCAACATCTGAGTGATAACACAGCCCAAACCACAGGGTTTAGGGCAGAACCTATGCAAGTGCAGAGGTTCCATGTATGATGTAAATGAAGAGACCCCTTTCCCCCTCCCTGGGGAAAAAGAAAAAAATCAAACTGTCAAAACTCAAAAGACACCTCTTCACTATGACTAGAAACTGTGCAATTCTCTGAAAAGCAGTTCAAGTAAATATATTCCTGTTTGCTACACAGGCAGCACACAGGGAAGCTTCAATTGGTTCGATAATAATCTTTTCATTCTGTTTTAGCCATTGTTTTGAACTTTAGCTTCTTGTGCTCAACAAGAAGAACAATTTCTCCCAAGGAACTCCTCCCCAAAAGTAAGGCAACTCCTGACAACCACGAGCAGCTACAGCCTGAAATGAGAGCAAATGTTGACCCAAATATTGACCCTACTGACATTTGTACCTCCAAATGTCCGAAGCACAGTACATTTCACCACTCACAAGTGTTTTACCTCTTCAAGTTGCTTGCCCCAGAGAGCAGGTTCTGCAAGACCTTTAAGTTTACCACTTAAATAAAAAAGCAAACAAAGATTTTTCTATATGCAACACTTGCATGGGCATTGGAATACAGTAACTTAAATACTCTTTACATTGGTAGCTATCAATGACAGCTTAATCCTGAAAACAGAAGAATTATCAATATGCTTCTATAAAATTATTTAAATATTTTTTGTATATAAATTTTTACTTCAAGTCCAATGTTAGCTTTGATCTGTATCTCTGGCAGGCTCTGAGAGTATATTTAAAGCTTTTATTTGGTGCACACTGGCTCATTACACAGGTGCAGCAAAAAACCTTTTTTTTTTTTTTTTTTCAAACTTCAGGCTTGTCTGCAACCAGATACAAATCTTCAAATGCAGTATAATAATTTTGTTCTTGGAAAAATAATTTCCAGTTTTAATGTCAATATTCAGTGTTGCAGACCAACATTTGGTCTGAAGTGCTGCCAACAAACTTGCTTCAGAAACACACCAGATCTGAAAGGCCCAACATTCACTTAATGTAAACAAGAGCCAAAAGTCTACTGAACATAAACCAAACAAAATCTGACATAACCTTCCTTGCTCTTCCCCTCCCACAGCATTCATAAATTGAAATTAAAACGATTCCTTTTGCTGAAGAAAAGCAAAGCTTACCATCCACCTAAGTCTACTTTTGCTGCCAACTCAACCAATGACTTGAAAATCTGACTCACGTAGGGCCCACTCCTCCCCACTGTTTTTAAAATTAGAATAATGACTTATTAAAAGCTTCAACAAATTCAGCCCCCTTATCCAGGTTAAGCTTACCTTTAGTCCTATTAGCCATAATCCAATCCAAGCACTGGATTCTACACTTCATAAGCATTTGTTCATTTCACAATGAACACTTCTTTCATTGCTACTTTAAGCTTTAAGTTGAACATTGAGATGCTCTGTCTGTAATCACTGGATGCACTTAGAAATAATTTCCCTGCAAATCACGATCAGTATTGTGAGGTTTTATATCTAGCAGCAAAAAAAAAAGTTACAGAAATATACATTTTGAACAACAAAGAACTCTTTATTTTACAAAATGTATTTCACCTTCTCAGTATTGCCTTTGTAAATGTACTTCATGCTGCAACTACTTACAGTAAAAACACGATTTGCAGCAAATTAAAGGTGCTCAACCAGTTCCAACAGTTTGATTTTTTTAAGGTACAATATTACGTAGTTGCACATTTGATTCTCAGATGTGGTCCTTTATTTGCTTTAGTTCGTTGAAATCACAGTGAGAACTTCTCATCAACTGCCTCAGGCCACAGATTTAATGAAGGTATTACAAGCACAATCATTCTTTACTGCAAAATCTTTCCTTAAAGTAAGCCAAAGGCTCGTGTTTCATTTATTCACTTGCTGCTGTATATGAAGGAGGAACTCGTAGTATGATAAGGCTGATTCTGTTCTGTCTTCAATCATATTTTGCAGAAAACTTGATTTCAATGGACTCTCATCCCTTAAAAACAAAAATAGAAGTGTTTGAGTGGAACAAACATTTGCCATGGGCTACGGTGCGTTAATAAAATTACAGGTCCAGTGGGAAGACATTTCAAGAGCTTAAGGACACCTGAAAAGGATCTCAAATAGCCCTTAGTAGTGATTAATCCTAATAAGTGCTCTTACCAGTACTTATTTCATTTATCTGACATTACCTAAAGGTTCTTCTGTGACATTTAGTCTTTTTTAGTCTTTTGAAATTCTAATTGGAGACAACTCCTAAGTCAGATCTGTAGTCAAATCTGCCAGGCACAGCACACGCTATTGCAAAGAATTCCATTAAGCAAGTTCAGTATCTGATATCCAAGGATGTATTGTTAACAGGCTGCTGAAGAAGAAAGGGACTGTTCAAACCCACTTACTTTATTATATATAGTATAGGAAAGAAAGGTCTCTGTTCTCTCAGCCAAGAAACGAAAGCTCGTGTTCTGATGGATTCTGCCGTTTCAAGTTCTGGGAGATGTGTCTGAAAGCCAAAGGGTTCCATTAATCCAAACAGGGTATTTTCATGAAAAACAGTAAAAGGAACACCTGGACTAGCCCAACTCATTAGGTATAAAGAAAACCCAGACAGATACAATTTGTGATGCATAGTTTCAGTCTTGTCTTCCTTGGAGGGGTTTGAAACAGTCAAGAGCACTGAACTGCTATCAGCAATTAGCTGTCAGAATGGTGATGGCTGAGCTGGGATTGATTCCTGGTTTGTTGCAGAAATTAAAGGATTTCCCTCTAACCCAGTGTACTTGCAAGCATTCCTACTCTGCTCCCACAGCTCTGACACACTCAATCATTGGCAGCCTCTTCCCACTGTGTCTTCATGGGAAGAAACTCCAAGAGGTAACAGAAATCATTTCTTTCCTTGGATGTGGATCTGTACCACTAGAGGGCTAATATCTGAGCAGTGTGTTTGAATTCTCATACAAGTGATATTGTGGCAGCACTGTGTGTATGACTGATGTGCAGAGTGTGACTGTATATTACCATATTCTGTGGTATTGAGCCATAATTTGGAACTCCAAGGACTTGGCTGATGAAGCCCTGCCCGCAGTTCTTCCCAATCCACAGAAACATCACCTGAAAGACACCCATCAGAACATGAATCCAACCCAAAACACACCCCAGCAGTCTCATACATATTTTGGGTTCTCAGAAAGAACACACCAAGTCAACTTGGATACTTTTTAAAATCCCCCACCACACAACTTACAGAGCCAGCATCCATAAGATAAGCACCATCCCTACTCAGCTTCTCCACTGATAGCTGGAGAAGGGGTGGTTGAGGTATAGTTCTGTCATTTATGTTGAGAGCCCCCTAAAAGAAGGATGAAAAACAGTGGTTCACACCCTTATGCAAACAATCAGAACAGAACATTAACTAAGAGTAGGATCTATTACACTGAATACTGGAGCTGGACTGTTTGTCTCAGTTTAGCTCAAATCATACTTAAAGTGATAATTTAGTTGGTTCATCGGTAATTTACTAATAAATCTTAGTGTTTTATTTAGAGAGGGCGGATTTCATCAAATGTATCTTAGTTAATTAGTTCTAGAACTGGATATCCAATTTGTTATGTACCAAAGATATGATTTCTAAAATTGTTCAGGGTTTTAGATAAACACTCCCTGTTCTCAAAACTGCTTGATATTTTCAAGTAAAGGAAGCTACAAAGGGGCAAAAACCACATTATGATATCTTTATGTATATGTGATTTATAGCACAAGATAATGACACAAGGGAAATGTGAAATAAGTTAGGGAAAAACCTTCCCCATCCATCCAATAGCAAAGCACAGCTCCTCTCCAGAATTCATCAAACCAGTTCCAAGTAACAAGTGCATAAATGCAACAAGTGGGAGGATATGAAACATTACATTTTAGCTGTGCAACTTTACTATGAAAAACTTAGAAGACTTCTAACACGTTTACTTTCACGTCACACATCGTTGGGATCAAGCAGATGCTGCAGCAAGGCAGACTCACCTCATCTGTGAGGTTATCGACTCTGTACAGACTGGGATGTGTCATCAGCATGAGGTAAACAAGGGGCTGGTTTTTCACCTGACACATGGTGAAGATGCGTTCATCCAAACGTGTGTTTGTCCCAGTCTGAAATGCTTTCTGCAAACAATCGGGCATTTGCTTTAGCCATTAAAGCAAAGCAAAATAAGCTGAATTTCACACATCGCCTACTGCTTATTACTAACTTCAGTTTTAGAGATGTACTGAGTTTTCTCATTGGATCACTTTTCCATAGTTCTCCTCACTGTTTCACACAGAAATCATGCAAGTCTCATTCTCATTTCTGAATTTTAGAATTCAGCTCCACCTGGCACCACTAATCCTTTCTAGTGAGCACTACAGCTGAGATGAAAGCACGCTGAAATACTCTCTAACCTACACCTCAAAAATGCTACTTGATGACATTTAAAAGAATAAATACTGGAGTTGTTTATATTGGCTTCGGTGTAGAGAATCTTAGGCTCTGTATTTACAAGAAAGAGATAGCCCTAGCTTGTTGGGACAAAAAGCTACAAATCACAGTAGGGCTCACTCCTCCCACCTGACTGGATCAAACGTTTATCATGCCTTTCACACAAACAAGCTCAATATGAACAAGCTGGTTAATTCCTAATCAAGATGTATGAATCCAAAACTTCTTTTTGAACCAAGAAACCAGTTCATCCTACACTTAACTGACTTCCAGTATCAGTGCAGGGAAATTCAATTAAAAAATACTTACACTGAGAAAATACTATGGAATGCTTTAAACCTCCTGCAAGAACAAGGAGCCAACTCCCCCCTCTCTGCCACGCAGCCAGCTCTCTTCTAATCCACACTGAACTGCTGCGTGGATCTGCATTTCCAGAAATGTACAAAACTGAATCCTGAGGAAACACTATCCGTACCCCGACACATTCACTTCACTAGTCAGCGTCTTTATTATTTTGCCCTTCCATCGCTTAAAACATTTATACTTTCGCTTTTACGCACACGCTTCTAAATTCCTGCTTTCGAAGGAAATCACTGTCCACCCAAGAGCTGTCCTTTTGCTCCAGGCTGACCGCCACACCACCCCCCGCTGCCCGGCCCGTTTCCCCGTACCTGCTTCAAGAGCGCCAGGACGTAGAGCGGGAAGAGGCGCAGCGAGCGGGGCGCAGCGAGGCCGGGCTGCGGGGCGCTCAGCACGGAGCAGCGATAGGCGGCCAGGGAGTCGATCACTGCGTTCACCAAGGCGTCGCGGGCATCGCTCAGCGTGGCCGACACCGAGCGGTCCACGGCTGCAACACAGCACGAGGTCAGGGGACAGGGCCTCCTCCCCTCCGGGGACACAGATCTACGTCGGCTTCTCTCTTTATCCGAGGTGTCGAGGCACATTAAGCTTTTACTATGTGCTAGGGGAAGTCAAGTGCTTCAGAAAATAGCTGGGGCCCACGATGATGCACCAGACTAAGCCTAGGCCCAGGTGATTGCACACAGCTCTACTGATCCTTTAGCTAAGCCAAGCATTAAAACCAAAACTCTCTCAGGTTGGCGACTTTGAAAGCGCTCTTAGAATGAGGGAGAATCTTTTCTTCTAATGGCACCTCCCAGAGGATTATTGCTCAGATCTTTAAGGATACAACCCACACACACCCAAACAAACCCTTGGCACGCTCACCCATATTGGCTAAGAGCCCTGTGATGGCCTGCACGTCTGCCCCTAGGTACACGTCGCTCAGGGTTGTGACAACAGGTAAGCACATGGTGTGGACACGAATTCGCCTTTCACCTGCAAGAACAGAAAACTGTAACCTCCGTGCTTGTTGTATGAAGCAACAGCACAAGTGCCCCTGTTTGAGCCCTGTGGGCTCGATCTAACCCTACCTTTGCTGGAGGTGTAGAGCAGAGCTGACTGAAAAGAAACAACTTGCATATCTGTCAGGCTCTCTTCCACTGACATCTGCACGGCGTACCCCGCGTCGGGGTTCACGTTGGGCAGGGACAACAAGTCTGTAGATCGTACGAAGAAGTTCCCGTGGAAAGTATGAATGGAAAGACCTACAAGGTAATAAGGGATCGGTTTGGGTTTTACAGCTGTGAACTACAGGCACCAGATACAGATCATCAGTGTGACTGTACTGGAATGTTCCCTCTCAATGAAACACATTAGCTTCAGAAAAGGGAAATACTGCAAACTGACAACTCATCCAAAGAGTCTACCAAGCCTAGCAGAAAGTGATAATTAGCATGGCAAATCAATGCAGAGTAGTAGAAAGTATCTAGATTACAAAAACGGTCCCTGGTTGAAATAGCAGTCCAGGAAAATTTCCAGTTTTGAGCATTATAAACTGGAACTTGGATACCACAAAACACACTGCAAATACAGTCTTTTAAAATTTGTCTTATCCCTGGAATTTTACTTTTCTAATCTTTGCCTTTTGGCTGTGGCTTCAGAACAGCTAGAATACCAATGAAATCATTCCCAAAGAGCAGCAAACACCCACTTCCCTCTTCTCCACCCCCCAAAAAGCTAAAAAGGTGAATTCAGACCTTTGGTGCATCTTATCCTCATGACAGCCTCAAACCCAATTTTCCTAGTTAAATATCGCTTCAGCTCCTTTTGCAATTTCTCCACCTGGACAGGGTTGTGTTTATGATGGTAAGATTGGTAGTAGTAGACACTACCTGCAGAATACCTTGATATACAACCTGAAACAAAACCAGAGTTTGGAGAGTGCTGACAGTTGCTGCTGCAGTCTTTAAACTATCAAATTGTTCACACCTGCAAATCACTGAGATACACAATTACAGACCTGCCTGCAGGGACAGATGTAGCACAGCTGTATATTCTAGTATGTGATAAGTTTCAGATGTGAAATAATTTTCCATTGACCTGAAATTGCTGTCACTTGAAAGTTTGGTTAAATAGAAAAAAAAAATGAAATGCTAATGAAACTTGCTTTAAAGGCAATGACACTGATGGTTAAAAGGCATAAAAAGGGAGAAAGTATTTCTGCTATTTATATCAGTAGCACAAGAATCCTGAATTGCTAAGGAAGGCATGAAAATAAGTAGGTTAAATCAGGACTGAAAGATTACATTCTATTCACTGTCACTGGTCAGCAAGGACAAGTTTGTATCTAGACACACTAGATGAATTCAATCAGGTTCATCTACTAAATATCAACATAGATTCTATGCATTTGCTCAAAATACAAGAGTTCCATGCCCCAAAACAGCTTTATATGTCTTACCTAGAGAAGCCAAGTCAGAATATTGCCCACTAAGAAGAAACAAATCCACTGCAACCTGTTGGCCTGAGCAGTCCAAGGCCAACTTCTTGTAAAAATCAGTCGATGGTGTCAGATGTATATCCTGTTAACACAGTGGAGTATTACAAAATACAAAGGAAATTCAAATTCATTCATACATTCATTGCCTGTTTTCAGGGACACTTATAATTAATTTTCCATAATCGATTAAAAATATTTTATTTTTTAAAAAATCAGGTAATTAATTTGCGTTTATATTGCTTGGGTTTTCTTTTGTTTTCTTTTTTTTCTGCTACTTTACCAAAGGAACAAGACAAGCACAAAATTAACCCAGAAGAGGAAATCCCAGAACAGGGTTTTTAGTCCTCTCAAGCCTTTTGCTCTCCTAACCTTGGCTGTTGCTCTTTGGTTTGGCTCTTCCCGTGACTTCAGCGCTCCCATGCCCACGGACGGGAGCTGTGTCTGGAAGACGGTGATTCTGCCTCCCGTGGGGGACATCAGTTTGAAGGCAGCCTGCAACGCAGGCCCCAGAGCACTCTGAGTTTCCAGGGACTTGGTAAACATCTGTGGCAACGTCTTCAGCAGATCCTGAATCAGCTACGAGTGAGGAAACTGCATTAGGCTGTGAGTCTTCAGGATTTTCTACTTTATATAGAGCTGACAGCTGAACATAACCAAGGACTAACACTTCTAATATTAAGGGGGTAAACAGGAAGTCCTAGAAAAACTGAAGTACTGTCTTGTTTCAGGTTGGCAAGAATTTACAGTGACAGATAAAAGACCTTTTTATTTTTTACCTCAAACCTGGCATTTGAACAGCAGGTGTTAATGAGCATTAATTAATCAAATAATTACCGATCAGATCCCCAATTATGTAAATGTCACCAGTTATGTAAGAAAGTCCTTGTTTCTTACCTCTTTATTTTCATTTAAATTTACTAATAAGTTTTCTGGCATTGGTATAAATACATCTGAAAGGGAAAAAATATTTGAGTTATCTTTTAAAAACATATCAGGCTTTCCCTGACTTTATTTGCCAACCATCATACTTATTGGAAAAAAGTACACAGTATCAGTGTATTAACCCATGCAAACATAATTATGTGGACTTTTTTTCTCATAAGCATTCCTGTGGCTAGAACCCCATGTTAGAGTAGCAATTAACAGGGCTGAAGGTTAATCAAGACTATGAAATAAAATCACATGGCAAATATTTCCAGTGTTCATTCTACCCTGCCCAATAACATCCAGTGAAAGGGGATTTGAAACAAAAGACAGAAGGACAAGCACTAAGCACCAGCCACAAGAAAATCTATAGAGAGGTATCCAGCATCAGTGTTTGAGATTTCAAGAGGAATTTAGATAACTGTACTAATTAAACTCCAAGTTAGGAAGGCTGTCTTCCTGTTTGAAGCCATGAGCATCCACAGCACTGCTCAGACATCAGGGAGATGTCTTCACAAACAAACTCACACATATGGTACTTCTAAAGTCATTACTAGAGAGACTAATGCTGTCATCTAGAAACTCCCACCACACAGATATTTTTAAAGGCTGTCACAACCAGAAGTCATTAATAGGTACTGATCACAAGAATTATTTTTGCATACCTTCGATATCTGAAACTATAAGCATCTGAGGCTGAGAAAGACCTTCCTGAAGGCTGTAGAAATGGATTGTGCTGTCAAATGTTATGAAGCCTATTTTTGTTCTAGTGTTCCCAGGAAGCCTGAAAATGAGACATATGGTGTTCAATGAGATGAAATTTCATTTCTGCAGGCTTTTTTTTTTAACATCCACTGCATCTCTCCATGGTTGTTACCAAGCAGTTAGCTTAACAGCTAGACTGCAAGAGCTTCACCAAGTCATTTTGAAAAGAACAAAAACCACAACAAAAAAGGAGCTCATGCTAGAGTCACCTAACAGGCAGGTGTAAAGCTTCTAAGAGGGTAATCAGAAGTGGAAGAAAAGGAAGAAATAAACTGCAAAATACCAAGCAGTGTTTATATAAAGTTCAAACAATGCACATTTTGTGAGAAGTTTATTAGATGTATGACTCAGCAAATACTTATCTAAATTTCAGCTTTTAAAATATACAGTGTAGAAGATATCATAAACATGACACTTATATTCTTTTGGGGATTGATGAAGCATACAGGAAAGAGTCAGACTGAAAATCAAGCCTCAAAATGACCTTTTACACTGGTGTAGCTGTGATGGGAAAAAGACTACAGCTTTCTGGTTCATTTTAACACAACACTGGTCACTGTTTGCCCACACCAGGAAACTCGTCTTCCAAACAGAAAGGACGGGTATGTTGGTGTCTATCACAAGTTTAAGAGAAATGAAAATTGGCTATTTTAAGGCAAAAGTACTTACGAGTCAAGATTGTCTAAGAGGGTGTGGCAGACTGTATTCAAGTATCCAGTCTCTATTGCATTGTGAGAGACATCAAACACGAAGAGGTACACGGGCGGCTGGGGCGGGCGCAGCTGAGCAAAGAAAAGGTTACCTTTCAGCTTCAAATAGCATTTGTTAGATTTGGGTTATTTGTTCCACTGCAAGTTTAAACTGTTAAAACAGCAAGCAGATGATAGCTAAAATTTCTGAATGTGTTTGCCTCTTACTTGGTAATAGCAGAATTCTAGTTTACTTCTGAAGATACCTACGTATTCTAAGTACAGAACAACTTTGACATCAAATGTTTAGAAGTGAACTCTCTGAAGTTCTCCCCACGATTCTCAGATACACTCCTTAAGGCAACAGCTGTTCTACTGAACTGGAAAGCATCCTCTGAAACAAAGCTTTCTCTGACTCGCCTCTGAAAATAAAACCGAGGGAGAGAATAATAAATAAAGCCTTACCATGTATTCAGATGGGGCCATAAACTCAATAGTAGCATTCTGGACTTCAGGTCTTTTATGAGGTTCTCCGTAAACTCTTGTCACAGGGTTATACAGGAATTCTTCAGGAACTATGCAGATAAGTTTGTATGTCAGTATTTCACGCTAGCATTGGCTGTGCTGCATTTTAAAACGAATATTTCAACTCTTTTGTGGCTATTGGGCAACACGTGGAGGACAACACCAGGCGGTGGAGTTCACCTACCCTTGTGCCAGGGTACCCTGAGGGACTCCCTGGGCTTACTGCATTTCTTTAGGGACACCACTGTCACTGGGAAACATTTCTGGTAACTCCCAGTGTGAGTGACAATAATCCCCTGCTGATGTGGCCAACACCACTCCAGTCCCAAAGGGCAGGGTGGGAAAGGTCAATTACAACACCTGAAAGCACATTTAGGACCTACCATCATTGACTCTGTAGCACAAATTGCATTTCCATCTCCTTTGGTCTAGGAAGCTGACAAAAGGGTTGATGTACGTCCGGCAGGAGCGGCATCTCACGATGATACTGGAAGTGACCACTGGCAATTGCTGCAAAGGAGAAGTTTACTGTTTATAGCATCCTCACCCTGCAGCTGCTCACCTGTGCTAGCAACACCTACTCTGCTGCCTCCTGAGGCAAAGCATCCCTGTGGAAAGGAGCAGTACTTGTGCATCCTCACAGCATCCCTGCAATTCCTTACTATGATGGGTAGGAACTGAGCTCTAACATATTTGACTGTGCAGATTCCCTTTCCAAGTCTCTAAATTCTTGAATTTTACACTAGGAAGATCCCTAGATCAAGTCCTGCACCCAATATAGATCAAAAAGCAGGGAAAAAAAGGCCAAATCTTTGAAAAATCAATTAAACTGAGAAAGAAAAACAATGTTTAAGATAGACATTGCTAAATTCAAAGTCTTCTGGGTATCTCATGACATCCAAATCCCCTCAACTTTGTCAAGTCTTGAGTTTAGAATTAGTACTCAGTTTGAAATGAATAACTGCAACTGATATGTGACAACTTGGAATTTACATGTTGCCTTCTATCACAGTCCAAATTCTGTGCTGCCTTTAAGCTTTTGGTTTTTTGAGGTTTGGGAGGCTCTCTATTTTTATTAAGAAGTGAGACCTGAAGGTTTAAAAAAGATGGGGAGAAATAATTAAGAAAAATTACAATGATCTGTATGGATCAAGGAAATGTCCCTTACTATGGTAGTTTTTCTGGGCCAAAGTACCTGCCCTTGTTTTATAATTCACTGTCCATTGTCTGGACTCCGGTAAAGGCACAGTTGATATTTCAGCATGTAAAGTTTGGAATATTTCTCATACCGATAAGTCTTTGAAAGGATGAAGCAGGAGCCCCAAAGGAAGTTTGGCTTTATTCAATAAGGCCTGAGTTTGAGGAATGTTAGTCAGGGTACAGCGGAACAACCTACACGAAGGACAAAGGGTTATTTTCAGAGGCTTTCAAATAAATTATGATCTCAGTAGTACAGTATATTTTTCTAGAGATTTAATGGTGAATTTCCATTTCCAGATGAAAGACCTTCTCCATCTCTGTCAAATCATTTTGTTTCTGTTTGAGCTTGACCCACAGTACATACTTTGAGTTCTTATTTGATGCAAATGCTCTTTATAAAGAGCTGAGTGTCATTTTAGTCACTCAAGTCAAAGTTAAGCCTAATAATTTTCAAAGTTGCATCAAATCTTTACATACGAAATGTTATTTTGAAATAAATCAGAATCAGCAATGTTTAAAGGGCTGTTTTAAAACTTACTAACTATAAACAGTCCCACAATCATTTTCTGAGTCTCGAGCACTCAGCAGCTTCCACAAAGTGCAGATGTATGTGGCAGTTTTGCAAATCCTGTCCAGCTTGTTTGCATGAACGTCACAAAGGCACTGCTATTTCCTTTATCTACCATAAAAATATTTGCAAAGTAGGAGTCCCTGGCTATACACAGTTTGATTGGTCTCCTCAGAGAGAGTAATTGATTAACTGCCAGCCTCTAGTTTGAAATTTCATTTACTCCATTGTTTTGAATGGTTACTTTTCAATGCAGAGGTCATTCCATGTTTCTTCATGCACAATTTTTTTGGTGTACCTCACATGACTGAATTTACTCCTATTTTACATCTTCTCATCCATACTCACTGCCAGGCACAAAATTTTGGTACCTATCTATAGTTGCCTTGTTAACAAGCTTTTCCTCATACTTTCTACAAAGAAGATTTTCCCCTCTTCAGTTAAGCCCACTTACTGCCTTTGTCATAACACAGTAAAGCCCATTTTCAATATTTTCTACTCATAAAATTGAGAAAATATTTTGTGAAGTTCTAAATAGGAATTTATACTTCTATTTATTTTGATGTATTATAGCAAATACATAATCTTACTCAGGATTGCAGTTGAGCTTCTGGATGTCTTCATGCAAGTTGGGGACAGGAGCCTTCAGAAGGGTGGTAGGAAGAATATTTCTTTCTTGAAGAAGATTCACAGGTCTTAACCCTTCCTGCTGTAGACTCAGGCCACCCATTGATGCAGTTAAGTGGTTAGTGCCTAGGGCAGGCTAGAGTCAAATAAAACTTCACAAATTAGCACCAATTACTTGGATGAAACACAGTCCATTTCAAACCATGTACATATCCCTTTCAGTTTGTTTTGCTCGTGTACTAACTGCCATTGTATCAACAGAAATAGTGGCTGTCACATGAACTTGATTTATGCATGTAACATAACAGGAAAAAAGTAGCATAAACTGCCTGTAAAGCTCTTGAAATACAGAGGCTCAGCTGGTGAAAGCATTGGTCAGTTCACTTGGAAAGCTTCAGTTTGAAAGAAAAACCAAATACTTCAGCTAATAATAACAATGCCAAAGAAGAGAAACATGCCAAAAGCACCTGAATGCTTCAAAAGAAACACCCTGATGAGATTTGAGGGTGGAACATTTCACAGAGCTGGCACACAGCTTTTCCAAACTGATACCAAGGCACAGGCAAAAGCATTAATGGTGGGCTGTGTCTGTCCTCTTGAACAACTGGTGCCCCAACAGGAACAAAAGATGCAGCATCCTAGGGATGCACAACACCCACCAACCATCATTTTTCTTTACCCACACAGCCCCACTGCAGGTAGTACTGAGACAGAAACAAGACAATCTTTACCTGGTGGAAATGTTTTGATCCATCTGGATATTGCAAAGCAGATGCATTCATTCCTGGTGCTCCAGGGGGAGAAGGATGTTGGTAGCCTGGAGGTAAGGCAGGGTAAGAATACCCAACACTTCTATTCACTTTAACATTGGGGGCTGCAGGGGAATGATGTGGAGTGGCTGGAAGCAGAGCAGACAGATACTCAATTGCTGAAGAACTGTATCTTGAGGCATTAGTGTAACAGGAGAACTGCCTGTTTAGTTTCTAAGTGTAAAAAATACAGCTGCTGTCGACTTTGCAAAGGGCTCTCACCTACTTTACATATCACAGGCAAAGACATACTAACTGTGAATGCTTCAAATTTCACATTTAGCTTCAAGACAGGCATTGAACCAAGTACATGTTTGTACACAAATGCTTACACATCTATCTTTCCCAGACTCTTAAAAGTTCCATAATAATAACAACTGGTTTTACTCCCAAAGCCTTACCCATGAGGCCACCACCTTCAATTGCATCATAGCTGTTTTGCACTACAGACACATCACTGGCAGCAGACCTGGCATCACCTTTAAAGAAAAACAACCACAGGAAAAATTTGCACAAGTTAGAGAAGTTTTAATGAGGTAACTGAAAAAAAATTGCTTATAAGACGAGCATAGCTTGAATCTACTTTGGTTTTGACCCAAGATGAAATTGAATTAAATATACACTTTTTCCTCTTTCTCACACACGTCCCCTGCAAACGTGACCTCGACAAAGGACATTCATAGAACATCACAATACATATTTTTTTTTTAAGGAAAACAAAAGTCCCTACACTTCTGGTTAAATAATCTTTACAACTCCTTCAGATTAGGGATTTGCCATAGCTTCCAAGCCAACATGCAGTAAAGGGCCAGGAGACACTCCCTCAGCACAGGAGTCTCTTTAGGCTAGCTGCAGTCTTCCAAGTAACCTGGAGCTTAGAGCTCCCTGAAGAATTTTTTCCACTGATAATCCACAGAAACAGCACATTTCCTACACTTACACACTTAGTCCACTACTGCTCACCAAACAGTAACAGCCCTGACACAGGCACACACCAGTCAGGACAGAAATTCAACCTAAGATAGGAAAAACCTTGAATCTCAGAGAGTGCTCCCAAATGACAGGTTTTGGTAAGCCAACTATGTCTAAATATACTAACACAACTATATATTGCTAAGGACAAGTAGGTACTCTATTTTTTACTACAATTTTCTTATTAAAATCTTCAAAGATGACCCAATAAAAGGAACTTATATTACACACTGAATCTTGCTAGCAGCAGTCAACCTGCTTCAGAGACCAAACATTTTTATCTCTCCAGGACCCTGCAAATGTTTCTCTTCATAATGAAGAAAATATTTTCTAAGCAAAAGCTGTTTCTAATGCATTTAATACACTCCAAACTAAGCTGAATCTGAATATACTATTCTTATGCTCACAGAGCTACCACACACGAGGAACTGTCAATCTGAACATGCAAGGAGCAGCTTTGGTTGGTTTCAGCTTTGCCAGAGCAGTGTCTGTACAGACAAAGCTGCCAGCCCCTCTAGCATGGGCACCAAATGCCAAACCCCTGGAGTCAGTGTGACACAGAGCCCTGAGGAGTTCTCAAACGATGGCATGTTTGTGCAGGGCCCACAGGAGACACAAAGTCAGGTATCTGCTTCAACAGCTGACATTTCACAGCCTCTAGTAACTCCCTTCAGAAAACTAACAAATGCAAGATGTGTGTTTCAGTGATTTTACACACAGAAGAATAAGGTACAGCTACATAAACAGCAAAGGACTGCAAGGTCCACATTGTATCTCTCCCTGTAGAATGAACAATACAGGGAGTCGTACATGGATTTCTGTCCTCACAGCAGTCAGGGATGCAAAGAAATGAGAATTTCCCTATCACTCTTTAACACAAAAAGGAAAAAAAAAAAGCTATGCCAACTACAGGACACATGGCCATGTAAAAGAGCACTTGGAAATTTCCAACTGTTAATTTCTATTAAAATCTATTTCTAATTTAAATCTATTTTCAACTGTTAATTTATTAGATTTTATTAATGTCTGTTTACAAGACTTTTTCTTCTTTCCAGGTCCTTACCTGTTCTTTTCAGATTAAATTCTTAGCTGTACTAGTACCAATTTTACAATTTGAGTCTAACAGAACCATGTGTTTGACTTTAAAGGTTGCCCATTACACCAAGTTGCAATGTTAGAATTCAACATAAAGAGCCAACTGTTTCTTACCCTCTTGGTTTGCAGCAGATTTTAGCAGAGACTGAGCACCAGGAGGTCCTGCCACTGCTGGCCTGGGTGGCCCACCAGCGGGTGGGGGGCCTAAAGGTGGCCTTGGAGGGTGCAGTGGAGTTAAAGGCTGAGTAACTGGTGGAGGTGCAGACCCTATAAAGAGATGAACTTTTAGGAGGAGTTTAACCCAGCTGAAAAAAAGTCACCAAAGTATTTTTACAAAAACACACAGATTGAATTCTAAATATTCCTGTTATTCAGAGATTGAACAGTATGAGATACATATATCCTAATGTGTGGCTAGAGGGTCTCAGCTTCAGGTTGTTTCTGTCAGGCTTTTCTCATTCTGGGCTCCTTTAGCTACTGATCTCTTTCAGCTTTTGTTGGCAAGAATTTCAAGATGTACAGAAAATATCCCAACTCCAGATGACCAAATTTGGAGTGATCACCAAACAAGTTTAATTAATTTTAAAAATGATCACTGTTATAAAAAAAAAAAAAACAACCCAAAAACCAGGGAAATGGCTCAGGAGGATTGAATGGATATAAAAATTACTTATTCCAAACACTTGCTCTCATTTCATATGCCGCTTTCCAAAATTTCTCTGCATTTTCCTCACTAATTCCAAAGTACTAACTGTTTATTCCAATTAAGTGCCAGAAATAGTTTCATAAATTCTGCGAGCTTAAGACATTTTGAACAGCATAAGAAAATTAGGCAGGCATATAACAAAAAAATTAGCATCATAAAAATCTCTAATGAGGCTAAAAGCACTTAACAAGAAAAACTATTTGCTTTTACATGGAAAATATTTCTGTACCTAAGTCCTGTTTGCATGCTTCGTCAGAAAAAACTAGCAACATACAGCAGTTTGGCAAAGAGAAACTTGAGTATTAACTGTGTTTCCATAATAATCACAAGTTGCACAATAGAGCTATTATGTGATGGAAAAGCTTTTATCACTGCATAGAGCAGCAGAAAAGCAGCAGGAGCAAAGTCTCCTACTTTTAGAGTACTTTCTGAAGACTGACAATTATCATTAAATGTGAAAATTACAAGTCTGGGGGAAGGAACTTTTCCATTAAACTGACCTCTACTTCAACAGCACAGAATGCTTTTCAGTTTTCTTTCCAGGCTGTGCTCCAGTTATTTGCATCATCCTGACAGGCTATTCAGAAAATTACCTGAATCAAGTGGTTACTGATGATCCTGACTAAGCAGAAGTACTTTTCAACGATGAAGTCCTGGACTGAAAGACGCTAATGCTCAACAGTTACCCCAGGAAACGGTGAAGGCTACAGAAACAGCATCACCCACACACAGCACCCCAAAACAATGGGCCACCACTCAGGAGTTACCTGCTCCAGCCAGCTGAAACACCCAACCCGGGCACAAAACCTTCACTTCTAACCCAAAGAAGGCATCTGGCTATTTCTGGGTGTATCTGCTTTAACAATCTTCCACAAGCAAAATGTCACCGCAGAGTCAATCCTAAACTCATTATTTGAGAAGCTGTTGGACAACGGACACTGGTAAAATAGCAGAAAGCTCTGGTTACCTGGCTTCACGTAGCTGTTGTGCAGAGGAGCCCCCGGAGAAGCAGCATATTGGTAACTCCCTGCAGGATTTGTACTTCCCGATACCGACGGGGCCTGAGCTGAGCCTGTCCCAGGCCCGGGAGCCAAGCGGCCTGGTTGAGGCCCAGGTGGCTGACCCGCAGCAGCCTGGCCGTACTGCCAGCTCGAGAGCACGGCCGGGCTGGCTGCAGGAGGAAAGCTCCCAGCAGACGATACAGCAGCTGAGTTCTGTAACGCGGGCGGCAGCACCTGTGGAGCAGGACCCGGCTGCTGTACTGGTGACCCAGAGAAAGCTGCCACCGCTGGTCTGTTCAGAGTCTGGCCAGGGCCCTGGTAATTGTTTAATTGAGAAACATTCTGAGAGCCACCGTAGCTGTACTGTCCAGAAGAGTGGTGTGGAGGAACCTTGGTCTGCATCTGATGGGAGTACGATCCTGGCGCTGCAGGGCTGTATCCCTGGCCTTCTGGGGAATGCAGCAGCTGATTCTGAACAGGGCCTGCAAGGATAAAAAAACTCCACTCCTTAGGAAGTCAGTGTTGCGTACCACTTCTGAGAATAAAAGATGTTCCAGTGACTGTCTTTCCTTAGGATTTTATTAGTCTCCAAGCCGTTTTTAATTTAAACCATCAGGTGTGACAGAAGTACTGCTGCAAGGGATGTGAATTCGGCAGTATTTTGCTATCAACACTTACACCTTTGTTCTGTCTCACAGTAACCTTGAAACTGCTGAGCATTCCAGTACCATCAATGCTCCTGGATTGAAACTCACAGGGGTCCCATCCAATCTTCAGAACCCCCCAAAGCAAGCTGCCCCCAGAGGAACGCTGCCCCACACCACGGGAGCGCTGCCCCACACCACGGGAGCGCTGCCCCACACCACGGGAGCGCTGCCCCACACCACGGGAGCGCTGCCCCACACCACGGGAGCGCTGCCCCACACCACGGGAGCGCTGCCCCACACCACGGGAGCGCTGCCCCACACCACGGGAGCGCTGCCCCACAGCACAGGCTGCCCCAGAGCACTGCCCCACACCACGGGCTGCCCCAGAGCACTGCCCCACAGCACAGGCAGCAGAGAAGGGAAGATCCATTGCGTAAGAGCTCCATTTCACATGATGGCTCACCCCAACCTACACGTCAGCTAACCACGACCTGCACCACCAGCCAAGTGCCAGCATAGGTCACCACGCTGCTTCTCAAGTGACTGACTTCATCTGTTAAAGTTTCTGCAGTTAATTTTAGTAAGAGGACTATTCATACACATACTGCTCTGTGTGAGTGGCCAACTGGCCACCAACACAGAACGAAGGGGTAAGTTTATCATAAAATAACTCACCAGTCAGGAAAAAACAACTTGATGGCTTGATGATGCTCATTATGCATTTGTTGGTTGGTATACATGAACTGAGTTTTACTCATTTGAAGAAAAAACGAAAAAAAGGTTAGTAACTCTCCAAAGAGTAAACAACACGGGCAAGAACATCATCAGATTCCTGCTTTACCGATGAACAGGTTGGCAGAATCCCATGGGATTTGCAGTGCAATAAGAGCTCCATCAGGAAGGGTACCACTACAGATTGTTCATATCATTGCCACTATCAACTTTTGAGTGAGATCCTTTTGAGCAGAACACACTAGACACTGCAGGCCACAGCCAGCTACGACTCCTTCACAACCACCAAAACACTTCCCAATGTTGTATCATTCCCTTCAGCCAGTCACACTGGGGCTCTCCTCATCCCCTAAAAACACAGCTTAGATACTGGAAACATTCCACACACATAGTGACACATTTAAAAAAAAAATTGCTGGTTTCCTATTGAAATGGGATGGCTAAATTCTGAAAGGTGAGCCAGTTCTCATTTCCAATTTAGAGTAACTCACACATTTCTGACAATAAATCAAGCTAAATGCAGAATACACTGAAATTCTTAGGACAAACACTGCACTGATCATTCAGCTCCTCATTCCCTAGAAAACCTTAGGCTCTGGGTCACACAGCTGTTAATTCACTGAATATTGCACAGGCTCATATAATTACTACAATGGCAGTGATCTCATCCTCACTCCCTCTTAATTTGTGCATAAAAGGTACACACCATATTATTCTCCAACCATTGATTTCAACATGGAATTTATCATTCAGTTAGGAAATCCAGTTATACCCTACTGTCCTTACTCCTAGATGCTACTCCCAGATATTTGCAATTAATAATTCTCTAAAATCAAGGGTGTTTAAAGAAAAAGTTCACAAAGACAAAAATGCTTACAGTTACAAGTAACCCTCAAAAACTAGCCTGCAGGGTATCAGATGGGTTTCCAACAATGACTTCACAAACCCCACTGGCAATTAAACCTGCTAACTTTAAAAATTATGAATTCCTATCAACCCCTCTGCATCTGCACAAACACTGATATAACATCACTATAAACTGTAGGAAAAATACACAACAAATACAAATTGATTTAATAACTTCATTTTTCACCTTAGGGCATGACTCTCCATCCCAGGCAGAGATCAGAGTATTTGGATTGCTCTCTTATGCACTGTTTTCCCTGCTTGAGGATAAAACAGTGGAAGCAAGGTGATGTCAAAACCTGACAAATACTTGATATTTTCTATGGTACTAAATGCAAAAATATAAATCAAATTCATCACAGAACAATGTTCCAATTTCAATTTTTATTTTTAAACTCAGAAGCACAATGAAAAGTCTTGTTACCCTCATGTAATAGTTCATGTTTACAAGACAAGTCTGCACAAAGCTGCCAGAAAAGCTACAGAAATAGCACTAAGGGACAAAACCCCTTTACAAAGAGTTTCACAGTGCACAAGAACTTTTCAGGACTCAGTCTTTGGTTGCTGTCAGATACCTGTCTTGACCTGACCTCTTTACGAGGTTCACCAAAGAGTATCTAGGCTGTCCAGCTTTCCCCAAATGCTGCTGGTTTTCTGTGAAGCCAGAAACAAACAAGGAATTCTGTGTGGACTCAAGACCTACTTCACCTGCACAGCAGGAGAACAGCCAACACTCAGAGACCACAGAAACAAATTAGTAATAGAAGAAAGGCCACCTATTTAACAGTGAAAGTCTTCTCTACAACAACACAAAGCCATTTAATGTTTCTAAGAGGTCAGGAACAGCACCAGAATACATATGAAGGCCGCTTGATGGTTTTATAGAATGGCCAAAGCACTAATGTGGATGGCCAGGCTCCAAGTAATATTTTCTGCCACACAGAATTTCACTGTCCCCAACTTGAAGCCAGTTACTCAGCACATAGTTTTTGCCAGCCACAAGCTCTCTAAGCTGCAGGGAGATACAGAGATGAGCACTCTGAAAAGTTACATCCCAAGAGATGCTGTGGAACCAGTCAGCAGCAGTGCTCCCTTCATCTGCCTCTGACCCCCTGGATTCCGAAGCACCTCGTGTCACCAAGGTGCCGTGCTGAGGCATCCCATGGGGAGAGCAAAACGCTTGGAAAAGAATTGCTGCTCCTTGTTTGCACTTCAGATACATCAACTGGAAAGCAAATTAGACACCTGCAATTCAATGAGTACAGAATACTGGTCCTATTAAAAGACAAAGAGAAATGAAGGAGAGGAAGGTTGTTGCTAAGCAACCCAAAGCTCTGTGCTAAACAATTTCTCGGGGCTGCTGTGACAATTCACTGCCTTGGTGGACATGCAAACTCAGGGAGGTACCTGCAGACACTTCAGCAGCAACAAGCTGCAAGGAAGGGCTGACAGCTACAGAGCAATTTATCATCCTCCTGACTCTTCTTTCCTCACAGACAACTGCAAGCACTACCACAGCATTCAGTACCCCCAAAACTGTTTTATAAAGCTTTGGTGTTAGTATAAAGGTCAAGGATCACAGCACCCTCTCAACATCTATTTTGAACAATGCTATGAACAGTCCATGCTTGAACAATCTGATTTATTTCAAAGGCCAGCGACCCAAACCTTATCTGTAATATACTGTAAAAACTGTTTATTACCTAGTATTTGCATAACTCTACATTTCAGTTCTTTATTTTTCATACACCTGACAGCTGAGTAGCTTGAAATTCCTCTTTCTCAACTGCCTCTCCATAGCTCCCATTATGTACTTAATCTGACACTAGGGAAATGAGCAAACATAGAGCAATGCCAGTCTGTAAATCATCCCACTCAGTTACTCCATTAGCTAACGTTCTCTAAGTACAGCTTCTGCTCAGACCACAAATTCTCCAGGACAGAGCCTCTCTCTCCACTCTATATTCATACTCTTCCCACTCTCTTGACCCTAGAAGCAACTACACAGTTAATTGCAAATTGTCGTTTTGCTGATGACTTTGAAGAACCAGCAATAAACACGCTGTGCAGGAGGAGGGGGAAGAAAAATCAAAAGATCTCATTATAACTGAACTGCTTATGATGCAGCACAGCTACTGAAACACACAAGTGTATAATTAAGGAAGCAAGTGCAGAGGATGTGTATGTGAAATCAGGAGACACTTCCATCACCACAGATTTGCACACATGCAACAAAAACAGACACATAGACAAGGCTGGCCTCGAATTTCTTATTCCTGTATTAAAACACTAGCTAGTGAGTTCAGTTTCACCTTTAATACCTCGTTTTAAAGAAATACCTTTTAAGGGGAACAAAGTAATCAAGACTTTCAGTTCGCAGCACACAGCACCAGATAATGTCGGTTTTACGAGAATGACAAGATAAGAAAGCCCCGCAGCGCCGCGGGCTGAGCCCAGCGATAACCACAGTGCCACATGTACAGCCCCGCTCCAAAGGGTCAAAGCTCGGCTGTGTCACCCGTGTCAGCGACAGGGACCCACCCGGGCGAAGGGACGGTCCGGGCCGGCTCGAGCCGTGCGTGCTACCCCGGCAGCACAGACACGGGCTCTCTGAAAGGCGCTGTCCTTCACACCGACAGGCAAATGTACTCTGGGGCGCTTCCGCCACGAAAATAAATCAGAACGAAGATTTATTTTGCCTAAGGAGCCGCTGTGTGTTTTCCTCAGTGACACTCGGGGCAGGGCCCGGTCCGACAGCACGGCCAGGCCGCTCCGGGGGCCCGCCGGGAGCCCGGCTCTGCCGCCGCTCCTTCCCTGCGTTCCTCCCCAGTTCGG
>WEIU01010807.1:571832-601842 GCA_013389925.1 Aegithalos caudatus | reverse complement strand
GCCGCGCGGCGCCTGAGGGCTGGGGGCGTGCGCTCCCCTCCCTTCCCTCCCTTCCCTCCTGTCCCTTCTGTCCTCTCCCTTTTTCCCCCCGGCACGGCCCTGGCGCTGCTCGGGCCGCGGGGGGCACCGGCCGCTCCGTGGGGCTGTCACGGTGCTCGCAGGTCCCGAGCAGCGCTGCCTCAGTGGGTCTGCGATGTGAGGTGCGTTAAGTAACCCCATAACCCACAGGTGCCCCGCAGCCTCCCTGGGCAGCCCTCTGCACGTTGTTTCGGCCTGGCAGTACTTGTTTGAAGTATTATTATATCTCCAGAAGTTCCCGCTTTTAAGGGTTTTGTTCCTAAGTCAGTGCATGGTGCAGCAGCCCCGCAGTGAGGCTGTGCTCTGACAGCTGGCCTTTGTGAAGCAGGGCTGCCTAAACCTCTGCACCAGGGGCCCTTAGGAGCTCGTGTGTTGTAGTGCTGTCTTCACAGGTAAACTTTGCTGTATAAAGAATTAGTTGCTGTCTAAAAATTGTTAAAATACTTAAAGTCTGTGCTGCTGCCTCATTTTCTAGCTGTGCCTTTCCTCAGCTTTTAAAACACAACATCCAAGTGTAGTTTCAAATGAAAGAATCAACTGTGCTGTAGAATCTCAGTTTATCTACTGAATTTCCTAGGGATTTTGACTTTTGTTTCCTGTGGTAATGTTTTATAATGTAATGGTGATCATGTGTGAAATTATAACTTTTAAGTGATGGTGTTTATATCCTACTTGAAAAGCCTACCCTTAGCAGCAGGCTTTAAGCTGCTGCCTGCAGGCTGTGGTTTCAGACTGAACCGTGGCTGAGGTGCAGGTTTGGTGCTCCCAGGCTGGACTGAGAGTTCTTCCCTGGCTGTTGCTGACAGTCCTCACACAGGTGTAGCACATTTTGTTCCCAGTTCATGCAAGAGCTGTTCACTTGGGTGTCACTGGTTTCTGTTTCCTCACTGTTTCATTAAGGCATTTAAAACTCTCTTGAAAACCCTGATACTGTCTCTTACTTTAACTTCAGGAGGCTTCAGAAGTGAGTGCATCCTAAGGTTGGAAGTGAAATGATGAATTTTTAGCTAGAAAAAAGCAAGTTGAGTGTAGGAGGAAAATATTCCCTAGTTTTCAGAAGATAAAAGAAGTGTGAGTGAGTTTGCTTGTTAGTCCATGCTGTCAGCAGCCTTTGCTTCAGGAGGGTGGCTCCGTGTTAGCAGAGCCACTGTGTGGGAATTCCTCATTCTCCACAGTCTGCACTAAGTGGATCCATGTCCTCGGTCTGTGGGGTGGTGGCTCCACAGGAGTTACTGGGTGATGCTTTGCTGATGAAATAATATTGACCAGGGTTGATGGGGACATTTTTCATGGTAGATGTGTGTCACTGAAGCAGTACTAGGAAGGTAACGTTGGTATTTTTGTACTGGAGACTCAGTGAGTTGGCAGTGTGTGTGGAACTAGTCGATATCAAGACTGTCTTGGTCCAGCACAGCTGTTAGGGTTAGGGTTTTCATTCAAAGCTTTTGTCTGCTTCTAGTGGATTATTTTCAAATCAGCCCTTGAAACAGCATTAAAATAGTACCTTTGTCTCCATCGTGGCTTGTGAACACAGATTGCTGAGTCTTAATTGTTGTGCTTTTATGGTGTTTATGTGAGCCTGAGAGTCTCAGTCCCCATATATTCAACAGCCTCAGCACTTCCCTGAGTTTGCTCTCAGCCTGACAAAGCTCGAAACCAGAGCAGAGCCACTCGGGTTTTGTAATGCTTTGATTTGACACAGCTCTGAATTATATAGTTACTTTTCCTGTGTGATAAGGGTAGATTTAATATCTCTGTTCAAATATTACCTGTGTGCTTTTACAATTAGCTGTGCGTTTGTATCCCGTTTTGAAAGTGTTTTCCTTAAACTGCTGCCAGCTGATGTGGAAGTTGTTCTGGGAGGATTTGGGCAGCTCTGTTTCCAGCACCACTTTTCTTACGGTGCTGGAAACTGAACCAATATTAATGCCACCTCAGCTGTGTTTGTAGAGTAATCCTGTTCTCAGGTTAATCGCTAGAATCTCACCCCTTAAAGCTTTTTCTGTAGCGCATGAAGATTGTTTTGGTTGATGTTTGTAAACCCAAGTGTAATAGATGGAACAGGTTAATACAGCTGAGCACTGAAGTTATTCTCACCTCAGTAACCTGAGCACTTCTCTTACATCACGCTATTTGCCCTGATTTGCAGGTTATTTGAGTCGGTCCTTTCCCTAAGCCCCACAGAGGCTTTTCTCGATTGGTATTTTGCTCAAGCAATAAATAAATCTGCTGACGTGTGTGTTCTGCCATGTTTGCTTGTTCTTGACCTTTGATTTTTAGCCGTGCAAGGGACAGTTTCAGTCATGACGTTGTGTAACTGGGTGTTTATGCATTGACAGGCGTATTTGATTTGTATTCTTAAAAATTGTGCCTGTTGCAGCTGCTGCGTTGTTCAGAGTAATGTAGTCGTGGTTAAAGGTTTCAGGGTTAGTTGTGGCGAAACCAAGACACCTGGTGCTTGGTCATCTGAACAGATTTTGTTCCAGTGCAAGCAAAGGTCATTTAAATATTCACTCCTCTTACCACATTATCTCTCTGTGATGTACTTGTTGTTGCAAAGAAACTCTTTGTCACGAGTGCAGTTGCTATGACGGATGCCTGGATTTTGGGCTGTGTTTTGGCTCCTGTGTGCTGTGCTCCAGTCAGAGCTGCCCTGAAGTCCTTCTGTGATGCCCCAGGGCAGCCCCACAGCTTCTGAACACGTGTGGTGAGAGCCTGTAGCAGCGTGGTGCCTTTGCCAGCTGTGTTTAGCAGTGCAGCGCTGCCAGGGCAGTCAGACTCCGGTGTCCGCAGGGGTCAGGCATTCCCGTAGGAATTAGCTGGCTAAAGGCTTCCAAGGATCTTGCCCTTTGGTCTCCAGGAGAACTAAAACACTCACAGTTCACTGTGTCAAAGTGGTGCTTTCAGTGTTTTTCAGAGCACAGGTTTGATGGGGAGCTGGGGAGGCTCAGCCTGCAGCAGGGAGGCTCAGGGAGAAGCCTCGTCACTCCCTACAGCTCCCTGACAGTGGTGGGCACGTCGGGGTTGGGGTTTTCTCTCAGCTGACAACAGGAAACAGCTTCAAATTGTGCCAGCAAAGATTCAGATTAGGTACTAGGAAAAATTTCTTCCCTGAAGGGTGGCCAAGCCCTGGCACAGGCTGTCCCAGGCAGTGGTGGATTCACATCTCTGGAATCGCTCAGAAGTCCTGTGGATGTGGCCCTTGGGGGCTTGGGTTAGGTGCTGAACACGGTGGTGCAGGGCTAACAGTTGGACTCAGTGATCTGAGAGATCTTTTCAGAAAAACCTCAGTGATTATCCTCACTTTAGATAGTGAGGAAATTGAGATGAAAGCTAGGAAATTAATTGTTCGTGGCTACACAGTGAACCTGGTACTGGCTCTCAGCTTATCCTTCTGTTCTTGAATCTAAGCTGAAGGAATTCATTGGGAAAATGGGGGATCTGGTGGGGTTTTTTAACAAAACTTTTGCATTTAAGGTTTAAATTGTGGCAGTCTGTGCAGGACAATACAGATCACTGTCTTTGAAGGGTAAACAGGCAGGTTCTGTGTGGGCAGGGATTTATTTATAGTATCAGACTTTCTAGGCTCAACTCCACAAAACTTCACCTCTTACTGCCTCTGCTTTGAGTCCCAGCAGCTCCCAGGGGTGGCTGGAGCACAAAATCTGCACTGATATCCTTCTAGTGCACTCTCTGAAGTGCCACCTCTTCCCAGTTGAAAAGTAAAAATCCTGTTTAAAATTTTCATTGGATCATCAAATACCTTCAACAGATTGTACTTGGGCTAAAATTGTTTTTACTTCTTGCAAAGACTTTGGTCCATGCAGTGTTTTCCCAAGGGAGGGGGGAATCTTTGCTGTTGTCAGTTAACTGGTCTATGATGCAGTATACCAAAAGAAAAATGTTTTTTATTTTCAACACAGGATTTTAAATTACTTTTGTTACCTATAAATATTTTACAGTGCTTAATGTGCTGTGCTGACAGAACTTAAATGCATTCTGTTTCCTCTTTATTTCAGACTATAAGATTCAGATATGTTCCTATTTGATTGGATTTACAGTGGTTTCAGTAGCGTATTGCAGTTTTTAGGTAAGTCATTATTGTCTGGGGCTTTTCCTTTCTGCTATTCTTGTGTAAAATATCTGTTCACCTCTGTTATCTTCAAATAAGACCGCTGGGTAAATAATAATATTTGGTTTGGAGTACATTCAGTAACACTCAAACAAAAGTTTCACTTAATAATGAGCATTTCCATAGTGTGCTCTCCAGTCCATCTTACATTAATCCTCCTTGAGAAAAATTACATTTTACTTCATGATCATAATAGGTTGGACTTTTCTAATCATACTACATTTTAGCTGGTGTAATTCAGTTGGCTTTAATGGGTCTTCTCCTGATTTTTCTCTGCTGTAAAGAACTTAACTCAGTTATTTTAATTCAGTTCTTTTGCACATGAGGATATAATTTCAGAATCCAAATAGGAGGGACTATCTACAAAAAATTAGTACCAGATATTAAAGCCCTTTCTCACATTCAGCAGTGCATTGTTCTGTGATGTTCTGTGCCACAGAAGTAAGAGTGAAACTTCACTGGCATCTACTCAAGAGCCTCAGAAAATTATTCCCTGGCAAAAAAGTCTGCAATCCATATGAGTTCAAGGTGAAAAGAACCCACAGCCATGAGGAAAATTAACGTTAGGATACTAAAAAAAGGATCAGAAGTTACAGATCACTTGGGTAAAAGGCACAATTTCCAAGTTCAAAGGATTTTATTGAAGTGATCAAAAAGCATTTGAGGATAAGACACAGCAAGCTTGCCAAGTCATAGCAAGCTGTGCCACCTACCTTTTATCAGTTGAAAGTTTAAAATTTTGCACTGACTGTCAGACCCTTGCCCTGCTATCAAAATGTTAGCCAGTGAAATTTTAACTAAGTTGACTAATCTTTCTTATCTCCTCTTCCTTAGCTGCACAGTGATTACTGCACACTGGCCTGCTCTTCCATTCCTGTGCAGGCAAAGCTAATTCTGCTGAAGGGTAGAGGAGCTTGAAGTAGCTCCCTCTTTTATGTCCCTCTTTTTCTAAAAGAAACACTTTCTCTTTGTTATTATAATCATTTTCAGTTATACTTAAAGTTGAAGAAGGCAGATGATAACATTTGGGAAACTCCCCACAGTTCCCTGTGCTGTCCTGTTAAAAGGCTGATGGGATCACTTTAGAAAGAACATCTTTGCACAAGGATACTTTTGGAATGCACAAAAACATTTTTAATTTATATGTATATATATAAAATCTCAGGTCTTGGTATAGCCAGTGGCTGAAGTATGGCTTCTTGTTAGTCTTGTGTTTCTCTGAAAGACACATGAAATGTTTTGGTGAAACCAGCAACATCTGTCTGGGAAGCAGAGTCCTGGATGTGCAGGCTGAAAGTGGCAAAAATATTATTGTTTTCCTAGAGGTTAGTAGAGTTTGTTTTTTTTTAACTCACAAGGTGAATGTGAACTGGAGTTTCTCCTGTGATGTAAGTTACTATGTGAAAATGTTTGTCCACTTCTTTCTCTGTAACATTAACACTTTCTCCTCCACTCTGTAATTTAATGGTTAATGTATATGTGGGCCTGTGAGTAGGTGAGTTTGGGAAGTAAGAGTTGTTATATTTGAAAGAACTGTGAAGACACTCTACAGGACCTGGAGTAATAAAGATCATTAATGAAATAAGATGCAGAATAGGAGAGAATATTCATTCCTGCAAGTTACAAAACACGTCCAGCTGGAATGTGATCCCTGAGATTAAAGGCAGAGGCAGAGGTGAGCAAACAGCAGTGGTGTAAAGGTCTGCCCAGCAGGGGAACCTCTGCCCCTGGAATGCCGTGGCACCAGCGGGGCTGGCTGATCCCAGCACATGAGAGCAGCTCCTGACAGAAGATAGGGGGTTTTCAGTACAGAACAGCATTGATTTCTTGTTTTTAAATTGAATTTATCCTAATGTTTTACTTTGAATATCAATGAGTTTGAAGCAATGAAAACTCCTTCTGGCAGAGGATACAGTGTTGACAGGTTGGAAGAGAATTGCCCTTTGATAATCTCCAATTTAAGAAAATATGGTGTTCGTGTTTTAAACATCTTTCCTCTCCTTCACAGCAACTGTTGCATTTCTGGGGTTTCAAGTGGAGTGGGAGAAGAAGGGCAGAAGGCATTTTTATAGAGATGACAACCAGTGGAAATAAAATTTCTTATTCCTGTTAGGAAAGCAGTGTCACATGGGACAGTGTGTCCGAAGTGCCCTGACAATGCCAGTCAGGATGTAGTTTTCCTGGGGGTATGGGTGAAAGCTACTTTTTGTCCAAATAATATGTTAATCAATATTAAAGAATTCACACACAAGTTTTGATTATTGATGTTGAATCCAGTTTCTCTGTATTGTTCTGCTCGAGGTCTGAATTTTCTTTATGTCTCGTTGCTGTTGTGGGAGGTAACTGAACAGAGCTGAGGCTCAGGATGGTCCATGGTCCAGGGCTTGCTGTTTGTGCTGTGCTCTGTGCCCACCTCTCCCCCACCTGTGGGCAGAACTGTCCTTTTGCTGGGGCACAGTGAACTGTACTGGTGGCATTGAGGGCTGCTCTGCCATGCCTTTCCTAAGGAGATGGAATGCATTTCTGTGACTGACACATTCACACCAGTTGTGTGCCTCTCCTGCCAAGCATCCTGTCTGCTGCATGTTACCTGGTACAGCAGGCTTGTGCTAAGTGGGAATGTCATGGATAAAGGGCACTGATAAAGGTGTGGTGGAGTTTGCCTGGTCTGTATTTTGTACTGTGACTGTAACACTTTGTTCCTAGGAGCAAAATAATCTCTAGTGCTGGAAACCAACTCCTGCTGGTTGAACTGATTAATCACTAGGTCCTTTTTTGTTCTAGGACTGTACAAGAAATCAGGCAAACTAGTATTTCTTGGACTGGACAATGCTGGAAAAACTACACTGCTGCACATGCTCAAAGATGACAGACTGGGACAACACGTCCCCACGTTACACCCCAGTAAGTTAATGGTGCTGGTCCTTGACTGGAAAGCATTTGAAGGATGGCAAGAAAAGCAGGATCTGATTATACATCATAAGACCACCAGTGTTACTGGGGAGACAGAAAGGGATTTTTGGGATTGCAGTCCATGGATAGTTCAAATAATCTTAATCTTAGTTCAGTGTGTTATATTCAAAATTAAGAGGTGAATGACAACCAGAACAATGAGTGGAGAGTTTGTACTATAGAAGCTGCAAGAAAGAGGGGCTTGCAATTTTTGGGAACAGCTTCTCTGTATAATTGGAAAATCAGTGTTTGTGTCTCAGAGGTTGCTGTGCAATTGTTATACTGGTAACCTTGTAGGAGAAAAAGTTCAAATAGGTTGAAAATGTGGATTGGGGAAGTCCAGTAAGGAGGTGAGAAACTGGGAAAGGATGTGAGGAGAAGCCTTGAACAGTATTGAAAACAAAATGCCAAATGCAAAATCTTTTTTGCAAACCAGATGCCAGAGCCAACTGTTGTTTGTGTAATATGTAGGGATAAATAATGCAGGAATACTCTGCTGTTCTTAGCATTGTAGATATTTCAACATGCTTTAATGGTTAATAACATTTTGGGGATACAGGAATGTGCCATTGATTTTCAGAGAATGTATTAGTCTCATTTTCTTCTTGAATAACAAAATACTGGAAAGAACCAAAAGAGAGTAAAATCTATGTGCTAGAAGGCTAGACTTTTCCAAAGCACTGCATAATCTTCACCTAGAACATAATTCTATGTCTTTGCAGCTTCAGAAGAGCTGACAATTGCTGGCATGACTTTCACTACCTTCGATCTGGGTGGACATGCCCAAGGTAAGAGTGTGTGGCTACTCAAGCTCACTGCCCTGGGCTGGAGTTTGCTTCCAGTCACAGACACAGCCCTGCTGCAGGGACTGACTTCCCACACTCATCCAGGACACCATAAATGACATTGGCTGTTCTTCTGCCCATCTCCACCGTTTGTCACAAATCACAAATATCATTTGGCAAGAGGTGCAATAGAGGAGAAGCTTCTGACTAATACTGTGAGGAGTTCTGTACTTTGAATTCCTTACATTTACCTTCAAACTTACCTTTGTTGACATAAGTCTTAGGGAAGCAAAGACCATTTCCATATATCAGCATTCATGTGGGATAGAACAGTGATAACATTAGAGAGAATGATAATTTTGCTCTGTTATTTCAGGCTTTATAAAACATGAAATTGCATCCCAAAGACTGGCAACATAAGCTAAGAATTAAAAAAAATCAAATCAATAAACCCACACACACCTGTTGCTTCTTAATTACCAATGTGCATCACTCTGTATTTGGGGATAATTTTATTTTTATTTCTTATTTTCCCTGTAGCTCGCAGAGTGTGGAAAAACTACCTGCCTGCAATTAATGGTGTTGTGTTCTTGGTGGATTGTGCAGATCACGAAAGATTGCTTGAATCAAAAGAAGAACTTGATGTAAGTTTAAATAAGCTTTTGAAAGTTTGAACTTCCAAGAACTAAGCTCAAATACCCAACAGACCTCTGCTGTCACCTGCAAATGAGTAGAAGTGATTTGACCTTCTGTATTCTAAATTAATCAGTCCTGATTTCTCCATTCCTTTGCAGTCACTAATGACAGATGAAACTATTGCTAATGTGCCTATCCTAATTCTTGGTAACAAGATTGACAGACCTGAAGCCATCAGTGAAGAGAGGTTACGAGAGACATTTGGTCTGTATGGCCAGACAACAGGAAAGGTACTGCTCCTTTGTGTTCTGTGACACATTTATTGTTTGTTTGTTTGGGTTTTTGGGTTGTTTTGTTTTGTTTTGTTTGGGTGAGGTTGGTTTTTTTTTGTTTGTTTGTTTCATTTTGGATTTTTTGTTTGGTGAGGTTTTTTGCTTAGGGAGTTAGTTTGCCTTATTTGTATGTTGACTGGTTTGCTCCAGCTATACAAAATAAATGTTTTTCTAATTTATAAGGTACTTAGTACATAATAACAGAATCTAGAATGAATCCTGGAGTCTCTTTGTGTGTGAGTGTTAGCTGTACATGTGCTACAACTTTTACGTTGTATTTAATGCCACATATTTCAGAGAAAATGTATTTGTATCTAGAGTCATTTTTAGTATTTTAACTTCCTTATGCACTATTTTTAAAGTTTTCAGAGGCTATAGTTATAGAGTGAATTATAAGAGGAAACTGAATAGAATCTTTCAGTAAGTGACTTTTCTCATTTCAAGTGCAAGCTTTAATAATTTTCCACCTAACATATTTGCCTAAAGCTTAGAGAGAGATTTACACCACTGTAGAAGTCTTAAGTTTGTAGGTTGCAGGAAGGGAAAAGTTCCTACTGGCATCCATAGCAACAAGGCAGATTTTTAGTAAGGATCTCTGTGATACTCAACTCCTCTTAGTGTGAAGTTAATGCAGTGTTGAGCTTGTGAGCATTAGAGATGGTGCTCCATGTCCTGGCCCTTGGAGAGGAGCCCCTGCAGCTGACAGAGCCCCTCCACTGTGGCTTTCCATCTTTCATTAGCTGAGCTCTGCTGAGCACACCTGCCTTGCAGTTCCTCTTTGCTGGTTCACTCCTAGGTGCCTCCCTTAAAGTTCAGTGCCAGTCAGAGTTCAGGTCAGGCAGGAACAAATCTTTACTTTCTGCTTTGCTGCATTTTGCCCTCTTGCTTTCTGCTCTTCACACCACACATATTTGGTGAAGCATGGACACCACTGTGAATCTCCAGTTGAACAGCAGCTTTATTGCACTGTGCTGATCTTGGCAAGCAAGCACCTTGCACTCTTGCTTTGGTCAGTCCTAAAATTTGTAGCAAATGTTTCTTTATCTGGTTGGAAACGTGTTGCAAACAGAGCAGGGAACTGTGACTGAACACCAAATATAAGCTCTGAAATTCTCTTTGCATGTTTGCTATTCCCTTGTGGTTTCACATACTTCCCTGTGCAGTGTGGCTGCACATGAGAACACGCATGGTGCATTTCTTGTGAGCAAGTTACTGGGATTTAGGCCACGTGATCTGGTCTCTCTGTGGAGGCGTCAGGCCCAGGGGAGCTGGGGATGCCCCATCCCTGGAAGTGTTCTCATGCCACTTTGGACAGGGCTTGGAGCAACCCAGTCTAGTGGAAGGTGTCCCTGCCCACGGCAGGGATCTGGAACGAGATGAGCTTTAAGGTCCCTTCCAACCCAGCCCATTCTACAGTGTCAGATTGATTTCTTTTCCAAACTCCGGCGTCAAACGCGAGTTAAATACGGGCATTGCACGGACACAAGTGTCCCTGTGGGACAGACGCTGTGACAGGAGCTGTAAGGAACGTTTGTGTCTCTGCAGGGCAGCACACCACTGAAGGACCTGAATGCCAGGCCCCTGGAGGTGTTCATGTGCAGTGTGCTGAAGAGACAAGGCTACGGGGAGGGCTTCCGCTGGATGGCCCAGTACATCAACTGACCCTGCCCGCGCCGGCGCCCTCAGCTCGTCTGCCTCTCCCACCTGGAAAATGCACCTCTCGAGCTGATTATATCATTGATGCTAAATCGTAAGTGTGAGGATTGCAAAATGATTTCAGGCAAGTCTGTAAGTTTAAATACCACGACCCGTGAGCTTTCTAATCCCGTGCAACGTCCTTTTGCGGCTTTTAATTTCATGAGTCTCCGGCACCGTTTTTGGTCAGAGCAACTTTCCAGTACAGTGTGTTTGAATGCACTTTTTAACAGCTGAAAACGATGAACGTGTGAAAAATATTTAATGCTTACGTTAAATTTTTTATGTACTTTTTTGAAACTGGTTTTATAACTTTAGAGTATATAACCATCTTTCAAGGAATAATAAATAAATAGCTGATGGATGATTGCATGATGCCTTACAGTTTTCAATAATACACTTTCTTATGCAACGTCATGCAATAAATTTAAATCCGGTTTTTGGCATCTTTAATGGAAAATGTTTCGTTTAATGTGTCTTAACTAGTGAGGCTGATCTGAATATGTGGGATATTTTCCTGAAACACAGGTAGTTTCGTTGTAGGTTAAAGTAAGGTGGGGGTTTTTTTCAGACTACTAAATTGTATTTATTTTAGGATTTTCCCTAGTAAAGGAAAAATCTACTGTGATGCCCTTATAATTACCACAAATACAAACAGCGTGAATTAGCCATGCCGAAGTAAATCTTGAACTAATGACAAAGGTGGTCTTAATCTGCTGATCTCTTGAACTAAACCCCTGATGTGACACAAGAGATACAGTTTCTTTATGAAGAAATTAAGAATACCACTACACTGAATATCCTCTTTCCAATTTCATTCATTTTGGGGTCTACCAGAAGGATTGCCCGTGAAATTTCCAGGAAAAAAAATGGGTTACCATTGCTGCTTTTGAAAATTTACCAGCTCACACTCATTGGCCAGTTTTACTTTTGGTATGTTGAACTGGGACAAGATTTATTCTTTCACCTGGTTTTGCCCTGAAACCTGGCCAGTGTGGCAGCCCAGGCTGCACAGGGCCCTTATTTCTGGGGTAAAATTCAGTCTCTCTTTCCAGTTCCTGACTGCTTTTCCCTGCTTTTGAGTGTTAGGTCCCCAAGGAGAAAGCAGGTTATATCTGAAGAAAGGGTGTTGCAGCATGTTTTATTGGTGCTGGTGGGAGCTGTGGTTGGTGCTTTCTTGTGCTGGGCATGTTTTACTCCTGATATGCCAGATGAAGGTGGGGTTTCAGCCCCGGAGTCACCATTGCATTAAACGGGTTTGAGTTTCACTGTGTAGTTTGTTTTGTCCCTGTACAAATACAAAATCCTGCAATTTGTACTGAATCCCTTTTACTTCCTGTTGTACATCTTATCCAAAATACTTTAGGCCTTATGTTTCCAATATCCGTGGCAGCAAAGGTATTTCTGACTGGTTTGATTTCACAAATAACTTTCTCTTGACCTCTGGGCTTGAATCTCATATTTAAAAGCTATAGGCACAAAGCAAATAAATGAGACTTATTCCTTGCCCAAACCTGAACTGGTATGATTGAATATTGATGATCAGTTCCCCACAGCCCTAGATTGTGCATCTGAATAATTCAGAACATAACTAATATAAATTGTAAATGAAGTTTATTACTGTAGAATCACATGCAAAGCATTAAGCTCGGTTTGTGTGTGATGCAGTTCAGTGTGGGGGCATTGGATGGTTTTTCCAAATGCCAACACAGAGAACTCTGCATTTAAACTTGTGCTCAGCTGTAGAGTGGTGTCTCTGCTGCATAAATCCAAACTGGAGGCAAGAAGTGGCCTCTCAGCACTGTGGGGACAGTGTGTGTCTTTGCTACCTACAGCCATTATGTAGGGGATATGCCTTTTGTTTTTTTCCCCTAGCTGTTTCTGATGATGGCTATAATGCAGAGAACCACACCTAAATCACTAGATGGTGTAAATATTAAAAGTACTACTTGCAGAGTCACATTGTGGTGTTGATGTGAGAGACTGGTTTGGGACTGTGTTGCCTGTGCTTATGGAAATGAAGCTGGAGGTGGAGATGTTCCTCTGCACTTCCACAGGCTGAGCCATTGCATGGGCTTGGAGGGGTCCTCTTCACCTGCTCTTCCAACCAACCCTGAACAACAGCACTCAAGAAAGGGGTGATCCTATTAAAAATCAAAAAGGAAGGGAGGTGATGGTGCTTAAGAGTGTGTGTTAAGAATAATTCCCAGTGTTATGGAAACACTCTTGATGTCCTAGATGTGGGATGGTGGCTGAAATGTGATTGTAATAAGGGCACAAAGAAACCTGGACTTTGTGTTATCCACCTGGGTATGTTGTTGGAATAGGTGGTCAATGCTCAGTGAAATGCATAAATAATCTTGCTCTGTTTCATTTCATTCAGCAGAGGAAGGACCTTTCTTCTGTAGTTTACATTCTGTTGTGCACATGAATGTGAATGACTGTTGTGTGTCTTTGTGTGAAGAGTTCATTAATAGAAAATATACTGATGAGAATTTGGTTCTCACCCCCACCCCTTCCATATCTCCCTGCCCATTTATTACTATTTTATTCCTATGACTGTGACCAGTCTTGCTTCAAAAAAAGTAGTGTTCACATTTGGGTCTGACTCTTTTTTTTTGCACTCTTGACTATGCAGATTTTAATTGAACATCACTTTAAAGAATGTGAAAAAGAAAACTCATTAATAAAGATGTTATTTATGAATTGTCTCATTTTGTTTTTACATTGCAACAGTTCCTTAAGATAAATGAATGCAGATTTCTAAGATCCTAGTAGCTACTTCTGCCAGTGGCCTGTATTTCATGGCAGTGACCCCAGTTGCTAGCATCTCTGGGTTGAATAAGATTTCTTTTGCTTAGATGTAATTAAAATTGGGGTCTAGTATGTATTGTATAACTGAGAGCTGATTGCTGTATTTCAGTCTTGGTTTAATAAATTTTTTAGCAACCATTATTGGCATTGGAGATGGGAAAGCTCTCCAAGCTTTCTCATTTATCCTCTGCCAGATCAGGATTATTTCTGTGTTCAGGTCCTGATTATGATGTGCCAAAGGTGACCTGTGGCATTCACTGGACTACAATACCTGCATGCATGGGAGCTTTTTTGTGTTTTGATAATTGGATTTGAGCATCAAATAGAATATTTGGCATTCACTTATTTTTAATAATGTAGTTCAGAAAAATGATGAAGGTAGTCTCCAATCCCAGTGAATTCACAGGTTGTCTGGAGGTCAAGTTGTTCTTCTCTTGTTTGTCCTGTCAGTTTGGTTGTTACCAACCAGAGCTCAGTGTTTCTGTTGACTACAGTGTCCTCACACTTGGGTCACACTATTGTTAGTTATGGACTGAGGATGGCACTGAGCTCATCCCCTGGTGTCAGTGGGGATGGGGAACTTCCCTGCACTTGGACAAACCACTCCTTGCACTGGTGTTTCTGTTCTCAAATGTGAGTGCTCTAAATGTCGAACAGCGTAATTTATATAATAAACTTCAGAAGAAAAGCTAAAGATGGAAGTGTTCTTTAACATGTTGTCAATGCATTTGTTATTATGTTGTCCCATCCGATGCTGGAAACACAAGTATTGGGAATAGAAAATAAAATTTTGCATGAAATTTGAAGGAGTTTTAAACAGGTAGTTATTGTCAAATTATCAAAATCAGGAAAAAAGTGCTCAGTACATGGTCTAGGAGTGAGTTTGGGATTTCTTGGGTGGTACAGTAGTGGTTCTGTCTCATTTTTGCTCAGCTTCTGTTCTTGGGTGTATGGAAAAAAAAATCCTCCATCTAGAAAACTCTTTGAACATGGAAAATATTGCATTTCCTCTGTTGCAGTTCTAAAATAAGATGGAAAGATATGATCTTAGAGGTGACTGATGCTTCCTTAGAATCCAGCTGCACTCTAGGATTAGCCCTGTTGGTGGGACTATGGAGTGGGAATTGCCTCTGAGTTCAAATTTATCAAACTGAGTGTAGCCCTCAGGGGAGTGTGTTAACCTACTGTCAGACAACTGCTTTCCAACCCTAAGCATACATTCTCCTTAGTTTACATTTTTCAAATTCTTTTAATTTGTCCATTTTTGAATTACAATTAAAAATTTGATGAGCAAGTATGGTAAAGTAATAATTAAAAAAAGATATAATTTGTTTTTCATATGACCCTGTTTCTTACTGCACATGTTGCATCATAGTAAGAAATCTTAGATATTTTGGAACCTTTGATGCCTTTTATTTCAGGGCCCCAGAGCTTTCAATCTGCTGATGCTGCCTCATCATCCTGGTGGGTGGAAGGGCTGCTGTCCTTGTTTTACCCCTGGTGACTGCTGGCTGGAGGGGCTGGGCCGTGCTTGGTCTCTGCCTGAACAAGAGGAGTTCTCTCTCACAGCAGCCTGGAGGGCACGGTTTGCCCGTGTCTGTGACAGGAGGACAGAAGCTCCCTCACACAGGAGCTGCTGGAGATACTTCACCCACCTTGTGTGAATGAAGGGCACTTTGGCTCCTGTCCCTGGTGTTCACAGCACAGCAGCCACTGTGTGTGTGCCATTCCCTGCTGCACCCAGCCGTGGTGAGGTCCAGAACACAAGGTAACAGAACAGCAGAAAAACTTGCCATGTGTACACTGCAAAGCTTGGATCTGCTTAAAGTTTCTGATTCTCATTCTGAAATCTAAATAAACATTTTCATAAAAGGAGGATGTAAAGGCATACTTGCACTGTTGGCTCCAAGTGCCTGGTTTGGGCACGGGCAGGTAAGAATTGATATTGTTTGGTTGGGTTTTTCTCCCCCAGAGTGGTACTTTACTGTCAGAGCGGTTCCATGATCTCCCAGGAGCAGCAGCTCACTGGAGCAGACCCTTGGCAGTAGCTGGGGGAGGGATGAGCTGTTGGAGACCTGATATTGGCCACTTGGTGATATTTGAGTCCCCGACCCAGGGGAGGGGCAGCAGCTCTGGGGACAAGGGCTCAGATGTGACCGGTGGCTGCCACTGCTGAAGCTCAGCTGAGAGCTCTGGAGTAGCTCAGCTTTAGCAGCACAGCGGGTTCTGAGCAAAGGGATTTGGTTTTCAGTGTCAGTGTGGCTCTGGAGAGGCAGAACTTGAGTTTGAGTTTGTCCAAACTTTGGTGAAAGCTCAAGGCTTTGCTGGTGGGCATTGAGCAGGCTGGAGGATGGGGCAGGGCCTTCCCTGCAGGTCCCTGGGAGCATCTCTAGGAAATAAACACTTGACCAAGTTCCTCCTGTGTAGTGGAGGAAGGGAAGAATTAGCTGGGTTGAAAAATGTCCTTTTGCCAGTGAGGGAAGAGGGAGAGCCATCACAGCCAGGGCTCCAGCTGCTGCCCTGCCACAGCTCGTGTGTGGGCTGACACCGGGCGGGGGTTTGGGAACGCTGGCACTTGTGCAAGCAAAAGGGAGACAGAATTTGGGAGTGAGAGGAGCTGTGTCTCCGTCTGTGCACGCTGTGGTGATGCCAGCGTTTGCCAGCTTATTTCAAAATCTATCCCATGTCCTAGAATGTACCTGGGGTTTGCTAAGTCCCTGAAGGGTCCCTTGTTCAATGCACTTGTGACCAGATAAAAGCAGGAGCAGCAGAACTTAAGCCATACTTTAAGCCCTCTCATGGCCCATTGGCACTCAGAGTGGATTTTGAGTTCAGCCCAGGCTCTGGGTTCCAGCCCCAGAACCCAAATGCTGCTCTCTCAGAGCAGGACTTTGCTTTAGCTTCAAGTAAATTGAAACTGTAAAAGGAAAACTCCTGTACATGCCACTTAACTCTTCTATTCCTTCCTTTCTATGTAATAAATCTATAATATGTTTGTATCTATGTAACATATATATACACATACAAGAGGTTTAATATAAACCTGTGCAAAATATTATTGCTGAGGTTCATTAGCATGAAGTTGCAGAGGACATTTACTACAAGTCTGCACTCATAGTAGGTTTTAAAGGATAAAAAAAATAATCAGGATTCTGCAGGAGAGAAAATTTAGTGCTTTTTCTTTACTGGCAAATAAATAATTACAGGAGACAGTGGGGGGAGCTTTTTTCCCAACACTTCGATGACTAAAAATCCTGAGAAAGAGAGCCCTCTCAAAAAATTCTGCTTGTGTTTTCAGAGCCATTGTCAGGCACAATGCAAGAGAGAAGCAGAAAAGTTTACACACATTGTTTGCCATTATTATTTTGTGAGAAACGTGGAAAACCCAAGAAGTTGGTCTCTGTGGGTAGCTGAAGTTAACTGAGCTGCTGTGAGTCTGACTGCAGTGAAGAATGTAATAGATCCTCACACATGTGACTGTGGGATGGGTCTATTTATGTCTCTGTAAACATGAAATTATGAAATGCACACCATGGAGATGGGGCTGTGACGTCCTTGGCTGACCTGGTCAACTCTCATTTGGCTTGCACCTCTCTGGGAGCATAAAGCAAATTTAAACTTGCTGCAGAACATTGTGCTGCTGGAACATGTTTAGTGGAAGGGAAGCAGGTTCATGCAATAAAGCAAAGAAACCATTGTGTGCTACCAGATAAGGGAGAAAATGCTGTGAGTTTCTGTAATAATATCTTACACACCTTGTGGGCATAGGAGCGCTTCACAAAGACAGCATCTGGAAAAAAAATCTTTTTTTTTTGTATGTTCCAGATCTGAAATAAACAGATGTGTGACTGAGACTTGCATCCTTTCTGCAGAATCTAAAGTGCAAATCTCAAGATTGCAAAAGAAGGAAAAAAATAGATGTGAGAGAAATGGGTGATGGAAACTTGGCTTTTGCACTCGTTAGATGGTACCAGTGGTGACCTGTATGAGGCTGGGCTTGGGAAGGAGCTGCTCCTGCCCTGAGTCCTTGGCTGGAGCTTTCTGGGATCCAGCCCATGCCAGGGGCAGTGAGGAGGAGGAGGGTGGCACTGGGCAGGCCCTTGCTGGGACAAGGAGCAGCCTGTCTGTGCAAGCACGGGAGTCCTGCCAGGTGGGAGGAGACCCAGGCCTGCCCTGGGAACTGGGGGAAAAAGTCATGCAAGGAGGGGGAGCAAAACTCCATCCAGCCTGTTCTTGAACAGGGATGGGGAAGCCACAGTTTCTCTGGGCAGCCTGTGCCAGGGCCTCACCACCCTCACTGGGAAGAATTTCTCCCTAATATCCAGTCTAACCCTGCCCTCTGTCAGTTTGAAGCCATTCCCCCTTATCCTGTCACTCCATGCCCTTGTCCAATGTCCCTCTCCAGGTCTCCTGGAGCCCCTTTAGGCACTGGAAGGGCCTGTAAGGTCTTCCTGGAGCCTTCTTGGCTCCAGAATGAACACCCCCAGCTTTCCCAGCCTGTCTCTAGAGCAGAGATGCTCCAGCTCTCAGAGCATCTTTGTGGCCTCCCCTGGAGTTGCTCCAACAAATCTGTGTCCTTTTTATTTACTCCATTTCTGATTTTCTCATTTTGCAGAAGAGGCAATCAAACTCCCACCTCATTTTCAGCAAGTGCTTGAGCACAGTCCTTTCAGAAGCAGATGGTGCCCCTCCACTCACACAAAACATCCCCCAAACTCCTGGAAGCAGCCTGTGCCTTCATCTCCCTCCTGTGTAATGCAGGCTGTAGGGCACTGTTGGAACACTGCACCTGTATCTCCCTGGGGAATGGCCTGCTCCCAGTCCTCACCTTTAGAAAGTTTGTTTTTTGAGCTGAGTAAAAAATCAGGTGAACTGGAAAGAGCAAGCCCACAAGCCTTCCACAGTACTGAAAGGTTCTCAGTGGAAAGCTGTTCCTGATGGGAAGGAATCAATGAGGAGCCTAGGTTGGCATGTTACTGCTCAGAAAACCCTACAGCCCCAAATTCAGCTCATTTCCCCCTGCAATGCACCCATACCCCAGATTGTTTGGCTGGGGACTCTGCCAGCAGCGAAGTGTTGGTGACTACTGCAGAAATTTTGACTAGAAATTACTTTTAAATAGTTTTCCTATGAGCTTCCTAAGTGTGTACAAAGGGCAGCATAGAAGAGGAGGACAGAGAAAAAGAAACTGTTAAAATTTCACATCAGCTAGCTACTTGCTAACTGTTAGGGAATACCAGAAATTTACGCCCCAGTTTAAGTTTATGATGTACAACCCACTTCTGTGGTACTTAGCAGAAATCATCCCTGTCGTAGTTGGAACATGCATTTAATTCCCACTGGCTTTCAAGTTATGTTCTTGTGATTTTCTTTGCCTTGGACACACAATCATAAAACTGTTTAGGCTGGAAAAGCCCTCTAAGATCGAGTGCAACCATTCACACAATTATTACTGTCAAGGCTGCTCTGTGCCCTGTGCATTCCTCCTACCTTTGAGAGGAATCCCAGCCCAGCTGGACCATGGCAAGGGTTTGCTGGAGCATTCACAGCAGCTGCAGGAGACCTAAGCCATGACTTGATTTATGTCCCACAGGGAAGTGCAGCATCAAGTATTTAGGATAAAGTGCTGAGTAATTCAATCTTGACAACTATGGGGTTAGAAGGACAAATGCTGCCAAAAGTCTGAGTTTCTTTTCTTTATTGGTACTTACTCAGTTGCAGAAGGACAGGAGGAGAATTACTCAGGTCTTGGTGCATGGGAAAAGCAGGATCAAGCCTTTCATCTTGCACCTTTAAACCCTCAAGGCTCGGTTTTGCTCATGCAAAATTCAGTCTGTTTACACATCATCCCTCACATCATCCCTGCTGCTGGTGCTGCATTTGCTGGGCAGGGGTGATGTATCTCTGAGTGACACAGGGGATTCTAGCCCCAAATGAGCTCCTTTGATTCAGATTTCAAAAATACATGTTAGGATCTGTGTAAGAGCTTCAGTGAAGTGGATAATTTGGATGGTGGCCTCCTTCCCCCTCCATGAATTCTTGTAATTAGAGGTGTCTCATTAACCAGCAGTTGTGTTCTTTGCCTCATGGCAGTTTATGGAAACTTGAGATTTCCAGGTATTTCAGCTCTATCGTTTAGATACTTGACTCTCCTTGCAAGCATTTGTATTTAAACAGCAGACAGATTGGCAGTGAGATGTGGTTCACGTGAATGCTCCTCATAAAAAACCATTACAAGAGCAAACAGAACCATCACTCCAGGTTCACTGAGGAATAAGAAAAACCAAGGCTTAACATCGATGAGTCAATGCAGAAATGAAGTGCCTATTTATTGGTAAATAAAGGCTGGCTGCCATTCCCTGCTTCCAAGCCCACGTGCCCCCGAGGGGTTTGGAAAGTGGTGATGCAAACTGATGAGTCACAGTTTAGAACAATAGTTTCTTCATGTGAAATGACTCAGGATAAAAGAAAAACAGGTTTATCAAGAAGCTGATGAAATTACAAAAAAAAATTTTTTGAAAAATAATAAACCAATAGGACATCTTTAACAGAAGTCTATCTGTTTCTAAAGGGTAAGGTGGTGGGTGTCTGAGATCAGGGGATCAGATTGTACCTGCCTTCAGCTAATTTTCTACTCCAGAGCAGGCATGGGGATAACCAGAGCAAAACCCCAACGAATACCATGTGTCTGAGCACCATGTGTGTAACAACATCTCATTTAACACTGAAGTGTGGTGGTTTGTTGTAGCACAGCCCCTGCCCTCCCCTCTTTGCCAGTGTGAGGTAAAGGTTGGTCCTGCTGGGCACAGGGCAGCAGGGCTCCCTGTCAGGGCTGGGGGATCCTCTTGGGATGGGAGATGTCCCCTGCCAGGGACCAAAGAGCCTCTTCATGAGAGCCTCTGCTAGGGACAGTGCTACAAAAATACCACGTTTATATTATAGATGTGTTGTTATCTATAACATCTATATTAGAGATATCCCTGTTTCCTACAGCAGGGTGGAATATGCTGTTCTGTAGTTTTCATGGTCCCACAAATATCCATTCCAGGTGTTTTGTAGAATATTATTGCAGAAATTATCACCATAGAAATCTGAATGCAAATATGTACAATTTTTTAGGGATTTAATTACAACAGAACAAATAGGCAGAGGGGAAGGCAACGAAAACACCATAATCAGATTAATCCAGCAAGCCAAAAACCGGGCTTATTTCCTCTCTGCACTACATGTATTTCAGGATGGGCAGCAAAGGGTTTCATCAGCCCTTTGTGTCCTGCACCCTGCTGGGTTTGTCTGAAGGAGAAAGTTCGTGTCTTTCTGGGATGCTGGCATCTCCCCACTGTCCAGGACTGCATCCACAGCTCAGGTCTCCCTGCAGTCAGGCGTGCTCCCGGGAGGATTCCTGCTCTCACTGCTTTCCTTCCATCCATAGGTGGCAGCAGGCTTTAAAATCTTTAACCTCTCAGCGCTGACGTGTTTTAAGAGCTCAGGGAGTTGTGCAACGATCTCCAGAACTACTGTGCACAGAGCTGGTGTAAGAGGAACAGATTCTTCTCAAGGAATGAAACATATCTCGCAGCTGTTTACTGAATTGCTGAACTGTGAAAGAATTCAAAGCAGAAAGTCAAACCCGGGAGCAAGAAAGGGCAAACAGGCAACACCTACTTGGGTCTGACATACCCTTGCAATGGGCAGCAATTTCATCACATAAGCAGCTCAGGAAGACTAACGTGGTTAACAGCTTTCCCCTGCAAAAGTACGTGGATGCAAAAAGCTGTGATGTGGATTTTTAGCAGCTCTGCTCTGATTTGCTTCTGTGTGCCTCTGCCTGCAGCTGGGGCTCTCCCCTGTCCCCTCTGCCAGGTGCTGCCTGCTGCAGTCTGGGTCAGCTGCAGGTGGCAGGGCCAGGTCTGCATGTCCAGGTCTGCATGCTGGGGACACAGGGACAGCCAGGGCAGAGCGGCTGCTCCTGCTGCAGCAGCACATGGACCATGATCTGCTCCACAGTGGTGTCAACTCCAGCTCCAAAGGCTGCTCGGGGCCTCCAGGGCCTGGGATCCCCACCCTGACGCCCCCACCTGCCACAGCAGCTCCCTGGCTGGGCAGTGCTGTGCCAGCCCTGCTCCAGCCTCCCAGCCCAGCTCCTGAGGATGGGGCAGCTGGAGGAGGAGGGTCAGCATCACTGTCACTGCTGACATTAATTTTAGGCTGTGGGTCCCTGCTCAAAGCGCTCAGCGCACCCTGGGGACCGCGGTGCCACGTGCCCAGCACACTCCAGTGCCTGACTGTGCCTTGCCTTATTCCCATGGATGTGCCAGGCTCACACAAACAAAGCAGAGCGTGTTGACAAGGGCCGGCCAAAGGCCACGGGGGCTGGAGGCAGGGCTGGGAGGCCACAGGGCTCCCCAGAGCGAGGCACTGCTTGCTCCAGGAGGCAATGAGCCACCTCCCAGGGTGATTAATTGGGAATTTGTTAAAGCGTGAAGAAAGGAAAGCTCAGCAGCAGGTGCACTGGCCAAGGGTGAGGGAAACCCTCCATGGAAGTCATTATACCTCAGCCAAAATTAATCACTGCTACAAATGAAGGAGGTGCTCTTTTCCACCTGCCCGGTGGCTGATGGGGTGTTGCTGGAACAGTGGTAATGACTCGCTTGGAAACCACAAAGGTGACAGGAATTTTGACAGAAAGTCCTAAATAAAACCTTGCAAGTTTTACATGGTGCTTGTAAGATTAAATAATAATAAAATGGTAATTACAGCAGTGCCTATGTGCACAGGGAGCTCTGTGACTTGGCCTGGAGGAGCGGCATCCAAAGGAGAAGAAAGCCTGGGTTTGTGGATGGATGTCTTGAGGCTGTCAGGGAGCAGGATCAGGCCTGATGAGCAGAGAGGCTGGGAGGGGACACGGTTCCCTCGCTGCCTTCAGCAGGGACAGAGCCCATCCAGCTTTCTGCATGTGCTGGAGTGGGGGCTGTGCTCAGCTGAACCTCAGGGAAAGGCATCTTCCCCACATTGATATCCTCAGCCTCATTTTCTGATCCTTTAGGAAAAAACACATGCTGACTTAAATTTAACTCTTCCCAGTGATGTGATTAAATGCAGGTTTTACACAGCTGGCCTGCACAAGGCAGGGAGGTGATTTCATGTGGGCTGCAGTGCTGGTCCCAGTGCTGGGCTCTGGGCATCCAGGCCACATTCCTGGGCAATCCTTACCCCAGCAGTGGCCAGGGGATGCCCCCAGCCCCTGCTGCAGTGCAGAGCTCTGAAGTGAAGCACGACTGCTTGTTTACAGCCACGAGCTGGCTCTGCAGGCAAAATTACCCCTATTTTGACACCTCTCAGAAGCACTGAGTGATGGCTCTTGGAGAGGAGCAGCAGCTCCACTCAGGCTGCCGTTGACAGTTCCAGATGACAGGAATATGAAGGCTTAATTATGATATAATTAAGTTGAAGTGATCATCTCACGTCTGTTTAGTGTCTAACATAAAATGATCTGGTGATCTCGGTCTAGTTTGCAGTGGCCCTTGGTTAGAAACCAGTAGTGTGGGGTGGGAGTGGGTGCAGAAATCCTGGGGGGAAAAGAGGATCAGGGAGAGGATCTTGTCTGGGCAGTGGAAGCTGCTCAGAAAACTGGGCTTCTGCAGTGTTCTGCCTGTATTTGGGTTTTTACTTTCCCTCCTCAGGAACCTCCCAAAGAATGATTTCTGTGTCAGACAGCTGTGAGAACAGCAGTTCTTCATCTGCTGTGGCATAAAATGCAGCTTTGTGCAGACACAGGCAGTGGCTGTCCTGTGCTGCTGCCTGGCCTGGGCTGGGAAAGGGAGAAGTCTTCAGCCTGGATCACCCCTGCTGGTCCTGAGCACTCATCTGTCATGCTCCTGATAGCCAGGAACACCAGAAAAAAGAAAATTATTTTCAAGAAAGCCATTATTCAAACACTGATGTATATACCTCAGTTTCTTGGTAGCTGCCAATGTCTTATTTCCTTGGAGGCAAAGTTCAGAGGCTGGATCCTATCCAGGATGAGCACCTGCCACAGGGCTGCAGAGAACCCCCTGTGCTGTCAGCACCCCAAAACTGAGCCTTGGTGGTGGCTGGTGCCACACAGAAGCACACAGGATCAGAAAATATTCTGAGTCAGAAGAGACCCACAAGTGTCATTGAGTACAGCTCAGCACACACTTCGCTCTCTTCCCATGTGGAATTGGATTTTTCAGCCTGAAATTCCAGGAATATAGTTTTTCATTTTTAGCTAGTCAAGCTATCTTGACTATCTGCAGATGAAAAACTGTATTTATAGAGCTATCTATCTATAGGTATCCATATAGATTTTCATATATACATATCTCAAGATATTCATTATAGATGTTCCTGTAACATACTTTTATAAGACTAAAAACCTTTGTAATTTCAGGAAAGTGTGGATGCTGGCATTGGTGGGGTGCTCAGCTGAGATGCCTGAGTAGCTTCTGTGCCTGCAGGTGGGAACTGATTAAGGAGAAGCTCTTTAACCCCACAGCTTCAGCACAGATTTGCTCTTTGGTGGTGGCTGGTGCCAAGCCTGGTTTGGTTCTTCTGTCAGCAGGAGCAGGGTAGGAAATGGTAGGGCTTGGAGCAACCTGCTCTAGTGGAAGGTGTCCCTGCCTGTGGCAGGAGGTTGTAAATGAGCTTTAAGGTTCCTTCCAACCCAATTCAAGCTGTGACTCTATGAAAACTGCACTGAGGGCAGCTCTGGGGGATGGCAAAGCAGGGGTTGAGCCCTGCATGGGACCAGCAGCACCACAGCTCCTCTTCTTCATTAGGAGGGAATTGGGTTCCCTGCTTTGATGATTTGGGGACACAATTACTCATGCTGGAGTGGGAACTGGGCATCCCCCAGTGCTGCTGAGCTGCACCGAGCTGCAGCAGAACTCAGCTGTGTGGGGCACTTGGGAGTGGGATCAAAGCCAGCATTTGGGCTGGGGGCTGGCGATGAGAGGAACACAGCTGGGGCTGGGTGGGGGCAGGGGTGTTTCAGTCCAGGCTCTTCTTTCAGTTTGATCCTGAAACAAATTTGTCTGTGGAGGATCTGAGCCTGCCAGTCCTCTTGCTCAGGTGGGGCAGAGAGCATCCTAAAAGGGGCTGCAGCACCCGTGGGGGCCAGGCTTGGGAGCAGAGGGGTGGCAGTCAGAGGGGTCAGGCAGTGAGCCCGTGTCAGGCTGCCCTCAGCTCCCGGTGTGGGTACCAGCCTCCCCCGCTGTCCGTGTCCCAGGGTCATTCATCCCCCACCCCAAGAGTTCAGGGCTCTGACTTTCAGTCTGGTGTCAGTCAAACTCTAAGAGCAAAATGTAAATGAAATTGCTGCCTGTGTCTGGCTTTCCACTTGTAGCAGGTCACAGGAGCACCCTCGGGGGGAACAGCCCTTCTGAGTGTGATGTCCTCCAGGGGGACAGTCCTGGCCCCACCCGGTCTCCCTGGGAAAGACAAAGAGGCACAAAATGAAGAGAAGGGGATGGGAATATTTTGTCAGCAAAACCCCTGCTCCTGCTGCTTCCCTTCTGAGGGCTGCAGATGCTCATTCCAGCTGGGTTTAGCCTAAGGCTGAGTCTGGAAGATGCTACAGTTGCTGCTGCAAACAAGATTCCTGGTTCTTTCCAGTCATTCGGTAATGAGCCAATTCCTTGCTTATTCACCCCCATCGGTACAGCCCTCCAGGTCCACAAACCTTTCCCCTGATTCCCTAATTTCCAACAAACTGCTTTCATTGATACATTACAGAAACCAAAAGGCAAAATAAGTTTGTATATTCATGACAATTTCACTTCTGCCAGCCCCCAGCATCGCAGCTCTCCGGCAGCCAGCAAACACCACCCTCAGACTGGAAAATCAGCTGAAATGTGATTTCTGTGAGGGCCCCAGCGTGGTTCCTCTGGCTATCAGACAGTGCTTCCACCTGCCTTGCTGTAAGGTAATTCTGTTTGCTGAAGCAGCTGTTGTCCACTTAATTATCAAGAGGTGAAAACCCTTAGCTAAGCCAAAGGCTTTATGAAACTATTAAAAAAAAAAAAAAAAAAAAGTCAGAGAGCAGTCTCAGAAGCCAGTAATGGCATCCTGTGTTCCCCCATTAGGAAGCAGAGTTATACTGAGTTTCAGTTCTCAGGTCATGTTTTCCAACAGGCAGCAAAAAGCCAGGGGCAGCAGAGACACCTCCCTTGGTGTCAGCTGTTGCTTCATCTTCCCCGAATGTCCTCTAATGCTGGGGATGGGAAACACTGCAGATTCCTGTCTGGGGGCTGCTGGGATGCTGGCTGGCAGCTGTGGTTGTTGGAGTGGGGGAGGCACTGCCTCTCTTGGCACGCTCTTGGCTCTGGTTGTGCCAGTGCCATGCCATGCCTTGCTGCTCCCAGCCTGTGCTCCTGGAGCTCAGCTATTTATACTCCTTTATTTATACTTCTTCTTTCTCCTGGTGTGCTTGTATGAGCCAGTTTTGGAGCTGTTGTGCACCACACACAGAGGACTGGGGAGATGCTTGCAGGCTTCAGATCAGAGCAGTGACCTAAGTCCTCACAGCTCAGCAGACATCTGGCTCTTGCTGTGCCAATAAATGTGTCTTGTGGCTGACTGTCCCTTGGCAACCTTGTGACTCAGCCTGAAGTACCAGCCGTGGGTCCTTTTGCTGTCAGGGGAGAGCTGGTGCTGAGCAGGTGATGCTTGTGGCACAGGGATGAGTGTCCCTGACTGCCTCTGGCCACACAGTGATGCTGTTTGTCCCTGTGCTGCTCCAGGGCTGCTCCCTGTGGGGTGGATTAAAAAACCTGATGGGAACCAGCTCGTCCATGGCTCTCCAGAACAGTCCCTCAGGGGGCTGGACCATGCCAGGTCTGTGTGCTGGTCTCTCTGTGCATTGAGTACTCCTGTGTCCCCTGGCATGGCACCTGGCTCAGAATGGCCTTGGGAATGCAGGACACAGGAGCTGGCATCCCTGCTGCTGTGCTTTATCTCCCAAACTTACTCATTTTAAAGCTGTAGCTGCAAAAATTGCTGGTTTCCCTCTTTTAGAAATGCTTTATTTATCCTGCTTTCTTATTAAGGGCAGGAATTCATCCCCCGCCTGCCGGTCGCTCTGTGGAGTGTCAGTGTTATTTGTGGTATCCCATACAACAAACACCTATTTATAGCTCAGCATTCTTGGAAGGGGTTTTGGTACCTTGTTTTCTGCAGGGAATTTTCTCTCTTGCAGGGTACTGCACTCCAGCCTGCACAGGGAGATGTTTGGATGGAGGCAGAGCACGTGGCAGGTCCATTCCCACACGGATGGCTGGTGTCCTCAGCATCTCTCTCCTGAGAATAATTTTCCTAGGAGTTATAGCTGCAGATGTGTTATTTTGCTTTCTTGACCTGCTGTTGTTTTCCCTGGAAAAGCTCCATTCCATTGATGTGACCATTTGGAGCTCATTGCAGGGCTGCTAATGACCAGGTGTAACAGCAGTATTTTAACCTCTGCATTTTCTCCTCGTGCCCAGTGTCAGCATTATAAAGTACCATTAAAATATAAGCACAGTCAATTACTTTAATCTTTATCACATGAGAATGTACAGAAGCTACTCCTGAGGAAAAACACTGCATCTGATACCCAGCAGAGTAGGTTTAGCTGGGAAACACCATCCCAGCACTTGGGGGAATACCCAAATCCTGCCACCTTGGGAAACTTCACCCCAGCACTGCCCACACCAGCAGAACTCAGATCCCCAGCACTCGTTTCTCAGGGCACCCACAGCACAAACAGTACCACAGCACCTGGCTTCTGATTTTGGAAGGGAGCTGCATTCCTCTTACCACCTAATTCCCCTACAAACTCCACTGTTTGTGTGGTTTATACCTGATGGCAGACAAGGTCCAGGATCTATGTCCATGGTACCCTCTCATGGACGAGGGATGGGCATGGGCAAAGCTGTGGGCCCACCCTGTGCCCCCAAAACTTGGCTGGGGGGCTGGGCACTCCCCACCAGAACTCATAATGGATCTCTAGCATATTTGGCTGTCTCAGGAGAAGGAAGAGCTGCCTGGAATCAATACCAATCCCAACTCATCCCCAAGCTCATGGGAAAACATACCTGGTTAAACCCTCCACAAAAAAATTCCCTGTATGACCCTCCACATGTCTAGTTTTCATCTGTACATTAAATGAACAGGGGATGAGTTTGTCAAATACAGTTTGGGATGGGCAAGATAACAGAGGCAGAGCATGTGAAACCCTCTGGATCAGCCAGGGTCGACACTGCAGTGGGATTTTTCCCTTGTTTTGTGGGTTAGTCATAGGTTTATTTTTTTAGAGGTTTTTCTTCTTATTCATCTGTTGCAATCACAGCAGACACATCATTTCACAGCCCTATATGGAAATCCAAGACCAAGGAACTATTTTTAGTGCACAAATCGTCTCCCCTAAATGTATTAACTTCAGAAGAGTAAATATTAAATATGGTCTCATCACATTAGAGGCATTTATGCAGAAGTACAGCACCAGCGGTTTTAATGGTTAGGGGAAATTATGTTATACCAACAGCACTTAATCAAACACAATAAAACAAGGTCTTACTGCAATTCTTTCAGGATAAACTGAAGGAAAATTAATTACTTTCCAAACCTGTTGCTGATGATTTCCTGACACTGGGGTGTATTTGACCCATTAGTATTTATGGTGGCACTTGCAATCCGTATGCAAAACATACAGGGACTGGCCTAACATTTATTTTGCAATTAAATTGAAATGATTCTTTGGCTACTTGCTCCAAACCAAGGCGTTCAGCACCATCTGTGATGAGGATACTATAGGCAAGCCCTGAGTGAGAAGCATAGCAAAGCCCTATGTGCTCTACTGCCTACAAATACATGTTTAATAATAGTTTCTTGTAACTTTATTGAGGAATCCTTGTTCAGGTTGGGCTGTAGGGCGCTGTGGTGCTGCTGGTGGAGCCCCAGTGCCCAGGTGCTCCTGTCCCTGCTCTGTCAGCAGTGCCCCTCATGGCTGTGGCTCTCCTTGGGTGATGGTGATGGGCACAGGGGTTACTGCTGGGTTTGTACTCAGGGTTTGGGTCCTGGCCTTGTGGCACTCCCTCCTGCACCTCACTCCTTCAAATGCCAGCTTTGGCTTTAGAAGGTGTCTGTCTAAACAGAAAGGTGTCAGACGTGACCTGCTGGGCTGTTCTTGCTGTCGGTTTTGTTCTCATCCCACTCAAGGTTTTAAAGCTGTGTGATGAGCCCTGTGCTCCCACCACCCTCCACAGGTGGAGGGTCAAGCCATCAACCACAGCCTGTATCAGCATTCACAGAATGGTTTTGGGCTGGAAGGAACCTGAGAGACCATTTAGTTCCAATCCCCTTCCATGGGCAGGATGCCACTCATAGGTTGCTGGTCGGTATCAGCAGGATAAAAGGAGTGTCTTAGGAACACACTGCTGCAGTATTTTGGATTTCACAGCTTGCTTTTGCTCCCATGAATAGCTAATCTAGCAGTGTTTCCCTGCCTGTTAAACCAGCTCCTGGTGCAAGAAGTTGTTCCTCTGAGCATCCTGTCTCACAGCAGGACTTCCTCTGCAGGCTTTACTCCAAGTCTGCAAAATAAGACTTAAATCTCCATGAGAAAGGTGGCTACCTTCAACTACAGAAACTTTCAGGCATGGGGAAATTTGTGAACATCCTTTTGCTTGGGCTCACCCTTCCAGCTGTGACAAACATCTCCAGCTGCGTTTCCCAAGAGCTGGCTAAGATTTGTCAATGGAAATGCAATGGAAGTTCAAAAATTTGCTACTCACAGGCAGAGTCGCTGCATCACCAGGGCTGGAGCAGCCCTGCATCCCCACGGAGCTGCATCCCTGGGATGAGTCTGATCTCTCTGACCACGCTGACACGAGGTACACAGAAAACACTGCTTTATTGACTGCATTTGCCAACACATTGAGGAATGCAAAGGGGTTTTTTTCATAAGCAATGGGCCATGGTCCCAATGTGTATTAAAGCATACACTGTATCTAAACAGGATGAAAATAATGGCAGACAGAGCTATTCCAAGGCAACACAAATAGCATGCATAATACAGTCTCACACAGAACGAGTTTGATAACATTATATTGCTTTAAGGATTAACTAACATGGAAAATGTACAAAAAGGAGAAATAGGTTTTTGCATTAATGAAAAATACATTTTTTCTCTACAAAGGAATTTCTAATACAAGAAAATAAATATTGCAACATAAGCCAAAAATAATTTAAAATTGCTCTTTTCAATATATTTTCAATATTTCTCTTTTGTATTAACAAATGGCACATCACGTTCTTTGAAACAAAGAAAACAGAAGGGTTTCTCCTCCTGTGACATTCATATCGTTTCCTGTAACTGATGTGAAGTGGGTTGCTTTGAATGTGGAATGGTGCAAACTCCAGGGGATTTCCTTAAAGAACAACCAAACCTCATGCCCTGCCCTGTAGCAGCATCTTCCTGCAGCCTGCATCCATCCTGGCTCCATTCTTGGGGCGAGTTCCATGGGACAGCAGGCATCCTAACCCCATAAAATAGGTGCAAATGAAAGAAAAAAAAAAAAAAAAAAAAA
>WEIU01010807.1:503204-571811 GCA_013389925.1 Aegithalos caudatus | reverse complement strand
AAAAAAAAGGATGTGGGAAAACTAGGAGTAGAATGGGAGCTGTCCTGGGGAAACTCCCTCAGCCATCAGGGCTGGGGCTGGTGTGAGGCTGTGCTCCATCAGGGAATGATGCTTTCTGCATCCTCATCTCCACAGCGGCTGCTTCTCCAAGGAAACAGGTGCTCTTACAGTGCAAATGTCAATTCCTGCAGTGTATACATCTTAAAAGATAACATTTCTGTACTAAAATAAACCTTTTTTTTTCTTCTCTTTCTATTCATTTCAAAATACATTTACTTTAACATCAAAAATATTTTCCTTGTGCATTTTCTCTCCAGAACACCAGACCCCTGCTCCGAGGATGTCCCAGGCAGGGGATGTTCTGGGGTGGCTGCAGCCATCCTGCCATGGTCCAGCCCTTGCTCAGCCCCACAGCTCACCAGAGCCCTTTTCCTCCTCTCTATTCCTGCCATCCTGTCCTTCTCCCTGTGCCCCGCCAGCTCCCTTAGTTTTCCCCCCATCTCCCGATGCAAAACATGATGCCTGATGTTTTGGGAGTGTTTCAAACTGTGTTATTGCCCAGTGCTGGAGGTGCCAGGTCAGTTGTTCTTTAAAGTTTCCCCCTTTTTGCTTTCCTGTACTGAGAAGACAAGTAGTGCAGAAGCTGATGAATGGAACTGTGTACAGTGAAATTTGTGGATTGCTTTTTTTAACCATAATTGAGTGAAGCACACGGAAGCAAGATTCATTAAAAGGCAGCATATTGATTATTGTTATGACTCGTATACTAGGATACTGGAGCTAAAGCTAGCAAGCCTGATAAGATAAACTAAGTCCTATTTACTGTATTTAACATTATCTGAACATACTGAGCCTTAATTAATGAGATTTTCATTTCCAACCTCAATGGATTATGCTAATTTATAACAAAGATGGTTCCTGTTTTGTTGGTATTTTGCTGTTTGTTTTCTCTTTTTTTTTTCTCCACTAATAACTTGTGTCACATTTTTCCCATCTGAGGAAGATTCCTTCCCAGGCACGGTCAGTCTCAGCCAGGTGAGTGCTGGGCTCAGGCAGGGCTGGGCATCCCACCCGACGGCCCCACCGGTCGCCGTGTCTGGGATCAGCTGGGCTGTCACCGCTGATCTTTGCTGCAATTTTATCAATAGTAAGGACTTTGGAAGGCTGATAAAGATGATGATCTACTCTAAAACATCAATCGAAATAGTCTCAGAGTTTCAAAAAGAAAGCTCACAGTGAAATGAGCAAAAAACATCAGAAACCAAAACGGCAGGATGCAGTCTCGGAGCAGCAGCATCCCTCGGAGCAAGCCTGGAACCTAACGCCGCAGCAGTGTGGTATGAGTGTGTCTTTAGTCCTTGGTTGCTAAATAACTTCCAATTTTTTTTCATAATGACAAGTTTCCGGTTTCTGGCTGTGCTGCTTGACTGTCAAAATATTTCTTTGGCATCCACAAAATTCTTTGACTGATTGGTTTGACAATTGCAAGGGTTTTTGTTTAGTGATGGGTTTAACCGGTTGCAGAAGTGTCCCAGGTTTGGGTTGGTTTTGTGGTTTTTTTTTTTAGTTTTTTTTTTAAAACATTTTTTATTTTTAAAAAACAACAACAACAAAAGTTTCAGTGAATTCCTTTTTTGTTTTTGTTCCCTGAGCTCACACTGGGGTCACTCCAATAAAACACGTAGCATGACTTAACTGTGACCTTTGAAGCCAAAACCGAAGTAATGGTGCAATTAAGTGCAAACATGGAAATTCGCCTGACTTATAGGTAACGTGGGCTTTTAAACAACATTTAAGGCTTATTGGGGACATTTTATGCATTAAATTATTGTCATATTTATAATGTCAGCTTCTGTGAATCACCCCTCCACAACGAGTCAACAGCTTGTAACCAGGATTTAAGGTAAAAAAAAACAAACCCAACAAACCAAAACAAAGGATGGAGAGGAATAAATTCACCATTTCCATCGTAGCATTTAGTAGGAAAACACGACGGTGGTGGCAAGGGATGCCAATTCCCCTCAGTGATGGCACATTTGGCCTTGGGGCCATGCTTTTGGTTTGCAAGGGGGATTTCCTATGTGCTGCCCTGGCACGGTGGGACCACGGCAGTACTGGAGAGAACAGGCAAAAAAAATCGCTCAGTCTCCCGGGTTACACCAACCCTGACTCCCCACGGTGGTTTTAAAGGACACTTTCCTCCTCCATCCTGCCCCACATTTCCATTTTCTACTTGCTGATCCAGTCACCTGAGTAAATCACTTCAGTGTTCCCGAGAACCTCAGTAGGGGCACGGACGGGGAGGACTTTTGTGTCCTGGCCCCTGGACGGATCCCAACCAGATGGAAAGGTGAGGGGAAAAATAATGGCCAAGGGTTTTTTTTCCCTAAAAATAGAAATGTAACATTGCTCTCTTCCACCCCAAGCGTTTTCCTCCAACAAGCTTTTTGTGCTTTAGTCATTATTTATTTTAGAATCGCTTATTTCGCTTCCTTCTCTCCGCACACACAGGTGGGAATTTCCCCTCCCACAGCTGGCCACTGCCGGACCCTCTCCTCGCTCCCCGCTCTGAGGGCAACCGTCCCAGGCAGAAATCTGCCCCTCATTAAATAATGCCCATTAATTGAACTGTCATCCCTGCAGAAAGCACGGGTACCGGCACCCTCCACCCTCTGAGCACCCTCGAGGTGGGTCCCGGCAGGCGCCGGCCCACGTTCCCGGGAAGCGGGGTCAGGCAGGGAGCCGGGGAGGGACCGCTGCTGTCGCAGTCATCGATGTCGGCGAAGCTGAAGCTGTATCTCAGACGTATCGAGAAGAGAAAGACGACAGTGCCGAATTTCCAACTATATACACGTGTTAAAAACCCCCCTCGCCGCGATACCAGGCAGAAATTGGACATGGCAGTCGGAACCGGGTGGAGGCCCTGGCTTGGCGGGAGCAGTTAGGACGCCAGGATGCTCATCCTGACGATGTCCTCTCCGGCCGTGTCCAGCTGTCCCCGCTGCGCCCGGCCGCCGCGGGGCTCCCCGTCCGAGTCGCTCATCTCGGCGTCCGAGAAGTACCCGTCCGTGTCGGCCTCGGCCCGGGGGGGCTGCGCCCGCCGCGGCCCCCGGCTCTCCTTTGGTAATTTGAACCTCACAATGGTTTTGGGGCTACCTATGGAGTCAGGCACTTTGGCCGCGGGGCTGGGCTCCGTCTGAGCGCAGCGCGGCGTCTCCTCCTCCTCCTCCTCCTCCTCCTCCTTGCTGACGCAGCCCCGTGCCCCAGCGGGGGGATGAGGCTCGCTGCCTTTCTGGAGGGAGCCCTTCCTGGCCGCCCTTTTGGCCTCGCCCGTCCCTTTGCGGTCGGCGGGAAGCTTCGCCGCCCCTTTTTCCGACTTGCTGGGCCTGGAATCCGGGGCGCAGGGCTTGGAGGGATCGTCTGACAAGCTGCTGGCATTGTTAGTCCAGGGCTCGGGGCCCTCTGGGTGGCCCCCACCCACCGCGGAGGGGCTGCTCCTCGGCAGCTTTTTCTTAGTGTTCGTTCTCGTTCTGCTTTTCACTTTCTTTGTGGCCTCGCTCTGCCTGAACGGGGACCTGAGGGAATGGTCCATCATGAAGCTCAGCAAGGTCTCCTCATCCTGGAGGAGCTCCTCGGAGAGGCCAGGCGTGCTGTCCTCGTGGTGGGCGTTGTTGAGGGACCACTCGCTCATGGCCATGTTCTCCGCCGTGATCTGCACGGACTGTGCCAACCAGCTGTTGAAGAAGGTCCCGTCGATGGGGAAGGAGGTTGACAAGCCTGCAAAAAACAGGAGTGGGAGATTGCCTCAGAAGCCAGGAACAGCCACGTTGCCCTCTATCACCATCTCCACCAAAACTCCCTGGCTCTGGAGGAACGCTCCAAAGATCAGCTGTAACGCACCACGCTCGACACAGAGCAGGGCTTACTCCAGCACTAGTGCTGAATCTGGGGTGCACTGAGGTCACAGCACAACCGCCCCAGCACTCCCTCACATCCAGCTCTCCACAAACCTTCCTGAATCCAAACCAAGCTTCCTCCTTCAGCGAAGATGACAAGCAATGACACATCCCAGCATAGGTGGAAACATTCTCATGCAAAGGCAGAAGACAAACAATTCAAGTGTAAGTTAAAAAATACGGTGAGAGAGCAAGACTCGTGCCCAGACAAGGGATGACAGCTTCCCCAGGAAGCAGCTGCTGCCTCGCCACCAGAGCCAAGCAGCCAGCACGGTGATGGGACCACTGCTGCATCTGCAGCTCTGAGAACATCTCAAAAGGCGTGGGAACTGAAGAAGAGGAGCAGAGATGAAGGCTGGAATGGAAAAAGCTGAAAAGATTCCTGATAATGATAATTGAGAGCAAGAGTGAGCACTGTGGGCTGGGCTGATTGTGTCCAACTAGCAATGGGAAAGGTGCACACCTACACAGGCACAGGCAGTTTTAACCTCTGAAACAGAAACCCACAGGTTCAACATCTGAGTTGATTTTATGGATGGAGGAAAAATGAGGTTTAATTTTGTATTTCAGGAAGAACTTCCCTTTTAAACAGTCTAGCAACAGAAAGAGCAGTGGCCTGGGCAGGGTGACTCACACCCACAATGTTTGCTGGTAGCAGTGACAGCTTTACACCACCCTTTACATCACCTGTGAGCAGCAACACAGGCTGTGACCCTGCAGCTCACCACGGCCCTTCTGGAGAAGAAAGCCCCCCACCCTGACACCAGCCCAAGGCAGGGAAGGTGAAGCAGGAACAAGGATGAACTTAGAGCACTGTGTGATACCCAAACACCAAAACAGCCCAAGTTTTGTGGGCAAAGGCACTGCCCAGTTCACCTTTCCCAGATTTTCTCTGATGACAGCAGCTCCAAGGGATGCTTCAAACCTTTCACAAAATTCAGGAGGTTACAAGACTTTGATGAAGCTTTGGGTCAAGCTGCCTGGTTTCCCATGCAGCTTTCCTCCAAGATTCTCCAGCCTCCCTTGTTTGCTGCAATTTGCCCCAGTAAATCCAAAACTTCTTTAGCAAAGAACAGATCAGAGACAGAATGAGTGCAAAAGCCCCATTGCCAAAGGTCTTAACAGCTCTGAGATGACCAGAAAGCATCATAGTCAGATGAGCAATGTGCAAAGCAGAGCAAGGCAGGGTGGTCCAGACCACCAGACCTCCCACAGAAACACTGTGTACCCCCTGGAGGGTTTTCCAGCATCTCCAGACTGCCTGAGAGCCTCACAGGACCAGTGCTCCCCTGTGCCCGTGGCAGCTAGGCACACATGAACTCATCACCTTCTGCCTCTGCTGGTGGAGGGGGCACACCAGAGGAAGTCAAGCAACAAGTCAATTCCATTTAAAAACCATACACAGTTGTCAAGGACCTTGTCCAAAACAACCTTTTTGTTCTGTTTCTTTTTCTTCCCCCAGCCCTGCCTGCTGCTGTAGCCAGTGGGGACCAGCTGGAGATGGCTGAAGCATCTGTGGGGCCAGGCTCCTCACCCCCTGAGCAAATTCAGGAGATGGATGTGCTTTGTGCCTGACTCCTGGATGTTCCTGCAGCACTGGCACTACCAGCATGGCCATACATGCCATGGACAGTACATGAAACCTCTCAGTTCATGTGCTGTACTCACTGGTGCTGCACTGCACAGAAGGCACAGGCAGCAGCCCTGCCACGGGGTGGGTAAGTCTGATTTTATCACCTGAAGGTGAAATCCCGCTCCAGCAGCCCATCACAGGTTTTGTAACACATCCTCCCAATCCTGGAGCTACAGGGGGGAATTTAAATCCCCTGCCCTGCCAGTGATCATGTTTCTGACCCAGTGTCTCTGGCAGAACCTGGGTAATTCAGGCTGACTCCCACAAAGGAGAGATGAAAGCTGTAACTCCACCCTGTTACATGCAGGAGGGATCAGGGGCTGGGACTCTTAACCCTGCTCCCCAAAACAGGGATCCTCCAGAATCATGGCTCAACTCTGCCATAAAATCAGACTTACCCAGTTGTCCCAAAACAGTTTCGTTGACCGATTTCCTTTTCTCTGTCTTCTCAGGACTATTTTTTCTACCATCTCTTCCTTTCCTTCTTGGGTCACTTTTCTTACCCTTTGTCTTCTTCCCAGTTTGTTCTGGCATTTTTTAGAGAAAAAGGAAAACGCCGTGTGAGAGGAGGCATCAGGGATGCTGCGGTGAGCCAGTTCCCCTGGGGCACACCCCTGCACTGGAGAGCTGGGGCACACCTGCAAACAACTCCAAGCCAAAGGGAGAGCAAGGGCCATTCTTGGGCTAGCTGTAGCCTAAGGTCTCTCTACATGTTAAGAAAATCTGAAGCTTGTAGGATATAAAAATGGAGTTTTAGCCTTGGAGAGGAGTGGCCACAGGAGCAGCCCCACTGAAGGCAGGGGACTTGCTGGACACTCTACCAGAGACCTGGACCAGGACTTTGGGGTGAGGACCCCCTAGGGAGTAATCCCAAATCCTGCTCAGACACCTTGCAGGAGCCATTAGCAACCCACAAACCTGGCACTGTGTCACCCACCACCAAGAAGAGCATCTCCAGGAAGGGATTCAGCCAGACTGACAGAGCAAAGGTATCAGCAGCTCTGAAGCCAACCTCGATTTGACCTTTTGGCAAAACTGTGCAGGAGCAAAAAAACCCCAAAGTGATACAGGTACATGAAGTAGGAGAGATGACCAGGATTGCCTATGGAAAGGTAGGGATCTAACTCTTAGCTATACAGACATTCAACTAAAAATTAGCATTTCCTAAATGGCTTTGAATTTCTACTGGATTTATTCCTCTCGGGTAAACAGGACAAATACCGTATAAAAGTATAACCTGTATTGCCAAGTAAAATACTTCCAACAGTTTTTACTTGCTCTGTTAGGCCATTCTCCCCAGAAGTCTATGCTAAAACTTCTATTAATTTTCAGAGAGGGGAGGATATTGCCCTTAAACCAAAATGTGGGCGGCTCATGGAAACGGAGGCGAGACAGGCAGTTTTTTTCAGAGTCTGGCCCATAGGTTAAACAATGATCTTAAGGAAGGAATCAGTTTATTGTGTCAGCCAGCAGCAAATCCTCAGCAGAGAGGCCATGGGGTGGATGGGTCAGAGGGAATAACCTCAGCTCTGCCCCTACAGTAGCAGTGGAAATGTACTGGGTGAGCAGGGGAGGGAATTCACATTGCACCTGCCTGAGTCTGAATTAACAGAGGATTTACAGTCCTGGAGCTGCCAGCCAGGAACCCCTCCTGACCAAAGGACTTACAGAAAGAAAGAAATGCAAAAGCAAATTTGGTATTTGCTATGTTCCTGCCAAGTAATAGGAGGAAGGCAGAGACATTTTTCACTTCGCTTACAAAATCAAAATCTAAGTTTGTTTAGACAGCACAACGGGGCTAAAGAGAAACCCGAGCAGCACTTTTTGAAGAGGAACCTGTCAAAATAGTAGCCGTGTTTCAAAGCCAGACAGTGAGTGTTTACCTTCCACTCTGTGCAAGAAAAATACAGGGAAGAGAAGAGGGTTCATTTTCCACGGGCAGTTCTCACTGATTTTATTAAGAATCTCCTGCTTAAATGATCATTTGACAGCAGGAAAAATAAACCCCTCCTGTTCTGAGTTTTGTGTGGGAGCCAGTCCAAAAAAACCTTGGTGCCAAAACCATCTTTGGAACAACCCTAACAGATCCTGGTTGATGGCTACTGTAACAGCAGTTAAAAACTGCCCTCATCCTGGTGAAATAATGGAGAGTTCTTCTTTTCTCCTAGGAACCCCAGGGATGGAGAGCATCCTGGTCAGGAGCTGTGGGAGAGGATGCTAATGGAAGTCATCCCCCACTTCCAAACCAGTAAGTGCTTTGTAATGCTGGGAAAGGCAGCAGGGAGTTATCCAACCCTTTGGCTCCACTGTATGCTGAGTATCTGCAGCTCCTGGTGTGGTCACTTGGCAAGGGAACTCCTCCTGAGCTCAGGACACTCTACAGACTGATGCTGAAAGGCACTGGGGTCCCTAAGGTCCCCCTCCTCCCACCTGGAGATGCCAGGACCAAATTCCTGGAGCTGGGCCATTTCCCTGGCAGCAGAGACTCAGAGGAGCTGGGTGCCAGAGGAAGCAGTCAGCCCCTGCTGAGGCTCAGGCAGTAAATCCATCCCAGGAGAGACAAGCAGCTCAGTCAGTTCAGAGTGGAGAATGAATGAAGTGCAAACGCCAGCCAGGCAGGGCAGGGGGGAAGAGATCTGCACCACAAGGTCTGAAGTGATCCCTGCACACCAATCCCCCACCCAAGCCACCCTCCCACTGTGGGTTTATCTCTGATCACTCACCTTCAGGCAGAACAAACATCATGGCAACAGCAGCCATGCTTTTCTCAAGTACAGCCCTAACATTTTGGGGAAGGGCAATTGCACAGCACCAGCACGGGGCAGAGCAGACAACCCCAAAACAACATCAGCAGAGCCCCAACACAGCTCCCCAACACTGGCTGGCAGCTGCACCCCACTGGTGAGGCTCCCAGATCACCCACTCCAGCTCTCTGGGAGGAACTGCCAGCTCCCATCCCATTGCTGCATCCAAGAGAGGGTTGGACGTGTACCCCCAAGGCATTCTGGGCAACACAGGCCCCCAAGAGCATCTCCAGCTATCTAACACCTTGTCTGCAAGAGAGGTGAGCTTAAAAACCCACCCTGGCAAGCTACCCTGTGCCTATTTCCTTCTGAGAGCTGCAAATGCTGGGCTAGGTTTGCCCAGCTGAACTGAAGAGCATCCTGAAGTTCCCTGTGATGCCTCCAAAACCCACAGAAGCTGGCAGGGATACCACAGGGCAGGTGGTGCTCCTGGCAGGGATGCTGCTGGCTGGGGCAGTGGAGTGGGGGTCCAGCTCAGGAATAAGCTGTGCACAATATCCTGGGTTCCAGGGAATGGATGTGCAGTGTGGGGTCTCCAGTTGGTGGGAACACTCTTTGTGCATGTGTTCAGGCTCTGATCCAGTAAGGACGTGCAAAGCAAAACAGGGTATGACAGGGACTGGGATTTACAGGACCCACATCACCCCAGAGCACACCCTGGGGTCCCAGCCACTCCTGTGCTGCCTGCCTTTGGCTATCCAGAGGAATTTGCATGGGCCTGAGTCACAGACATCTCAACATACACGTTCCTCAGCCTCCAAAACTTCAGTCAAAGGAGACTTTTGTCAAGGAAAGCTCAGCCCAGACAGTTCCTGAAGAAACCCCAACCATGTGATGGTTTCAAACACAACTCCAAAGCCACAAACACAACAACTGTCGGAAGCAGCTGCCAAAGCACCAGATGCTGCTGCTGGAAAAACTCTCCTGCAGCCACGGGGTCTGCTCTGCCCTGCCACCAGAGGCTAAGGAGGAGGAGAAGGAGGGAGCAGGAGCTCTGGGCCCCGGCACTGCTTGTGTGAAAGGAAAAAAAAAAGTAGGACAAAAGGAAACCAGTTTTATTTCAGCTCCTTCATAAGAGCTGGCAGAGGCTTTGCAGTCAGCAGCCTGATCTCCACTAATGGGTATGTGAGGCAGGGAGCTGCAGCTGACCACAGCTAAAGGAGCTGGTCTCCTGGAGCAACAGCTTAACCCTTGATTCTTGACAGAATGATCCAAGGCATCTGCAAAGAGCCTGAAGCAGGGCTTCCACCCTGTGCCAGGGAGCCAGCTGCAGAGCAGCCCCATGCCCAGGATGTGCCATCTCCTCCCAAGCAGTCCCAGCTCACAAAAGTCACCAAATACTGTCTTAGCATCCCCACCTAAGCAAATGCTTGGTCCTTCTGACTGATTTCTGGGAAGAGGGATCTGGGAAAACAAATAGCTCCAGCACTCCAGCTGCCCAGAGTCTGGCTTTGACTGTTTCTGAGTCAATATATGCACCATGCCAAAAGAAAATACCAGGGGAGGAGGCAGCTCTGGCTTCCCTGGTGAGGGGAGCTGGGGCACATAACTCGGCTTCAGCAGGGACAGCATCTGTGAGATTGAGCTCTGTGGTACTGACCTGGGTAAAGATCATTCTCAATAAGCTTCATCTGGAGATGGAAGATCTGCTCCTGCAGTTTACAAATGGTGTGTTTCATTTTCTCCCGTCTGGTCACCATGTAACAGAGATTTCTTACCTACAGAAACACAAGAAACAGTATCTGGTTTAGGCAGGGTCAAAGCAGGTCCCCTCAAGTGGTGTTGCTGCTCCTGCTGCCCAGGGAAATCCCCACTCCCTGGGATTCCATCCTTCCACCTCACCACCTGTGCTGCACTCCTACCACGGCCCTTTGGGAGAGCCAGGGCTGGCACTGAGGGCTCTTGATCCAAACCCTGTGACACACGTGGGAAAAACCTCCCAGTGAATAATTCCAAGCCTAAATGTCCCTGTGGGGCTCCAGGACCCCACGGTGGGCAAGGAGGGCTGGCTGGCTTCTCCAGCATGGGCACTGGAAGCCTGGGAAAGGAAGCTGCTGTAGAAGGAGCATGGTGACAAGGTCATGCAAAGGTCTGTGCCCTGGGCCCAGCAGCTGCATCAGGAACGTGTCCTGCTCACACCTGGCACGGCCACCTGCACAAAAAAATGCTGAATTCTGTGAAGCAGCTCGGTGCCCTGAGTCAGTGCACCAGTTCTCATCCACAAATTGCACCTTTTGCAGGGAGGGATAAACCCTCCTCCCACAGCCAGTGCAGGGTAGGGGCTGAGCTCAGATGGGGATGTCAGAGCCCCACAGAACTGCCCTAAAGCAGGTATCAGGAAAAAGCACAGAAAATACACCAAATACCCTGGTGATGCTGGCCCAGGTCAGCAGCTGCAGCAGCTCCCTGCCTCCAATCTGACCCCTCCACATGGTTATTCATACTTGTTCCACATCTACCTGCAAATCACTGGTGCATTTTGTCCCAGCTCAAGAACTTCCATTAACCATGGCAGTGGTGTTGGAAGAAAATGATCTTTCAAGTTCCCTTCCAACCCAATCCAGCCCAACACAATCCATTTTATGATCATCTGAAGCTCTAAACACAAACAGCAAAGCACAAAATGTAACTGCTCACACGGGCCAGTGCAGCAGCAGCAGCTAAACCCTGCTGCTGATAAACAGCCCCAGTAGCACAAGATGACAGAGCTATTGCTGATACCTCCTGGCACCTGGTGAGTTTCAGTGGCATGCTTTTGCCAGCCCCATTAAGGGTGGCTGGAGAGCCAGGCTCTGGCATTGCTTCCACAATGGACATCAAGGCTCTTGGAGCAAGCAGAAGCTTTCAGCTGCAGAGCAGAAAATGCTAATGGCAGCTAACAGGATTTGACAGCATTTACTCAGCTCTCTGATGCTCTGAAAGAGCAAAGCTGCCTGTAATAAGGTAAGGAGGAGGTGGCCTGAATAAAGGAATATGCACATGGGTATGTCCACACTCCTGTGTGTCCCTGATGTCTCAGATCCCTCCCCATCCTCTCGCTCACAGCTTTCTCTGCAGAGAGCATTTCCAGGCTTGGGGGACTGTCCCAGCATGGCCAGGAGCCTTTGTGCCTCTCACAAAGACAGAGCAAGCCAGGACATGGTCCCACACTTACCTGGTACCTGCCACTAAAGGCTGTGAGGGCAGCAGGACAGCTGCAGCCAACCCCTAATACTGTCTCACTTAAGGACAATTTGGGAATGTTTGGAAAAAAAAGGAGAAAAAGCTGCTCTTTTGTTGTTGTTGTTGTTGAATCCCCTAGATGTAAATACAAGGCAGGGAGTTATATAGCATATTTTACTATGTTCTCTTTTTTTTTTTTTTTTTTTTTCCTCCTGGATTGAAGAAAACATCAAACTATTTCTTTATGAAGAAAAAACAACTGCTTCTGGCAACCTGAATCTCCAAGAGTTTGGCCGCATCTCTTCTCTATGATTTGATATTCCTGGAAGAAAACATTACTTTAGCTTTGCTTAGAGACTGCTGGTATTTACCCACACACAGCTCAACACTACCCAGTGCTGCTTCCCCAAGCCAAGTTTAGATGCTGGTGTGAAAGCCTGGAAACCACAGCTTTTTGTTAAGCCTAAATTAAACACACAGTCCTTGAAAAAAGCTTTTCTTTAAAGTCAAAGAGGGCTAAAAACTCCAAAAATAAAATGGGGGGACTGTATTAGGATTCCCAGGTAATACCAGGTAACAGCGTTAATTTGCTGACACCATAAAGTGCAGAAATGTCAGGGATTAAGAAATGACAGAGGGAACCACCATCACTCTGGCTGTCATCTGCTCTCTGCTTCTGCCTCCCCAGCTCCTGGATCCCTGTACTGTTCTCAGCCCCAAAATCACTTCTGCCAGATTAATTGCTGAAATTGCTAAAATCCAACACGACATCCTGTGGACACCCTCTGAAAAACCTTCAGAGCCTTCCAGGCTGCTCATCTCTGATCCCAATTTGATGTGATTCCTCACTATTTGCAAGTGAAAGTGGGTGGCTGTGACCTGCCAGGTGCAGGATCAGATGCCTGGGATGCTCTGCCCACAGCTGGATTTAAACCCCTATTACCCATCTGAGCACTGGACTTTGATCCCGCTGGTGTTTATTGTTCCACTCTTGGAAGCAGAACAAACAAACAGCTCTCCCAGAGCCAGGCAGTGAAATCTGGCAGGGAGTTGCTAAGCAGAGACTAAATGCTGATGGGCACACCCCACAAAGCCTGAAGGCAACTCTGGAAAATGAGAAATCTGGTAAAACACATAGTTTTGACACAAAGAAATCAAAGAGAAGCTGCCGTGAGCAAAGCATGGTACCCAGGGATGCACAGTGGTTCAGTGCAGCTGGAAAAGCCAAGCTGGGAACAAGAGGAAGCAGCAGGAGGCAAAGCAGCCTGGTTTAGATTTACAATATAGAGCAGATGAGGGGGAAAAAGTGAGTTTAACTTGTCATCCTCAGGTCAGGCAGATGCAGCCTGTTGCTGGAGACCCACTAATGGTGGCATCAGCCCAGCCCCACACAGAGATGGAAATGTAGTAAGAAAAGGCAGGAACAAAGGGGGGACAGACTGGGAGAGGGATGGCAATGATGACCACAGGGATGAAAGCCCACAGGATCACAGAAAAGAGACCAATAGGCTCAAACCCAACTACCAGAAGAAGGCTCTTGGGCTCCAGGATCCACATGGGAGGTGGGTGCAGCAAGGGGCCAGAGTGGGCTGGTCCAAAGCTGAACCCTCACCTGGACATGAACACAGTGCCCAACCACACTGCCTTTGTCCCCAAAGGTTCAGTTATGCCAGAGACCCACAGCAGCTTGAAGAGAGTGTTCAGGGGCACTGCACCTGTTCCCTCTCTGCCATCTCACCCAGGTTCTGTCTGTGCTTCTTCTTCCCCTGTGCTTTTTCCTCTCCCTGCTTCTCACCTTCACTGCTACTCCTCCTCTCCAGCCTCTGCCCCATCCCTGTTCCTGCCCTTTGTGCAGCCATGACAGCCAAACCCACAGGCAGCTGCATGGTGTGGCAGCAAGCCCAGCCCAGGGAGCTCTGGCACCACTTGGACACTGCTGCTCCTCTAATGCTCCCTCTCACCCAAAAAGCTGCTGTGGGGGCTGCTGCTTCCTCTGCTGTGGTTGGGAGGATTCAAGGATGTCCTGCACCATGGGAGCTGCAGGTGCCTGCATCCTGTCTGCATCCTCTGTCTGCATCCTCTGCCTGCATCCTCTGCCTGCATCCTCTGCCTGCATCCTCTGCCTGCATCCTCTGCCTGCATCCTCTGCCTGCATCCTCTGTCTGCATCCTCTGCCTGCATCCTCTGCCTGCATCCTCTGCCTGCATCCTCTGCCTGCATCCTCTGCCTGCATCCTCCGGCCCGGCTCTGCCTCCACCAGCAGCTCCCTGAGGAGCTGACCCACTTTTGGTTGCAGCAGGGCAGGGGATGCCCAGTCCCACTGGCCCTGCTCTCACTCTGCTTTTCACTCATCTTTGATGTTTAATGTAAGTAAATAACGATGTGTTCCCAAGCCCTGCTGCTGCAAAGCATCTGAGGGGCAACACAGGACAATTCTGTGGTTTGAAACTACTTAGATATAGTGGACATAAGCTGCAGCATCATCTGCCTCCCATCCAGCCAGGCCTGCCAAGGCACCTCTCCCTGCAGACATTTGTTCTTTTGAACCCCTGGCTGAGACCAACACTAACTTATTCCATCAGTGTCAGTGTTTTGGCAGTGATGGTGTACACACACCGAGCACCGCTATGTTTCTGAATGAAGATGAAAGAACAAAACTGTCAGGGGACTCAAACTGAGTCAGGGGGAACAGGGCTTGTGCTGTCTGTGGGTGCCAGCAGCCCTGCTGGAGCACACAGGTACACCACTGAGGGAGAAGCTGTACTCACCCTCTCCAGGTCTTGCCTGAGGTGCATGAAGAGCTTTAAGCGTCGGTAGAGAACATCCTGCTCTTGCTGAGCCAAGTTGTCCACCTCATCCGTTTTTGGTGTCAGCAGCGGTTTGTTGGAGTTCGCTTTCCTCTTCAGCTTCCAGTACTGGTAGACAAAATCCACCAGCGATTCACTTAAGTCGAGGTTCTCTGCCACCTCTGAAGGCTTCACGAGCTCGTAGAAGTCCTCCTCCAGCTGCTGGAGCTTCTGCTTCCGCAGCGTGACCTTCTCCAAGTCCAGCTGGGCCTGGTCGGGCTCTGTCCGCGCCTCCTCGGGCAGTTTGGTGGCCCCGGCGCTGTGCTCGAGGCAGAAGGACTTGAACTTCACCTCGTCGTTGTCCGCGAGGATGGTCCGCATGTCCAGGCTGTGGTCGAAGGCGCAGGTGACGTGGAACGCGGTGACGCAGGCGGGCATGGAGCACTGCGGGACAAGGACAGGGCTCAGGGCCAGGCCCCGGGGCTCAGGGCTGACACAGCAGGCAACGAGGGCATGCCACGAAGCCAGGGACACCCCCAGGGTGACACCTGCCGTGAGGGGATGGACGCCCCACAGCAGGAACTCCCGATGGAGGAACACTGCCCCAGTCGCAGGGACACAAGGCCCAACACCACCAACACAAGCAGAAGCCCAGGGCTCAGGAGGTGGCATTTTCCCACCTGACCACCTTCAATCCACCTCTGTAACGGGCCCTGCTCATCTCTCACCTACCACAACCAGAAACTTCCAATGTTCTTCCGACAAGACGTGTCAAAAGCCAAAGAAGAGCACAGGCCAGTGGGATGCTCCAAGACTGCAGTGGATTTCTCCTGATGGAGAAATGCTCAGCTGGATTTCACTCTCAAGCTACTCCCCCTCTGTTACCACACCTAAAGCCAGTATGCCATTTTTACTGGAAGCATACAAAAGATGGCAAGGTTTGGAGTGAACAAAGGATCAAAGAAGTGGCCAATGCTCCTAAATGCCTTCCTCCTTGGGAAATTACACAGCCTCTAACTTGCTCCATTCAAAAAAGAAAGAAAAATGCAACTGGAGCAACACATCATAAAATTAATGCTTTAGAACTTGTACAGTGGCTACAATGTTGTCAAACTTGCATCAGATCAATTTTTTAATGATTTTCCTAACTTACCTCAGGCTTAAATTACTTTGGATCCCACAGGCAACAAATCTCAGCCTTGTGTCCCACAGAGGAACTCCCACCAGCCAGCGTCGTGCCCGTGTCCATGTCAGCACCTTCTCCCCCTCTACTCATTAACTGTTTTTAATGGCTCAGAGTGTCAGGTAATTATTTCAACCATAACCCACAAGAAATCAGTCTATTCCAGCTGCTAATGACCAGTTAAACTGCAATAATGAGACATTTTAAGTGGGCTATTACTGTAGGCACTACTTTGGCATTAATAGAAGAATTGTTCTTGTGGGGGATGAAGATGCACTTGTGGCCTGAAGGACCAGGTGGAGGCATGTGAAATTTCCTGAATGTTGATGGCAAACCATTTAGTTTTGCTGGGGCTCTGCTGCTACTTAATTCTCAAAAGGAAAAATATATTCTGGTAGTAGCCGAGGAACAGAAGTTACAGCTTTTTATCACCATCCCATCCATCAGCCCTGAATCCTGCTCAGGCACCCAGGGGCAAACTTTTGTCATTGCTGGTTTTAGATATTTTCCTTTGACTTTTTAAATGAGTCTGCTGGTGCTCAAGAAGCTGCCAGGACCAAGAAAAGCACAGGCAAGCATTGCCCAAATCCATCACCTCCAGAGCTCTTCAGGCCCTGCTCCAAAGCCTCAGAGAGCAGTGGGAAGAGCTGGATGCAGCTCTGGCTGTACCAGCATGGCTTTGGGCAGCAATGCTGGGCACTAACTCCCACAGGCCCACAAGCAAGCAGATTATGAACTCCAATACCGTGTTTATCCTGTTTAAAAACGGCCATTTGGTCCTAATTTTAGTGTGAAATTGTTCATGAAAATATCTGGTAACTTGCAAAACTCAACTCCTTCTGCTTGGCTGCTGGCATTCGCTTGGAGCCTGGCACTGTGAGGGACCCACTGATGCTCCCTGTGCCAGTCCAGGGCACTCAGCACCGCCCTGCCATCCCCTGGGACAAACCCTCTCACAGCCACACAGGCAGCTGAAGCACCAGCTCCGCTCTCAAGTATTTATTTTTGGCAACGAAGGAGGGACAGAGGGAGCCCAGCCTGACTTGCAGCTTCCAGATTTACTCAGGGCAGTCAGTATATCACACGCTGGCTTTTAAAGCACACGCAGTGCTGTCCCTTCCCTTCTGTTTCTGCCATCAGTGCTAAAAACAGCATTAACAACACGCCCATGTCTTCTGCCAGGACACTGTCTTGCTAACAGGAATGACCATCGCTCCACCTTAGGAATAAAACAAATCCAGTGACACTCATCCTGGATCTCTCTACTCCAACAGATGGCAAGCAGCACTTGTCAGAAGCTGTGCCCAAAATGCAAACAGAAAATAATTAGGCAGCTCAGCTGACAGGGCGACAAAGAGAGATACCTGGTCAGCCACAGCCACCGAGGGACCCTGGATAAACGAACAATAAAAACATATTGATCCATCCCAGAATGGCACTGGAATGAAGCCACTTGTGGCAGGAGGGAGGGATCTGCCACACAGAACAAACCAGGCTGAAAGGACTGGAGCAATTCCCGCTTCGTTATCGATTGTGCTTCATTATCTTACAGCACCTTTCATTCAAGGATTTCGGCACACTTTGCTTATCCAGACAAATCCATTCCCAAACAACATTCTGCGAGAGCGAGGGTAAAAACTGCCCCAGAGATTTCACGTGGGCTCTTAATTAGTCCCCAAATCATTCTCGCTGGGAAGAAACAGAGAGATGATTTTAGTTGCCAAGGACATTCGAACAGAAATTTAGCAGCTTGCAGTGGTGCTCTGCTGCAGTTTGGGGCTGAGGGGAAGGAAGTGGCTCCTCCAACAGACCTGTGAGGGGAGCTCAGGAAGGAAAAATTAATTACCGGTGCTGAACACTGGCCAAGCCATCAGACACAACACTTCTGCATCCTTAAAAACTACCATGTGATTTTTCATGACCACAGATGGTCTGGAGCCTGGCAGAGCTTCTCAGCTGAAAAAAGGCAATTTCAGCCTCAGACTCCTCAGAGGATGCGGGGCAGAAGATGGATGGGACTGGGGCAGCATGGGAAACACACTCTGCTCTTATCCCTGATGCCACACTCTGCCTTTTCAGGACTACAGGCAGAAGACAGCTTTGGGAACCACCAGTTATCCCAGCGGATGAGGCCCAGTGGCACTGCTTGCTTAATGGGAGCGGGCGGCAGTGGGCAGAGAAGTGATGATGAATGGGGGAGTGATGGAAGACATCTCCAAGGGCTTTTTCTCCAAAAAGCAACAACAAAAAGGAAGCTGGAAGATTATGACAGCAGAAGATTGTGCCCTTTGGAGAAGCCTGCCAGCAACTAAGAGAGCCCTGGCATTCTGTGCTGCCTTGATGAGCTCTTCCAGTCGCTCTGACAAGCACGGAGGAGGGAGCAGAGTCCCAAAAAAGCATGGTCAGGACTCAGGCTGCACCAGAGCCTGGCTCCTGGCACTCTCTTTTCCATCTCAGAAATGCAAACAAGAAAATTCCTCCTGCATTCTGAGCTCTCTGGCATCTCCTGATGTCTGACCACAAGAACCACCATGAAGTAATGACTTCCCCTTAACAGCAGTCAGGCAAAGGCTGTCTCCAGAGCTGCATCCCTGCACACATCCAGCAGTTTAGGCTCAGTTATGGTCACACCAAGTTACCCCAGGCTCACAGCTCTGTACCAGAAAGGGGTTGAGTCATGTAGAGCAGCAAGGGCAAAGCCATGGGCAGTAGTGGGGAGCCCTTCCCTGGGCTTCTCTGAGTTTCTTTCCCTTTTGATGGTCAAATTTGGATGTGGAAAAACACCTCCACACACAGAGGTTCCTACAAAGACTTCTCGTGTTTGTCTCTGCGAATGTGGCTGAGGGGGGTGTTTTCTCAAGCTGCAGTGCTGCCTCTGACATGCCCTGCTGGGATGACAGTCTTCTATTCCTCCAGCCTGCCTCCCAGATTTTGTCTCCATAAAACCCTCTTGGCCACTTGGAAAATCCCCTCCTGGAAGCAACTTCCTCCCTTCTGCAGACCTGCCCACCTGCAGCACCTGATTGCTGCTGCCAGGAACAAACACCCAGTGCTTTTGCAGAAAACAACATCCTCCTTTCAGAGCTGGGTCACAAACCCAAAATTCTGACAAGGGTAGAACCCACCTGTATAAACAGGCACTAGCAAAAATGCACTCCATAAAATATGCTCCATAAAATATGTTCCATAAACATAAGCTTTAGAAACAGAGCTCTGTACCACGGCTGAGTAGAGCGTTTTTGTTTACCTATGGGTGTTAATTTACCCCATAAATCCTTAAATAAAGGCACTGGCTGCTTTTTTTTCACTTCTCCCCCTTTTCCTTGAAGCAAAACCATCCTGCACATGGCAGGGTGGCCTCAGCAAATGCTCCAGTGGCAATCTCATGAAGACTTACAAACCATGAGCTGCCAGCACAAGAGGCAGCAAGGCTCCTGTCCCATCTCAGGTCACCTTTAATGCAAATCCATTCAGTCCCTGGGATCTCACAGCTCCCATGTCATGATGGCACTAAGAGGATGAAGCCTGAGAGACACTGAATTCTTTTTGATGCTGCCAAGCCTGTTTGCTTCCTTCCCTGCCCCTCTGTTCTTTGAAAGCAGTTGCCATTCTGACACAGTATCTCCATCTGGCAGGGTGAATAAGCACCCAGAGCCATCAAAAAAAATGAGTCAATGCGACAGATTTAAAGAAGTATTGTGAGATTTCATTTCAAACTATGGGGATTACTTTTAAATAGCTGCCTTTAAAGTATTAAACCCAAGACGACAGCACAAACACAGCAGAGCCTGCAGAGCTCCTATCCCTGCTGTCCTTCTGCCACCAGCCAGCAGCTCCTGGTCCACAGTCACTGCTGCAAACACTGACCTCCACCGTGCAGCTCCTGCTGAGGTACTGGAGCTGATCACTTTGGGATCAGGACACATCCCTAAATTGCTCTCAATTTGTCAAAGCTTAATGGCTATCCTCTGGGACCACCAGGACATCACACTGGCCAAGCAGGTGGAAGGAGGGGGAATCATGGGGTTCAGCAGGGTTCCCCAAATGCCCTCACACCAAGAGAGCTGCATTTTGGATGGGAGCTTCTGCTCTGCTCCACAAGAATAAAGATCATGGCGTGGGAAGCTATGTCCCACTTTTGCAATAGAAAAAAGCTTGCAGATTCCTGCTTTCTGTCTGAAAAGAGAATGTGTCTCTCCTGTTGTGGGGAGGACAGGCAATCAGGTATCTGCAGTGGTTTTCTTAGGTGTGGCAAAACAGAAAATGTGGAAATGTAATACACTTTATTTTCTGAGCCAGCAGGGCAGCGAGGACTATCCAACCCTGGTGCACCCTGATATCCCCACAGCTGAAAGGCTGACCCCCTGAAGTTTGTGAAATACTTACATTATGTATCCTATGAGCATCTCACTGGGCTGGCAGCCTCACAAAGCCCTTCTCCTGGAGGTTTCTGATCTAAACCAAGGTCATCTGCAGTCCCAGTAATTAGTGTCACTACAGCAACACCACTGTGTTATGCAAAGAAAGTTAATCTAGATTTCTAGCACTCAGTGCATCAAATGATTGCAAACAACATCTGATGATGCCTGACAGGCTCTTGTCATTAGGTTTACTCAGAACAGAAATAAGCATCATTCAAATCATGTCCTTCAGCATCTCAAGACTCTCCAGTGGCTAATACAAGCACAACCCCGGAGGTCTGAGCTTCTTCAGTGCCAAGTTACATACCTGAATGCATGTCCCAGTGCACTCCTTGCAGAGGCTGCAGGACAAAGCCCACCTGCTTGCTGGGATATGTGAGATCTTCGTAATGGGTTCCATTTTTTCAGGACATCCAATGCTAACCTGGCCACAAGATAGAAGACAAGTTGTAAAATATCAGCTATGGTCCCAAATCTCCTACCAGAGGGTGTCTGTGGCAGTCTGAATGAGGGATGGGTTATAGTTCTCATTCTTCAGGGTCAGTTGTAATTTGGAAAAAAAACCCAAACCCCCCAAACCAGAAACAGATCTGACACAGAGGGAAAAATTTATGCTTGTTTTTCCTCTATATTAATTCTTCATCTGAGGTGTATCTCAGATGGGCATATGAAATTAGCTTCTCTGCTCAAAGGCATGCCCCCCACCTCTGTGGCCTTGCACCCCAATTCTCTGCCCTCCCTTAATGGGCTGCTAATTAAACACACGGCGTGATAACTGCCTGGCACCGTGGCTCTGGCATAGCCTGACAAGCCAAACTGCACTCGCCATTCACACCATTAACAAACGCTCTGGGCCAGGACCTGAAACCAGGACTGTGCCCAGCCACGTGGCAGGAGGAGGCTGGAGAACATCTTACTTCAGGTATCCATAAGGCACAGCTAACGTGGACCCACTTAGTCCCGCTGCGGGTGGGCTTCAGCGCTCCGCCCCGCTTGGGGCACAGCAGACACTTGGGCTGGACACCCAGGGCACAGGTCCGGCACAGCCAGCTCCCGATGGGCACCTTCAGGATGCCATAGCACGCCTGTGGGGACAGCAGGGACGGGGTTAACCCAGGAACGTCCTCCCACACCTCCTCCACCGCTCCCACCTTGCTCACTGCCGCTGCAGCCCCATAAACGCCGGGCTCAAGGCAGCGCTGAAGCCACAGACGGGGAGCTGGAGCTCTTCCTTACCACCTTCCCTGTTTTCACATGGATGCTCACCAGGGTCAGTGTGTCCTGGCTCTTAATTCAAAGCTGAGTATAAGAACGTGCTGTTCATCATGCCAAGCACCTGCCTGGCTCCAGGCTGGGGGTGGGCAGAGCCCCCAGCAGCAGCAGCTCTGCGGTGCAGACATCGATCTGCCCACTCCTGTCCTGCCTGCTCCTGACCCACAATGACTCGGAAAAGTAAGAAATGCTGTGCAGAGAAATCTTCTGAGGTCACTGAGGGCTCAAAAGCCACAAGCCCATGATTGAGAAAGTTGACCACACTGGTTACAGACCCAGCACAGCCCAAAGGGGAAGCAAAAATAACTACGGAAAGGTAAAAAGGGGAAGCCAATAGTCATGAATGTAGATGAGATGGGAGGAACCAAAAAGGGTAATAAATGTGAAGGATGACACATCTATAGGGGCACAGACAAGTCTCCAGCAGAGAGAGTGAGAACTGAAGGACTCGGGCTGCCCACGGAGCTCCCTGACCTGCTGTGGTAATGCAGGACACCGACAAGCCAAAGTGTTTCATAAATATTTCTCTTCTGTACTTGGGGAAGAGCCAAATGATAAGCCATATCACATAATGATAAATACTTTCCACTTTGACCATAATTTATGACTGTATTAAACAGCTACGACTAAAAGTAGATAGTTTTGAACTGGCAGGTCCTGATAACTCACACTTAAAGGGTTTTCAGAGGGCAACACACTGCCTTGGGCACTACCACAGGGATGTATCCCTATTTAAAGCGAGCAGATGCAATTAATTCCACATCTGGCTGCTCTGACATCCCTGCAGAAGACAAGCAACCAGTGCTGACCAGGACCCCCCAGCACTGGTGCCTACAAATTGAGCCCAGGCATTTGTCAGCTCCACTTCTTGAAGTTTACCTCCCAAAAAGAACAGCTTTTTCCACTGCTGCTGCAGGTCACTGTCACCCCAAGTGACAGTGCTGTGGGTGGGGACAGGGACAGAGGGGGCACACGGACCTGTGTGAGCAGAAGTACATCATCAGTCTTGACTGGCACAGAACAGACTACAACATGACTTTAAGTTGCCCCAAATCACAAATCGACTCTGACGGTGGTTCCAAGTGGAGAAAGCCACTTTGTGAACAGATTATTGGGATAACAAGAATTAAGAGAGGAAATATTATTGCTGCGAGTCTACATGGTTCAAAGAGACTTAACTGTGTGTTTCACAGTGCCTCTGAATCTGATAGATAAATCATTTCTGGAACACAGCTTTATAAAACACGTGATTTAGTACCAGTCAAGAATCAGCCTGGTATGTACTAGCAGCAGAATGAAGTGGCAGACTCATCTCAAAATCCAGGGGAAAGCAGGAATTATGACCAGGTGCCCATCTCTAGCAGACTCTTGGATCTTGGTTATTTTCTGGTGATTTTAGAGTAGCTGAAGGTGCAATTCTGCTTCTGAGAAGCAAATACAGGGCTCCTGTCCCAGACAAGGAGCAGCTCTCGATACAAGGTGCATTATCAGCTAAACACACTCTTCCAAGTCCAGCACCAGGCAGAAGGTGTTCCAGAAACATGAAGCCAGAGGAATGCTGAATAGGAGCAGCACAGCTATTTTTATTGCTGCATCTATCTGGGGTGCAACATCACTGAGAACAAGATGACAAAAAAACAGGGAGGATGCCAAGCCATAGCCAAGCTTGGTGTGGTCCATGGAACAGAGGGCATGTTCAGCCATGTGCCCACAGCAGGGAAAGGGAATTCAGTGATGACAGGCCCATGGCATGGTGGCTGGAAACTGAAGGTGGATCATTCCCATGCTAAACAGAAGTGTGATGTTGTCACTGTGAGAGCAATGAACTGTGATTTAGCAGTGGGGGACATGGTTCCACCTCGCTGACATTTTTAAAAGGACAACTGCATGTACTTTCTAAAAGCTTCACTTCCTAAGAATTAATAGCAAGCCTCATGGCTTGTGTTATGCAGATGAAGTGAGTACAGTGATATCACCTGGCACCACAACACCACTGTGTCTCGAGCCCTTTCCCAATGGGATGTAGGAGGACAAGGCACGGCTCTGGTGAAGCCCATGGCACCAGCACCCATATGCCCACAGGGAAGCATAATTCCCAGCAGGTTTTGTGGATGCTGGCAAAGGCACGGTGCAGGTTAGATAACCATGATGCCATGTAACACCCTGCACTGTGCCTCTGGACTTTGTGGCTTAGGGTGTAAATCGGAGCAGAGATTAAATCACAGGCAGCTTAGGGGCTGGCATAGGGCTTAGGGCTGGACTTTGCTCCCTGAAAACAACTGAAAAATCCCTCTTTTCTTTCAACATCCTTGAAATGCAGGCTGCTGTGTCCCCTTCTGCAGCACTGGGGCTGCTGCTTAAAGTGGAGCCCACACGGTGCCAGGGCTCCCCCTGAGTCCCTGCTGAGGCTCATGCCAGCTCACAGCCTGACATTGCCACTTGGGCTCGTTAAAAAAGAAACCAAGGCAAAAAAAATAGCCCGAACCCAATTCTGAATCATTCTGGTATTTTGTGGAATCTGATTCACTGATGGAAACCATTCAAAACACCCACCTCCCGCAACTATAGATATCTCCAGTGCTCTCCCACCTCCAGGAAGCACTGATGGAAAAGCTGCCCAAAAGATGAGCAAATGACTCTCTTTAGAAGTAAAAAAACCTCAAAACCGTTCACAGGGAGGGTGAAGCCCAGGTGCTGCTGCTGCCATTGCAGCACCACACAGTGCTTCCCCTGGAAGCACGACCAGTAAAACCTCCCTGGGTCCACAAGGACCTCACGTGGCTGCCTTCCCTTGTCAAGGTTTCCCCAACAGCAGGAGGCCCACAGACTCCCCCCAGCAAGAGCTGGAAGCATTTGCATTCAATTCTAAAAATAAAATTATTTTCCTCCAGGCAGCAAAATAAAATGAAATCCCACGCTCACACAGTGGGGAAGCTGGGGCAGAAACCCTGCGACGTGAGACCGCGCTGGTGGAGCTGGAAGGTCCAACCAGTCCCCAGATAAAGCAGAGGAGGAGGAGGAAGCTGGGGGGGTCTGTGCAATCCCACCCCGCTGGTGAGCCCAGGACTGCAGACCCACACCCCACCCAGCCACCAGCCAAGTCTTGCACACAGTGCTGGTCACCTGAGGGTGCTGAAGATCCCACTGGGGTTCAATAAATAGGGTAAAGAAGAATAAGCATATTAAAGGATGAGGAGACATAAAATATCACAGAGACCAGAGAATAAGGAGGAAGGGGCACTTCAACCTCTGGTTGTGTGTTTCTGCGGGCACTTATAAATGGCTGGGTAAGAAATTAAGAAAAGCAAGTTTGCTGTCTGCCAGCTCTCCAAGACCCCTCTGCCACCCCCACTCCTCTGGAGCTGCACTTGGGATCCGGGAGCAAAGCTTAACGGGAGCGTACATCATCCCAGGGAAGGGATGGGTGGGGATGGGAGGGACCCAGAGGAGGAGGGCACAGGGTGTGATGAGCAGGGGCGAGCACGGCTCACCTGGTGCACGCAGACGTTGCACTTGTCACAGAACACCATCTCGTTGCCGTCCTCCCCCTCGGGCGAGCGGCACACGTCGCACACCACGTCCTCGTCGTACTCGATGCCCAAGCCCTCCTCTGTCTCGATGGCCATGTTCATGTTCTCGTAGCACATGGTCTCCAGCTCCTCCAGCACTCGCTCCAGGGTGATCTCGTCCAGCTCAGGCTTTTCTGCAGGGCAGAGGGCAGAGGATGAGGGCAGAGCCCCTGATGCAGCCCTGGCACGGGCCCCTGCCCGCCCCGGGGGAGCGTTTTGCCAGGGGCTGAGCGTTTTGTGGCAGCTCGAGAGCAAATCACAGCGTTGGTAAAAGGGGTGACTCCGAGAAGGGCTGCTCCTGACTGGGGATGCAGTTTGGATTTCATAGACAGTAACAAAATATTGCTGCTGGCTGAGAGCAAGGAAACCCATTCAGCTGAAGGAATGCGGGTAATTGGGCCTGACAGTTTAAATGTTCAAGGAGACAAGTCTTGCAAAGATGCTTTCTGCAGAGAGGGCTCAGCCAAGCTTTGGCAACACAAAGTCAGTGCTTTAATTGTTAAGACTGAAAATTGACCATTTTAAGGCAAATTAACCGGAAATGTAAAACTTAAGCCGAAGGCAGAAACTGAGGATAAATTAGGGGGTTTTTTGTGTTTGGGTTTAGTGAAATCAGGAGGTCAGACTCAGGTGGATCTCTTATTCCCCCCACACCAGGATCTTTAATGGAGAGAGGTGGCAGAGATGCTTTACTAGAGCTTTCTCCATAGAGACAACCAGGAATAGAAGGTCAATAACCAGGAGAAGTTTTTTTAGAGAAGCAACCTCTAGGAGTAGGATACCCAGCTGCCTTTAGATGGGGCATGCTGCTGCCAGGAGCTCAGCAGCCCCAAAATGGTATCACATGGAAGGCTGGTCCCAGAGGTGCCACCCACCTGCACACAAAGATCCTGGTGCCACAAATGCAACATGAGGTCACTCCAGGCAAGGAGAAAGATCTGTTAGGAGCAGGAGTGAGGTTCTCTGTGAAGGGTTAGATGCAGAGTTAAGCCCCCATCACACCCTGTCTCCCAATGAGGACTTTGTCATCAGAGGAGAAGGCATGGAGAAACAGAAGTACCAGCAGCAGAACAGAATACAAAACAATTAGACTTTGTAGTTCATTAGTGTGAATTATCCACATTTGGCCAGACAGTGGAGGAGTGTGACCCAAACTGCTGTCCACCCTCCTTGATGCAAAGCAATGGAAGAAAATACCTCATTTATGAGCAGAGACAGAGAAAAAAGGAAGAACCCATAAGGAGCAGTTACTAATTAAATGTTCAGTGAAAAATTTAGCATCCTGGTCATCTCTCAAGCCACAGTGTGATGTTCCTGTTCTGGGGTCAACTCTGGGCTGTTCTAAAGCCCCCAGGGATGGGGCTGCAAGGGTTCCAGTACCTCTGGATGGATGGGACTGGCAGAGGCTGCATCCTTCCCCCCACAGCCACTGATCAACTGAAAAAACTCTGTCAAAGGGAAAAGTATCATGTAGGCAAGCTCGGCAAGCAAACACACCATTGTCTGCCTTTTTAAGCTCTTCCCCAAAGTTTCACTGGCACGATTTCCTTCGGCTTGACAAGTCTCTGCAAACATCCAGACTGGCATTTTACACGTCTATGTCGAGTCTGAGATACCATCTAAGGCAGACAACACTGTTCCCTATCACAGCCCTTTCAAGAGCTGGGGCTGCTGTGCTGCAACACGCCAAGGAACCTGCTGGTACCTGTTTGATTCCGGATCAGCCCCAGGCTGGCACAGGCTGCCTGGGGCCTCTGGAGCTCAGCAGTGTGAATTCAGCATCCTGCACCAGCACAGCGAGTTCTGAGCACCAGGGCCGGGATGGAGACACCATCCTGCTCTTGGCATAGTTCTGGCTGGATGTCATGGAAACATGGAATGGTTTGGGTTGGAAGAGACCTTAAAGATCTTCTTGTTCCAACCCCCCTCCATGGGCAGGGACAACTTCCACTAGACCAGGTTGCTCCAAGCCCTGTCCAAGTGCTCCCCTGAACACTTCCAGGGACAGGGCAGCCACAGCTTCTCTGGGTGTGCCAGGGCTTCCCCACCCTCACAGGGAAAAATTTCTTCCCAATATTTAATCTAAATTCATCCTCCTTCAACTCAAAGCCATGCCCCCTTGTCCTATCATTGCCTGCACGTTACAGAGAAAGCCAGAGTATTATTTTGGCTTAATGGAGTCCCTTTACAAACACGCCACCCAAGGTGCACTTGCTTAACATGACTTTATGAGAGTATTAAACCAGTCCAGCAGGAATATCCTCCTCTTGTGGTCAGGCTTTCAACTCCCCATCTGTGACTATGAGCCCGGGCACCAGAGTGCCAGTCTGGAGTTGCTCCATTCCTCCCAACATTCCAAGCTCTGGAAAGCAAAATGATCATCAAGGTGTTCCCAGTGCTTTTCCCAACACGCCTTCCAGAGCTTCCCTGTGCTCATGGGAGAGGGCAGGCAGTGAGCTGGCAGCTGCAGGCAACATGAGGAAGCAAAGGGAGGGGGTTTTCCATAGGAATCATGATTCTGACCTTGCCCAGGTTCAGGATCACGTTGGCATTGCCATCGTTCCACTTCACCTCGAGTGGAAAGAACCAGCACCCATCCCACCTCCCGAATTTTCCACCTTCACCCTGCTTGACCTTGGGAAGAAAGTTCACGCTGATCCCAGAACTCCTGCGCCAGAGGAAGGCCAGAGGCAGAAGGAGAGCAGTGCCTGGGGGTCCCTGTCAGCCTCTGTGGCACACAGCACTGGGATATGGATCCGTGCCTCCTGCAGGCAGCACTCTCACTCCACTGAGGTGTAATTACATCAGGAATGCGTTTGCCAGGCGTCATCCCCAGCACCTCGGAGCTCACTGAATTGACAATTGCACTTGATGGGGGTGAAGCGATTCATCCTTTAGGAAGCACTAAACAATGGGGCCTGGGGGTGAAATGCTTTTTCCATTTGTGCTCCATTTATCCCCTTCTGCATCACACAAAGTTTGTGCTACTAAACTCCATTCACAAAATTGGCATCTTTTAGGCTGCAAAAACTCTCTCTTTATTGATTGTGGCCAGCTAAACAGCAAACAAAAAAATTCCCTACCAAAACACTCCCTGTGTATGTGCACAAGTGACACTAATATTGTCCCCACTAAAGACACAGACAACTGATCTTGGCTACAATGAACAAATCCAGTCATGTCCACGTTTGGGACCATCACCAGGTCAGCAGACTCTACCTGCCGACCTGGTTAAGGTGTGACAAGGTTTTAGGCAAGAAAACAAAGCTTTTCTCCACAGAGAACAGCAGTGATAGCCATAAACTTCTTCAGAGTTTCTGTCTGGAGGGACACAGGCAGGGGTGAGGCTTCAATCCCGTGCCAATATAATCCCCACCTATTTGGAGCCACGTTCAAAACACCAACACAGGAGGAATATGTCCCATCACCCCTTCCAGGAGGCCACCCACACCCTTTCCCCATTAACACTGAGTGCATTAACGATGGTGGGTTTTGATGTGGCCACCCAGCCTCCCTGGAACACCCTGGTATTGCCCCACAGTGGGAAGGGCTGTAATCCAGGGAATGCTGCCTCCCACGGCATCTCAGATGAGAAAAACTGTCTCCTCTTTGCACAGGGCAGGATGCTGCAGGGAGCACCTTCCCAGCTAAAGGAGGCACCAGAAAATGGGACTTCAGAAACGGAGGAGAAGAGGTGACAGACGATGATGCACTACAGGAGGTCTCCAGATCTGATTAATGAAAACATGAAGGAACTTTCCTCCAAGCAAGAAAGTCTTCCCTGTGTGTCTGCATCAGGGTCTGCCGTGATCCCTGCAGCTCCACAGCCACCCAGCATCCCCAGCATCCCAGGGGGCTCCCAAGAGGTTCAGGCCACCCAACTCAGCCCTTACAACTGCCCATACAGCACCTGAAACACAGAATTTTACCACACTGTCCCAAAGGAACTACTGGGATTACTGGGCTGGCACTGCAGCCACAGCACCACGGCTGGGAGAAGTACCAGGCACATTCCTTTACACAACGCTGCCCTCCGTTATAATTAGTCCTGTAATATCCTAATTTATGTGGCATGAAGGAGCAATATTCTTCTGCTAAACAAATTCTCAGCTACTCCTTGTTGTAGTGTGAGCCAACTCACGGCGAGGGGAGGAAAAAAATAGCTGGAGATCCACCTTTTACAAAATAGAGACCTATTTCTGACTGAACTGTGCTGCACTAATATCAATTTACTGAAACAATAAATCCTTTCCCCCTGTGGAGAATACCTGGAGATAGAAACAGCTCATGAACAAACAGCTATCAGGACTGCAGGCTGTGCTGATTTGCAGACTATAAACCTGGGAGTTACTTTTCAGGAAATTATATATATATATATATATGAACAAGCAGAATTACTGCTTTTAAAAATTATAATATAAAAAGGGAAAGCAATTGTGAGATGATGTAGGCTTGTCTCTGACTATCTCTGAAAACCTGAGGTGAAAGGATGACAAGTCCCTGACGAGATGGGGTGTTCACACATGGTACAGGGACCACAGATTCCAGACCTCCAGCTTGCCCTGGGCAAGGCACTTCAAACCTGGCTGCTTTGGCACTGTGGGGACACTAGCCACCCTGCCCCAGGCTGAGTGCCCCCCAGGCATCCTTCAGGGACATCAGGGGATGACAGCCAACCACCAGCCCACCTGGGACTCCCACAGCCACCTCCAGCCCACCACCTGCAGACACACAGCCCTGGGAAGATGCAGCAATTGTACATTAATCTTTTATCAATGTTATTTATAAACAGACCTTGCATGTAAACTGTGACCAACACAGAAACAGTGAACTGAGCATCCACAGTGAAACCTCCAGACATTTTGTTACAAACACAGCCTGCTAATGCACTTAAAAGATTTACAGGAACCAATTATCACCCTTTCTGCCACCCACCGACATCAATTATTGCTCAAATTTAAGATGATGACAAAATGTTTCAGAAGCCCCTTTAGAAGCTGCTGTCTCTCTGCAGAGATGCTTGGCTCTGACAGGGCTGTCCTAGAGCACTCCTGATGAAAGCCTCCTCACCCCATCAGCAGCAAAACTGGAGTATTGCTAGAAACTACCACAATTACTGCCAGGAATTTATGGAAACAGCAAAACAGAGACTTGATGTAAAAACTGACTGTGCTGAAAACGTGGAGGCAAAATACCCTAAGAGACTCTCACTGATCTCCAACCCTGCTAATCTATACATGAATACATCACATACAATTAATACATTCATTTACAGGTGGTATCTGCATCTCTAAGGAGCTAAATAAGCTCAGCTCCAGAGGCTTGTGGTGTTTTACAGAGGGGAAGAGCTTCAAACTGACAGAGGGCCAGGTGAGATTGGATATTAGGGCTAAATCCTTCCCTGTGAGGGTGCTGGGGCCCTGGCACAGGGTGCCCAGGGAAGCTGCGGCTGCCCCATCCCTGGGAGCGTTCAAGCCCAGGTGGATGGGGCTGGGAGAATCCTGGGATAGTGGAAGGTGTCCCTGCCCATGGCAGGGAGGCTTGGAATGGGATGAACTTCAAGGTCCCTTCCAAACCAAACCACTCCATGATTCTGCCCTGGGGTGGTCCTGCACAGTGGGACACGGACACACGCTGGTAGGTGGCAGCTGCCTGGAAACAGGCTCTGCCTGGGGAGTGCCAACTTGCTGCCTCAGGGTGAAAAAGGGGCTCCCAGAATCCCAGAAGGATGCAGTGGGATGGGAGCAACCTCAGAGTGTGACACCCAGGACTGCCAGGGAGGGAAGCAGCCACTCTGTGAGGAGCAGGACTGACAGCAGCCTCTGCTCCACTGAGCACATCTTGCCCGGGGTACTCCACTGACTCCAGCTTATTTCACATCTACTTGACCAATCTCACCTCTGCTGAGGGAAGTATCATCTCATTAGCACACAGACATATCTCAAGTATGCAGTGATGAATTCCCCCCGGAGCTTCAAAAGCAATCCATGTGACCTTTGCATGTTCCTGCCATAAAATACCAGGAACACCTCCAGCTCCCAAGATAGAAGCTGTGGTGGGCATATGTGAGCAGAATACACCATATGGATTAAGTCAAGGGAATACTTAGAAACTTCGACTCTGCCTTCAGCAAAATTGATTCCGACAACGATTTTAGCAATTTCTGGAGGATTTTCCGTGTGTCTGTGAAGCGCCGATCACTGCAAAAGGATCTTTCAGCCTTGCTCTTTGAAGTCTCTCTAGCTCCACTCTTACAATAGCTTTGGATTTAGTGGAGATCACAAAATACAGCATAAAATGTTAATATAAAAATGAAGACTTACGGCACGGCTCCTGTCTAAAAGGACAGCCCCGTGCTGCCTGGAGCGGCACGGACATTAATCTGGCTCCGGGCTTCCTTCAGTCTTCTTCAGATCCACTTTTTTTACAATCTCACATTGCAGCAGCAACAAATAAAACATTTAGGCATGCCTGAATACTGACTTCATCTCTAGCACACAAAGGTTCTTTAAACAGCACATTTCCATCGAGTACAGCAACAGCTACTGAGGCATCTTACTGGGGGGTTTAAAACTATTTAAAGCTGTTTTATGTTTAAAACTTTTGCTTTTAATGTAAAACCTTTGCAATTCCACTTAATTGGGAGAGGAGTCAGCAGGCAGAATGCAGAGAGCTGGAGCTATCTGGAGGTTTATCTGATCTTGGTGATAAAATTCCATCCCTGGGGTGACCTAAAAAGGACTGGAAAAGGCATGTGCTGTGTGCTACAGGGACCCAGGAAAGGCGAGCTGGATGATCTCATAGGTGTTTTCCAGCTCTCCTCCCCGCACATCCTCAGGCACCAGTCAGAGATCAGAATCCTTCTTTGTCATTAAATATTTTGGGAATGACATATTGTGCCCCTGGACAGCCCAGTGACAACAGTTCAGCCGAACACCCATGAGGAATTTAAACTTCTGCCTACCTCCTAAATTAATGCTGGGAGATAACTCCTGACTCCTCTGAATGGGAGGAGAGGCTGCCATCACGTTAATGATCCTGGAGATTAGCAGAGCAGGTTTGGAAATCTCAGCCACTCACTAATGGTGTCATTAATGCCAAGGGCTTCCGGGGGAAAACGCTATTTATGGAGTGCCTTTGGACCAACCCAGGCAGGGCAATCCTCTGCCTCGGGTGCTGAAGGGCACCCAAACACCACCCTGGCTTTTCCCATCTGGGAAGCACTCGTGGTTTTGGCACATGCCAGCCCAAAGGTGACATGGGGACAGCCAGCAGCCAGCTCCCGTCTGGCCTGGGGCAGGGGCCTTCCAGTTACCTCAGCCCCCCATCAGCACTGGAGCTCCACATCTGGACACTGCATTTGAAACCTAATACTTTGAAGAAATAATAAAGCAAGGCAAATTTAATCCAACTGAGCTGGAGAAGCCAAATCTCTGCCCACTTCATTTCTAGAGATGTCTGAAATACACACAAGGGGAAGTGGAAATAGAGACAACCCTTCTCTGGAGCCCAGAGACCCCTCTGATGGCCCTGCAGCTGTGGAGATGGCATGGGAAATGCAGCAGGGGATACAGTGAAGGCACAGTGAGGTCAGAATTATGCCCAGTGTGGTAGAGGGTGGTTTCTTGATGCAGCAACAGCAGATGTGCAGGGTTAGGAAGGGTGGATCCTCTGCAAGGTACCTGAGCAGGACTGAGGCACTTGGCTTTATCCAGCAGCACCCTCTGCTCTGCCCAAGTATTTCACAGTAGCTGCCAGTGCCTCAAAACCTGCATGTGCTAATGACAGAGCTGAAATTGCTAATAAAGGACCAGCTAATGAGGACAAAACTGACTTGTGATTTCTCTGTGATGCTACAGGCTCCACAAGAGAGATTATGGGAAATCCAGTATGCAGGATACCTATAGTAGATAATCAGGCAAACTGTGAAAGCAGCTTCTACAACTTTCTCAAGGTCATAGTAACAAAATTTCATTGTAAATCATGAGTAGACCAGAAGGACAGATCTTCCAAAATCAAGATCAGTCAATGTCATGACAAACTTCTGAGCTCGCTTGTGATCCATGCAAGCTCATTGAACTGCATCTTCCTGACCTCATCCTGAATCCTGCTGCAGCCCTCAACCAGCTGCCTGTGAGAGCCAGCACAACCCTCCTGCTCCACAGTGCACTATCCCATCTGCTCAAGCACCTGGCAAAATCCTTTTTCCCACTCTTGAAAGGCCTTTGCCACCAGGACTAACCCTTCACGTAGGCACACTTGAGCCTTCACTGACCTCACAAGGTGAATGTGTTATTGAGGTCTTACTCTCACCTGCAGAGCAGCAGCCACACCACAGCAACCCTTCCCTAACAAGGACTGGAAAATCCCTGCACAGTCTGGCAGGACTACACACCCATGGGTCCGTGCCAATGGATTTGCCCAGCAGACCATGCTAAGCACTAGTGCCAATGGTCAAATTCCAAGCTCAGGTACTTGCACTCGACCAAAATCCACTAAAGGATTTGAGGAATGTGCAGTGATATAACAGCAGTGATGCAGGCAGTGTTATGCTGTGGTATCCAGAGATGTCTGGAACGGGAAACAATCAGGACCAGTATTTCTGACATTTCTTCTTCAAGGCCTTTAGTTCCACATGCTTACTCAAAAAGCCTGAATGCCCAATGTGGGACACCCAGGCCAGGAAGAAAAAAAACCAAACAACCCAGCAATACTCACCCATCTCCTTGAGCTCCATGTTAACAAGTTCCAACCAGCAGGCATCGAGCTCGTCCAGGTCATAGCGGCTCATTCCTTGCAAGTAGGTCCTGGTAGCTTCTGAAATCTCAGAGCCAGGCAGGCTGCTCGGTGAAACCTGTGACAGTGAGTTCTCCAGCTGGGGGATGATCCTGGAAGAAATGAAGGGCAGGTTGAGAAAGAGAGCTACAACTCAAATATTCTGTTTCTTGCCATGGAGGGTGAGACCACACTGGGTACCCGACTGTGGAGGAAGCAGTCACTGCCCCTGAAGTCAGCCCATGGGCCAGCATGGACAGACAGCCCCACCAGAGCAACTGCAGCAAGAGGGTTCCCCCCATTCATCCACAGAAATTAACTCCTCACACGAGAAAAATGAGGTGCAATGGAGATGATGATCCAAGTACTGACAGCAAGCCCCCAGCCATTAACTCCTCCATGAACACATCCAGTGTGCCCCACACTGCAGTGCCACATCCACGCCGTGCCAGGCAGCACTTTGGCACACTGGGCACCGGAGAACATCCCGTGGTGGGCTGTGAGATTTGTTCTGAGTGCTCTCTAATCACAACCACAGGGAAGGGGAGAGGAGCTGCCTCATCTGTGCAAACTCCCTGCAGAGAGAGCGACCAGGCACTGGCTGCCAGCTCTTCTGCCTCTCCTTGGCAACTCTGCAGCAATATGCATGATACTTGCCATGCACATGTCAACAGTGTCATGCCTAATGACATGCAAGCAGAGGACAAGCTGGAAAGGAAAAGCAGCCTGTGGTGTCAGCTGACAGATCTCGATGAAGTTGGGAACTGGAGCTTGCTGCAGTATTTGCACAGCTCACATTTCCTCCCCTGAAATCCACCTCCTGGCACAGATACCAAGACAGAAAGATGCTGCAAAGAAACAGCAACCAAACATCAACTCTCTGCAGCACGCCAGCCTCTTCCAAACAGCTTCTCCCCACGCAAAGCTGGAGGACCCAGCCCTGCTCTTGCACCAGTGCCAGCTGGTACGGCTGCTGATCCCTGGAAGACTTTTATCTGCCTTCTGTCCTGCTATGTAAGCTGATGTCAGAGCATCGAGTGCCTTGTGCTCTGTGATGTGTCTGGGGCAGAGCCATGGTGCCCATCACGTAACCAGATGAACTGTGGTACCAGATGCACCAAGGTCTGTGTGCCAAGGACAGACACTTGAGCCCAGCTGTCCTTGGGAATGAGACCCTACCTGCCCTGCCCAAGGTCAGGAAGGAAATCTGTGGCAGGGCAGGAAAATGAACCCAGAGTTTCTACAGACCCAGACATGTAGTTTAATTGCTGTCCTCTGTGGTCACAAACACTGGAGGTACTTCCAGAGCCACCAGCAGAAGCAACAATTTATGGCTCAGAGAGGAAAATACCAAGAAATGGGTACTTATTATCTCTTTTGCTTTACTTTCCCCACCAGTAAAAAAAAAAAAAAAAAGATGTGACCCAATGTCCTGAGTACATCTCCAAATTTCAGTTCACGAACTAAAAAGAACCACATGGAAGGACAGCTTCAGTCCCCATATTTTAAAACAATCTCACTGTAATCCAGGACAGGACCTGGCGATTCACTGATGTCTCTAATGCAGACAACAATAATTAACACTGAAACCAGGCATGCTCCAGCCACATCTTCAGGATTGGCATCTAAGGATCTCCCCTAAAATCAGAGAACACAGAATAGATGGATTTGGAAGGGACCTTAAAGATCATCCAATTCCAACCCTCCCTGCCATGGGCAGGAACAACTTCCACTATCCCAGGTTGCTCCAAGCTCCATCCAGTCTGGCCTTGGACACTTCCAGGGATGGAGCAGTCCACAGCTTCTCTGGGCAACCTCTGCCAGGGCCTCACTACTCTCCCAGGGAAGAATTTCTTCCTGATATCTAATCTAAATCTGTCCTCTGTCAGTTCAAAGCTATTCTCCCCTGTCTAGTCACTACATACCCATCTAAAAAGTCCCTGTCCAACCTTTCTTTTAGCACCTTTGGCCACTGGAAGATGCTATTAACAAAAAATAAAGGAGGAGCTGCTGGTGCAACGTGCATTGGTTCATGTCAGACTTCACAGGAGCCCAAGTCCAGGTCATCCCTGCACAGAAACAGAACCTTGGTGGGAGCAGCCAGGCTGGGCACAGCCTCGTTATGGGAGAGAAAAACCAGTCCTCCACCTGCAATGAACACTCCTGTTGGAAGAGCTGCCTGAGCAGGCACGAGGCTGGGGCCACAAGCCTTCCTTAAGCTGAGTTACACAAGCTGCTCACCCAACTGCCCCTGCAACAGGTGATGCTCTGACACAGAGCCAGCCACGGACGCTTGGGATGGCAGCAGGAAAGAGCTGCTATTTTTATCCTGGCATAAAATTGCAAAGATTAATGCTCTGTGTACATATCAAAGGAGTATGGCGAGCAGGTCATTCACTGTATTGACAGCACTGAAATGCACTCGCTGTGATAAGGATGCTGACGTGACTGGAGCAATCCCTTGGGGTTATCTCACACAGTGCATTCCATCCTGCCAGCAGGAGCAGTGTGTGGGACACACAGAGCACCTGCCTGAGCCTGGGCACACCCACTCCCACCTGGGCACACAGCCTCCCCCTCCTTTCTGCAAGCATCTTCTGGAGAAGTTTTGCTGAACCTGATGCTCAGAGACAGCAGACAAGTGACCCTCCCCTTGAGCCATGCAGCCAGTGCTCCCAGCTCCCCCAAAACCTGGGTGCATGTTCAGACTCTCAGGTCCTGCTTTGCACAGTCCCTGGTGATGCAGGGATCACAGGGAGCTCAGGGGCTCACTGATGGTAACAGCTCCACCAGTGCTCAATGTCCAGCTTTTCTGACACTGTAATTAAAGGCAGCTTGCTTTGCTTTAATGGGAACTGCCACTTACAGAGTGACATTTTGCCTCTCACCACGTCACTGATGATGAAGCTCAAGGTAATGAAGATACAGACATCTAACAAGCTTCCCAGAACTCTGTTAAAAGGTTTGAAACGTGCCAATGAAGTGATGGCAACTGCCTCTCCCCATCTGGGAACACAGGGATCAGGGAGGGATGGTCCGGTGCAGCAGCACTCAGCAGCCACTTTCCTACAAGGATTATTCCTTTTCATATAAATACTTATGTATTTATATGAAAAGTATCTTCTTAAGATGACCACTAAACTTTACTTTTGAAGTTTCCTCCCCATAACCACATGCTGATCTGGCAGCATGGGCTGGGATCCCCTGGAGTTAATTCAGGCTTGGAGATGCTGGGAAGTGTTCATGCCATTTTCTCACCATTTCAAATATCAGCAAACAGAGAAGGTCAGAAATAAAGAAACTGAAATAGCTGGGTTTTTTTTATTTTTATATAGTGAGAAGCTTGAATAACCCTGTGAAGGTTATACAAGCTTCTCACTGTATAAAAAATAAAAAATATACCTGCTGGAAGCCTGGTCCAGATTAACTCCCTGCCTCATCTGCAGCACTGAGTTAAACACAAAGGTTTTATGGCTTGCAAACAATTCAGCAAACCCTAAGAGAGCCTGTGCCTGTTCCCATGAACATTCCTCCCACCCTGAGGGGAGCTGGAGGCTGCCAGATGCTGAGGCTCTCATGGGCATTCCAAGCCTCTGGGAAGACCAAGCAGGATGCAATGCCCAGAGGTGCACAGCCTCCCATTGATTCCTGGGTTTGCTTTGGTGGATAAAATCAGGTTCCTAAAAAGCAGCCCACTCCTTCCTGACACATGCTAACACACCTGCAAAGGGCTCCTGGTGTTGAGAGATAAAGATCAGTGACTGCAGTGACAGCGCCTTAGGCTAGGAGGAACTCTGCAAGGAAGAGATCCCACAGTGTAAGACAAGAGAGCAATCCTCTGGGAAAGACCATGCCCTGCCTCACAGCAATACAAAACCAGACCAAGCTGGGCACCTTTCTTCACCTCCAATAGCTTCAAGACACTGGAGCCCAAAAAGCTGCAAGCTTTGTGCTGTCCAAACACTGCAGCAGAGACTTAGCAAGGCAAAGGGAACAAAGCACAGAGGCTGCCCTCACCAGTGTCTGTCCATCTCCTGCTGGGCTCCAACAGCTGGGGATGTCATCAGGGCTCCCCTTTTCTGCAGGGACAAGTCTTAATCCATTGAGAAAACCTGTGTTTCCAAATAGCTGCTCGGTGCACAAAGGAATAGCCAGGCTGGGTGATGAGGAGTCTACACGTGAGCCACTGATCCACCCAAATTCCCTGCACCATCATGGCAAAAAATCTCAGAAGCAAAGCCACCAAGACCATTCACAGAAGCTCCATCACACAGGAGGAGCATTTACTCCTTTATTTATCCACCCAGCCAGAGACACAGCATTTTAAAAAAATCCTGTATCAATCAAAGGCTCATTTAAACGAAGGGCTGAAAATTGGGATCAGCCTAAAAATGACAACAAACCTGAGGCCATTAGTCTGAAAATGGGTCTCAAGGGCACTTGAGGAAAAGGAGTATGTGGACCCCAACACTCTTGAGGATCACATCTATCCCTGGAGAAGATTACACAGTAATAAAATATACTCAGCAAATTCCCATGGTTAATCATCTCTGTAAACTGAATGCTCCACTTGGCTGAAGGGAGATGGCATTTTTTTCTATATGCTCCCTTTTAATGTTTCAGATAGAAATAATTAATCCTACATAGTGTTTCTCATCTAAAACCACTTACTTTTATTACAACAAAGGCTTTAGTCAGATATCTTTTCTTTACCTCCATTCCAGTCTAAATTAGTCTTGTCTAATGTCCATAAATAAGTCAGCTTAGGAAAGTCAGTGGGAAGACAGCTCTGCCAGCAACCTTCAGTGGATGCTGATACTGCTCCTACCACCAGCTCTCCTCATGGGGGAATTCTCCTGTGGCACACAACAGCTTTAAAATGGCAGTTTAAAGGGATGATTTTCACTTTCTGTTTATTAAAATAGTATCTAGCAGGCCATTTGGATCAGGTGCCCCATTTTCTTATGAACTTTAACAGACTTTATAGATGCTATCGCCTCTCAACAGCAGAGCAGAATTTAAGAATTTAAGTTGGAAAAAGTGCCTGGGCGTATAAGGGTGAAGGATGGGGTTGGAGGTAGTGGTGGATGGTCACAATAATGAACCACAACCCACACACAAAGGTTTGTGACCCTCAGCACACCCACACCCAGATTTACTGACCATGTTACTCCTACTTCTTGCATTTTTATGGCTTCTAGTAAAGGCTATAAAACCATGAGCCAAAAATTATACTCCCAAAGCTGGGTTCAAGGATAAAAGGGAACATCAAGAAGATAATATATGTTCAGGTTTAAATTAACTGGCCTGATGTTCAGACCTTCATGCAAGCTGGCCTGACCAGCTGGATGAGCCTAGAAACCCCTTTAGGCTCAAAGTCTCATTGCTAACAGGTACCTGTGCACTTCAGCCCTCCCCTTCTTGGCTGAAGACACTCCAGGTAAGGTCTGGAGCACCCTGGTCACCAGTACAGAGTTCAGAGCCTGTGGGCACCCTGCTGTCACCCCTGGCATAAGGCACCAGACAGCAGAGCCCCTGGACCCTGCAGGAGGGACCATGGGTACCAGAGTCTGTCAACACATCCTCCTGTGGATGGAGAGGAGAGGGCAGCTGGTCCCAGAGAGGGAGGACAGAGGTGGCACAGTGTATCTCAACAGGCCACTGTCACCAAACCCTTTTATTTTCAAACAAACAAGAACCTGAGCAGGATGAGATGGCACCGCTGGGACCACTTTGTGCAGAAAACAAACGATTTGCAGTACTTCCTTATTGGCTGCTGGAGCCAAAACCCCCTCAAGATTTGGCAACAGCCTCCAAAAATCCATGCAAATTCATCATACATACATCAACAGAGCAGCCACGGGAAGGGGAACCTGTGACAGCTGAGAGCCTGCTCTGCCACCCATTTTGCACCATTTGTAAGCTATCTCCATGGCAGGGGCCCTAACAAGCACATTGCTAGCAAAAAAGGTTGATGGAGGGAATTTAACATCAGCCCTTCCCGTGTACATCCACGTTTGAGCGAGCAGCTCAGTGCCACCGTGCAGTCTGTCCCCACTGCCACCAATGGGCACAGGGGCCAGCTGGGCTGGCACTGCCCTTTGCTGTAACCTAAACCTTCCTTTGAGTGCTTGTCCCAAAAACCTACACAGGCAGTTACACACAGAGCTCAGCCATGAAACTCCAGACAGCTCTGGCTGCCGTACTGAGAGAACTGAGCAGCTGAATTTGGCCCCAGGAGGCTCCACCAAGCTGCAGCAGCAGGAGCAGCTGTGCCCCAAACACCCCCCTGAGTGCACAGACATTGGTCACCCTGCTCAGCCCCGTGAAGGTCCCTTTGTGTTCCCAAGTGGCACTGGGGATGCTCAGGAAGGGGTTAATGCTGCTTGCAGCAGCGTCCTGCCCTCCGGGTAGCAGCAGCCAGTGAGTGCAGCTCCAGGTGACGTAATGCCTGGCTGGCTGTGCAGGCTGCACTCCCCATCCCATCCCATCCCATCCCATCCCATCCCATCCCATCCCATCCCATCCCATCCCATCCCATCCCTCCTGTGCTGGAGATGCGTCAGGGACCCCGCTGGCTCAGGGACCCTGCTGTCCTCTGCCAGGCAGGGAGCAGCCCAGCACAGAGAGCTGCAGCTACGCCCACCATCCCTTCAGCTGCTGCCCTTGCCTTTCCCAGCTCAGTTCCGACACTCGGCGCTGTGCAGTGAATATCAGAGATCTCCCTTATCGGCTTCTCAAACATCCCCAGCCGGTGGGAGCATCTGATCCGTGAGCAGCACAGCAGAGCTCTGCAGGGGCAGCCTCACACCCGCAGCTCTGGCTCATCAAACTCCTCTCTGCTCTGGGACCATTCAAGGGCTCTCTCTGGGCACGGAATTCCCCCTGTGACAATCCCATTTCCGTGCAGTGTTAAAAGGATGGGGTAGGGCGGCCCCTCCCGAGCTGCTGGCAGTTTAGGATTTACACAGGCAGGTTCTGGAAGTTTTACAGAAATGCAGCTGAAGCTCCCAATTACAATTAACAGGTGCAGTAAGAAAAATACTTAGTTGTTCCCTCCCCATCTGAAATCTCCTCCTGTAACAGCCTGTAACCGTAGTGGGTCCTTCCAAGCCCCTGGAATAACATTATCCTCTACGGAGAGAGTGATTCACTCCTCTTTGATGTGATAAAAAGAGGAAAACAAGTGAACAGGAGGCACTAAACAGCCATCTTGTGAAACCCAGACAGCTTTTCCAATTCCATTTCTGAGCTGTTTATCACCACATAAAAAGCCTGATACCCAGCAGACTAGAGAAAGACCAGCGTTGATGTCCCTGTTTCTCTCACGTTTATATTCCAGGCTAAATCACACCGAGATTTAGCTCAACAAATGAATTATTTAAGTTGCAACTCTGATTCAGTGCCCAGAGAATAATTCTGATGTAGACAGGAGTAGGGACCTGGTACAGAAGAATTCAGGTGCAGAGCAGTGTTTGCTTTCCCAAGGCAGAGGAGAGCACCACAGCACAGCTGGGTTCATCCCCACAACTTCTGCCAGAGGAAAACCATGGCTGCAGGGACTCAGCAATGGCTGGGCAGTGGTTTGCTGGTGGGCTGACTGGAACAACAAAACGCAGATGTTTTTCTGGTTGACTAGACAAAAGCAGTGTCTGGGCTGAGAGCAAAATACACACGTAATTTCTGATGCTGTGCAAGGATCTTCTCCATATTCCTTCCCCCTTTTTCTCTCTGTGCCATTCAGCTCTCAGTGACATTGAAGGCAGCAGGGGGACTGCTGCTGGGAGGGGACACAGCCTGTGCTGCTCCTCTGGCTCCAAAACCCAGCTCTGAAATCCAGCAAAAGGCAGCAGCCTCTTGCTCCAGGGTAGCTGCAGAGGATGCTCACACAGCACCTTCCCTGCAGGCAAGCAGAGCAGAGCCAGCCCCAGCACCAACAGGTGCTGCTCTCTCCCTTCTCCCAGAGCACCTGGTGGCCCTTCAGGGACCCATGTCACACAGCAACCTTCTCCAAACCCAGCCTGCAGGCTGCCAGTATTCTGCTCATTTCCATTTAAGCAGTATTTCAATTTAAATTAAATACTCAATTTAATATATGCCTTGGAATTGCTACTAGAGAATCCAGGGACACTCGAGTGTGTGTTTTCTGGATATAGAAAGACAAAAAAATGTTGTTTCTTTATGTAACTTAAGCCAAGCTACTAACATTAAAGCATCTGGAATTAATTATCCCAGCCAGATAATGTTTCCATAATTACTTCAGTAATGCAAACAGCTCCACTTGCCTTTGTATCCACCTACTAATGGAGACCAGAAACAGAAGACACGAGCAACGGTGGCAGCTCTGCACCTGCCAGACTCTGAGCATGAGCCACGGCAGACCAGGAACTGGACAAATGGCCCTGACACTGCTACTCACAGAGCTGAGCATGGGAAAGCTCAGAACACAGAGGGGCACAAAATGACAACTCCCATCCACCAGCACGGTGCCTTTGCATGGGTTTCCTGAAAGAAACCCAGCCCAGTGAAAGTAAAGCTTTGAGGAATTTGAACAGGCAGCATCCAGACTCTTTGAATGTGTTCTGGATCACTGAACTAACGCTGAACCCTGAAACACTTGAGAACAGTTCTGACGCTGAGTCACTGGAAGCAGCACACAGCCCATCCCAGAAAACAAGGAGGGATCCAGCTGCCTCTCCACCACCACGTGCAGCCAGGCTTGCTTGGGTGCACTACATGAAATCCCAGAATGGTTTAAATTGGAAGGGACTTTTAAAGGTCACCTAATCCAAGCCCCACGCCCCCAGCAGGGACTCCTTCAGCTAGATCAGATTTTCCAGATCTTCTTCAAGTGCACTGAAAGAAATCACCTGCCAGCTCTCCTCCACCTCCCCAGAGTCCTGGCAACATAGTGACACTCACATTCCAGCAATACTTCACCTAAATTCAGCACCATTACCCAGAGCAGCACCAAAAACTGAGCAGCTACTCCGGCTGCTGGGCTATCCCGCTCCTCCCATCACTCTGGAGAGCACTTAGAAGTAATAGTTCCTTACATTGTTCAAAGGAGACCCAAGGTGCACTAAATCACTAAGAGGTGATTTCATTAGTGCTGTGGTTGCAAGCCCAGCGATCAGAGCTGCTGGGCTTTGCCTGGCTACATGCTAAACCCGTGGTTCTGGATGGAGAGCAGAGGCAATGGAGTGAGATGTGGAGGCTCCCAAGGCTGTACCAAACCAGAGTTGGTCCCAAGAGCTGCAAACCTTGCTACAGAGCAGCAGGAAATCAAGCTCACTCGTTCTATACGTTTGCTGCTGAAGTACACTTGACTTTCTGTGTGCTTGATCCAGTATAAACCACAGGCATCCATGGGGAGGATTAACAAACATTCAAAATAGAAGTCCAAGTGGCTCAGAATGAGGTAAGAACAGGCTGGATTAACACGTTTCCCATGGCAAACTAATAAAGGTGAGGACTTGCTGAAAGCCCACACAAGAACTTGTCAAGCAGAGAGTAAACCAGAAATGATGACAAGTAACAGGCAGAGTAAATCACACTTGCTCCTTTGCGAAGCACTCGCAGGCACTGGGCACGAGCCAACAACCCTCTGCAGCACCAGCAGCATCCTCTGCATGGCCCAGACCCTCTGCTGCCCTGGCTGTGGCTCATCCCATCCTAAACCAGCACCTGAAGCACTGGCAGGACAGACCACCCTGTGCACAGTCCATCTCTCCCCACTGCCTGCAGGGACAAGAGCTGCCTGAGCAGATCTGACTGGAAACCTCCCTTTCCCAGAGGCAGAGCTGGAGATGCAACTCTCTGATTATTTTGCATCACTAGGATTATTTTGCAGTCCTGGATCAGTGCCACTGGCCAGCCCATCCTCACCACAGCCAGTTGTCACTGTGGGGGTCCCCAGGAATGGGCAGGCAGGGAGCTTTCCTCTCCCCACACACGGCCCAGGGCTTGTGATCAAAACATTTAGGCCTAGGGCAATTGGGATTTTCATTTCTTTTGATCAGAGCACAGTCTCTGAGGGAAGTGTATATGTATTTCTGGAGCATATCAGAACCCAGGCATTATTTAAGGGCAGGCAGCCACAGAATGGGGATAACCAACCCAAGAAATAGCCCTTTGTAAAATCGCCAGCATGCCATCTGCAAGCTCCAAACTCACACATTTTTCATGATGAGCTGGAGGGAAGGGAAAAAAAAACAGGCGGAAAAAAAAAAAAAGGATTATGTTAAAAAAAAAAGAAAGCTCTGCTCCAAAAGCTACTCAAACTGCTGCAGAATCCTGCCTGCCCCTTCTGCAGCAAAGCCCAAGGGAAGCAGCTGATGAGTCAACAGCCAGCCTGCGTCGCCGACCGAGGAAAGGAAGTCCAATCTCACCACTTGAGAACAAAGTGTGCTGGTTCATGGAGTACACACTGAGAACACAGCCTCGGGAAGCCCTCCCCAGCTGGGAGCCAAGGATCCAGCCTGGCTGCCGGCCAGCACTCCCCAGGGACAGGGAGAGGTGACGTCCAGGCATAGCTGGGACATCTGCATCGTGCCACCCCGCTGCCAGGCCAGCCTGGCCACCTCTCCTCAGGCTACCACGCTGCACATTGCAGCAGACACTGCTCCCGGAGGGATTCTCTCCCTTTGCTGGAATCGCTTCCTCACAGCCCTGGGGGTTCTGGGTGCAGCTCCCAGCCCTGTGAGGAGGAGCTGCCGTGTCCTTTCACTGCAGGATGGGGCCAGGGATGTGTCACAGCCCCACACCCACTACTGGTGCACCAGTTCATTCTTCTCCCTGCCTCAGGACACTCATCTCCAGCACTGCCTCCCACAGACAGACCTGCTCCTCGTGCCTTCTCTTCCAAGAACACTGATATCACAAACCCACCACCTGCCAGCAACTACATACCCTCGGAAAGAGCTGCTGGAACTCCTGCAGACATGGGGGCATCTCCTTACGGGAGTCCAGCACAGAAAACACAGCTCGGAGGAGACGAACACCGACCGGGCTGCACCACAGCACCACAGCCCAGCCCTGCAGCAGCTGGATGCGCTCCCACGAGCACAGCAAGGAGCTGCCTGACCTGTGTGTGTGGCCATTAGAGAGGGCAGAGGGGACTGAGGGGGACAGGGCAGGGACACGGCCCCGTGCCGACGTGGCAGACGGCGCCTGCGCTGCAGCCGCCAGCGCCAAGCTGGTACTCGCCGAGGTTGTGCCTTCCTGTTACCACAGCACTTTCTGTTTTCTGTTAAAACAGGGCCACAGCGACGATGCAAGTATAGATCTGCAACGCCAAGAATATCTGGGAAGCCTGCCAGCAAGAAGCAGCCTTCCTGCTCGTCCTCCCGCTGTGTGCAAATTCACAGGAAACAGAATCTACAGCACATACTAATGTGGCTTAATGTGAGATCCAAGAGCCACCTTGAGATCCTGCTTGCATCCCTGTCAGCCTGGGGAAGGAGCCACATGCCAAGAACATTAAATCATTAAATAAAGGAGGAAATAAAACCCGCACAGGTGCATAAAATCCCACGTAGGTGCCGCTGCTTTCCGAAGTGATCCTTCTCTGTGCAAGCTCAACACGTTGCCAGCATCACCACCAGTAGGAAGGGACAAGCCCAGGTCAGGTCCTGGCACATCCACTGCTCAAAAATGGCTTCACAACCTCCTACGAGCACCCATATCAACCAGCAAAATCCATGTCCTTTGGGGTTTATTATGGTGCCTCTGGGAATACAAAGCTCATCTGAAACATCTTCTCATTTACAACAGAGAAGGTACCCAAAGCCCTGATGATCCCGAACTGCTGAGAACTTGTACCCTTACTTTGTTTAATCCTACAGCTGTACTGAGATGAGCCAACTTTGCATTCAACACCCAGCTGCACCCCACACCACACTGAGACCTTGTATCTGACTCTCCTCGTGCTGGAAATCTCTGTGCCTTGTTTACACAACTGTAAAATAACTGCAGAGCTCACACAGGGGGGCTGTAAGGCTCAGCTCTGGTTCAAGAAAGCCAGTGGAGATCCTTCCACTGTGGGCCCTAGCAGAGGTGGAATACAGGGTACCACTGGGATGCAGGGTCACCACCACCCACATGGCCCACCCTGCTGGGTGACACAAGGGCAGGGGATGCCAGCCTGCCTCTTGGGAGGGAAGCTGCCCTGACTACTCATTCCTCTGATAGTTTCCATCTGACTAAATCTTGCTTTTACTGTCACACAGGAGCCCTTCAAGTTCCAGGCAATTCTCAGGCGTGCTGCCGTACAAAATAAAACCCTTCTGAACAGCCATGAGCCAGAAGTGATGGTGGAGAGGAAACAGCTCATCTCCTGTGCTGCCTCTGATGACCCTGACACCCAGGTGACTGCCAGCAGCATCCTCCTGGACAATAAGCCAAGCTATGCTGCACCTCTTCCCTCCCTGCTTTCCTCACAACTGCACTGCAATTTGTGCTAACCTAAAAAGGACCCTCGTGCTTAAGGTGGCTCTTAGCGGAGGCACTTTGAGACAGCTGCCTTCTGGGGAAAGCATTCCTTAAAATACAGCTCTTGCCTTCTGCCTCACCCCCAGCTTTTGACATTTTACAGCTCCAGTAAAACAAAATGTTTTAAAAATCTAATTTTGAGCTTTGGAGGCACAAAAGCTAGCGGCAGGGCGCGGGCAGGGAGAGCCAGTTTCCAAGCACCGGGCGGGAGATGAAAGGAGCAGCGGCGGCTGCGTGCACGGCACCTTTTGGAGCACAGGATCCATCTCTGGATGGCACAATCCCTGCCTGCCGATGGCTCAGCCCAGGAAACAACAACTGAGCATCAGCACGATGGGCTGGCTGTTATTTTGCAGGCAGTGCTCGTCTGCTCACCAGCTCCTGGGGCTTTAGTGTCTTCTCCTCAGCCCCCCCCACATCCCTCTAGGAATTGCACATGGAAGTGGCTGTCAGAAGTGACAACATCAGGACTGGATTAGCACAGGCATCCCTCCCTAAAGGCAGGATGCTCTGCTACACCTCTGAGATGGGGGAAAGCAGAGCGCTGACAGCGAGGAAGAGCGTCAGCCGCTGGGCTCCACATTTCCAGGCTACAAAAAACATCAGTGCTGGGAACGTTTTTCAGCAGATTAAAGGAATTTGGATTGTCCACACCCAACACTGAAAGGATGTTCGGTTTAGATGAAATTTTTTGAGTAGGGAAAAAGGAAAGTTTGGAAGCAAAGGAGGAAAGAGATGCTGAGGCCATGGGGCAGCAGCCACAGGGTGGGGGGAAAAACAGCAGCTCAGGCAGGACCAGCAAGGTGCCTTCTCCTGGGATGGAGACTGGGGTGAATTAAAGTAATTAAACAGGGGAGGCAAATGGAGTTGTAAGGCCTTTTAAGGCTGCTCTCTTAAGGCAGATAAAATAGAGTCATCTCTCTTGAACAAAACATTTGACATTTCTCCAAAACAGGGCAAGATGCAAGAAGGAGTTGTCTAACCCTGGAGACAACAAAATGACTGCAGTCTGCACTGTCCCTGGCAGTCCAACACTGCCCTCTCCACCTCCCATTCTCACATCAGTGGCCCAAATGGGAAAACCTTGAGGGCAGGGATGCTTTGGGAGGGAGAGCTGCTCAGCAGAAGCACACCATCTCTGCTCTGCCTTCTGGCGTGCATGCTGTCCTGATTAAAAAAAAATCTGGCAGTGTCACTGCCTGTCCCCCTGGGATGTGCATCATGGCTACAGACCAGGTGCAACCATTAACACTGCTGTAAAATGAGCTCTTCATTTCACTCCCATCACATTGGGGAAAGCAAAGTATCCCAAACAGGTGTCTATGTGAGGACAAAGCCCTCCAGGCCATGCTTGCTGTCCAGCCAGCAAAGAGAGATGGTTCAGGCAATTGAAACACAGTGCAGGACAGAGCAACAGGAGAAGAAAGAAGAGGAAGCTGAAGCTGTGGGCAAGCAGCACGATCTCCAAGCAGCCCAGGTGCAGCTTGGGATGAGCAGGGCATGACACAAACTAGAGGGGCTGCAGAAATCCACCTGGGATTACCTGGGAGTGAAGGAGTCAGCAATGAGTATCATGAGAGGTCACAGAGAAAATGGGTCAGATTTCAGAATTACTGACTGGCTTGCACTGCAAAGGACCTTACTAGTTCCAATACCCTGCCATGGGTAGGGACACCTTCCACTAGACCAGGCTGCTCAAAGCCCTGTCTCAGAGCCTGCCCATTCTTCCAGAGATGCAGTCACAGCTTCCCTGGGCAACCTCATCACCCTCACAGGGAAGAATTTCTTTCTAATATCTGTTGCTTTAAAAATAAAACAAACTCTCTTGTAGAGCAAGGCTTGAACTCAAAACAATGTTGAGGTACTGAAGAAAGAACTGGAAATATTTCAGGAGGCAATTCATCAAGGATTATGGAAAAATTCCAATTTTGAGAGTAATTAAACAAGCAAATTAATCCCAAGAATTAGGAAATTCTTCAGAGGTAACCTGACACTGGAAGCGAAACATCACACTCAAGGTGACTGGGAGCACCAGGATGTCCCCTCCTGAAACCAAAAGGGGGACACCACCCATATCCTTGTGGGGATGGGGGTGCCAGAGCAGGACAGAGTGGGAAGGGGACCTGGGAGGGAGTGACCTGTTCCAGGCTCTAGGAATGTCCATATACAAAAACATGCAGCAGAGCTGCTCCAGGACCCCCAAATCCAAAGGCCTGGGGACAAGCAGAGAGGCACATTTCCAGCCTGTCCTGCACCCCAGAAGCTGTGAGGTCTGGGATGCCAAATCCCACTGCTGGGAAGCAGCACTCCCAGCTCTACATGGGCACTGCCAGCCCAGGCAGTGCCAAGCTATCACTTTTGGGCTGGAAATAGCCCCAGCACGAGCCCTCAGCTGGGAAGCAAAGCACTGGCAAGGCCAGACTGTGGTTGGCTATCAAAGACAACTAAAAAAAGATATTTCACACACAGGCTTTTTTTTCCCCTTCTCTTTTTTTGGTTGCATTTTTTTTTTTCCCAAGGATTAAATCAACTCAACAGCCCCCTTTACAACTTCCCTTTTGATGTGTTCAGACTCATTAAAGTTTCATTTCTTTCTCTGTTTTCCCCCGGGGAGGAAGGGGAGTGTACACAAAAGTTTATTTCAGCAGCGGGGTCGGCAGCTGCAGCAGCAGCAGCTGCTGTTGCTGTGGGACAAGCAGAGCCTCCAGCAGCCTCTGCTCCGTGCCCAAATCCCTTGGGGGAACAAACACATCCCCCTGCAGCCACCCCGCTGCCACGAGCAGCCCCAGCATGGCCCTGGCACCGTGCTCCACGAGTGTTTCTGCAGGATGCACACGCGGTGTCACACGTCACAAAGGGAACACACCAGACATGCAAAGCTCCTGTAAACCCTGGGGGGGGGGGGTTGGGTCTGATCCTGCCAAGTTTTCAGATCCAACCCTGCAAGTTCTGGGGTCCCTTCCCTGCCTTTTCCGTTCCCCTCCCCGGCAGCACCAGCCTTTCCCCCACAGCTTTGGCCACTGCCCTGGGATAATCCCCTGCACACGTCAGGGAGTAGCAGCTCCCCCACGTTTCCTTCTCGCCTGAGCAGCTGTTTAAGTGTCTATTTTAAAACTCAGTTCCCTATTTTAAAATAGCTAATGAGCCCCTGATCTCCGCTGACAGACGTCGCCTCGGCAGGGTCTGGGAGATGCTTCTCTGCTTGCTGGGTTCCTTTTCCCAAGCCCTGAATCTCAGCATGCCCAGCACGTCTCCAATCCACACAAACACGGTAAAGAGGGAAGTTTTTAATTTAAGGGCCAACTCCTGCTCCCCTGCCATAAGATACCGGCGGTACAACCACGTGCTCACAGAAAGGGAAGCGTGGAGCAGCCAGGCAGAGGCTGGCATTCTGTGTGGTTTTCTCTTGTTATTGCTTTATTGTCCCTTCGATTTTGTCAGATCTTTTTAAAAATTTCCTGCCCAAGAGCAAACAAGGAGCTGTCCCAGCTGGCCACTGCCCAAGAAAAGCCACGTGCACGAGAGGGACTTTTCAGGATGTGGTGGGAGGTCCCCATGCATCCCTGTGCAAGCCCAGGATCCCCAGCATCACCTTTATGTGCTCTCTGAGCTGGTGAGCACTGCACCAAGGCACAGGGAACCCCACAGACAGGGCCCCGGGGTCAGGACCAGACAGACCCTGCTCACTTACCTGACCACAGGCTCAGGGATGGCCTCGGCACTTGCTGGCACCTGCACACCCTTCTCCCACTCCTGCCTCCAAGGATCAGCCAGCACGTAGTACTCGTCAGGACTCAGCTGGAAGGAGTCAGGGATCTTCATGGCTGTTATCAGATCCGTCCGGAAAACCTGCACCGGGAAAAAACCCATCCTGAGTGCCCAGCTCCAGCAGAGGCTGGGGGCACCCGTGCCCAGGGAGGGCATCCTTGGGAAACTGCCCCCAAGGGACTGCACAGGGGGTGTTTGTACCACCAATGGAGGGGCTTCAGGGTGTCAAATTAAGCCCCTGCAGGGTAGGTTTAGTGCAGGAGAACATGGCAATAGGCAGGAACTCCCCTCCAGGCAATGTGATCTAGGTGCTGCTTACATACACACAAACACAGATCTTTCCTGACTCAATAAACCCCTTGTGAGATCAACACTGGTCCCCTCCTGTAGGAAAATCCTCCAGTCCTTCAGTCAGTGAATGGGCTCATTCTCCATCTCGCTCCTGGCCCTGCAGCATCTTCTCCCAATACACAAGGATGAAAAACTCATTCTAAAAATATCCCTCACGGTAAGTAAGGTTTTCCTTCCAGAGGGTTGCCTGACAGCAATGATTCCAGCAACCCTGCTTCTTGCAGCATAAAAATAAATTGTAAATGAAAATGGATGATTTCTCCTCTCTACCATCTGCTATTAGCTGGAATAATAACTGCCAGTGCCAGCAATCCTGCCTGGACACCATCTCGCCCCATCCCTGCTACTTCTGCATTCCTTCCACAAGGCTGGGATGGATCAGGTGTTTTCTTTGGATATTGTTTAATCTCTTCACAGTCTGTTCTCCAAACGAGAATTGCTTTGTCAGAATTACAAGAAGTAATATAGTTTTACTTTTTTTGATACAAAGATAACACACTTTGGAGAGCATTTGGGAACCCAAAGCGACTGAAATGCAGGAAACTAGACATTAACTAAGACCACTGAGACCAGTATTTAGGTCAGTTTGTTTAATCCTCAGAGCCTCAGCTGCTAAACCAATTAGAGTTAAATACAATATATAAACAACCTTTGCTATGTTGGGACCTCTGAATTTTACTGGTACTTTCCTCCTGATGCAGCTGTTTGGAGACATTTTTGACTAGGTCTATATAAACCTGATTTGAGTTGGTCAGACAGAATCTTGGCACACCCTTCAACAAACATAATTAACAGCCTATATATTACAGTCAGCTCAGTTTGGAAAGATCAGGGTCTTTTAAGTCTCTGCATGCTACAAAGACACGGTTACAGACACCACAGTAACCTTTTAACACACCGCCAGTGTGGGAAATTTAAAAAAATATTAAGACAGGCATTAATTAAACATGAGAAGGGATATGTCAGATATCATAGTCCCCGCAGTGTGGGTCTGTGTATCCAAACAAGCGCAGAAATCCCACTGTGGTGTGTTTTCTAAAATAAAGGGTAGAAATACAACCTGCTCTTGACAGCCCTGCGCTGACAGGTCACAGCCTGGGTCAACACCATCTCCTTACCCCAGTTCCAGTGCCCAGCTCCAATGGGGACAACACGAACCTGAGTAATCCCTCATTCCTCAGAGCTCTCAGCTTGGCTGGATGAGATGCTCCCCTGTGCCTGAACCACAGGGAGCTGAGGCCACCGTGGGGGCCAGTGCCACCTCCCTGCTCTGGCCACCACCACATATTGAACCAATCACTGAACCACAGAATCACTGAAGTTGGAAAAGCCCTACAAGATCATCAAGTCCAACCATCAACCCAGCACTGCCAAGCTCAGCACTAAGCCATGCCCCCAGGAGCCATATCCACATGTCTCTGTAATTCCCTCCAGGGATGGTGGTTCCACCACTGCCCTGGGCAGCCTGTGGCAGTGCTTCACCACCTTTTCAGTGAAAAACTTTTCCCTGATATTCAATCTAACCTTCCCCTGGCAACAGCACAATACTGTTATAGAAAATACTGTTTCAAAGACACATGCCCTTTGGATTTGTGGGCAAAGCCAAGCAGGAATGGTTTCCAAAGGTTCAGGGCATCCAAAAGTTTTTCTGAACAACCTGGGCTGGATCCTGCTGATACATGAGTACCCTCCTCCCTCAATGCCAGCTCAGTTGCCTCCTGAGGACACTTCCTTTGATGCTGTGGGGTGCAGGAGCATTGCATCCCTCTTTCACGCAGGCAAATACACCCAATTCCACCAGGGAGCTGCTCAGGGCACTGCTGGCAGTGCAGGGCAGGATGGCAGCACGCTCCTGCTTCCACCTCAGTGCGCAGACCTGGCAGCCAGCTCCGGAGCAGTGGAGAACATGGGACTGCCCTCTCCAGGACAACCAACCATTGGCAGAGTCCAGCCATATCATTACCCTTCCCTGAGGCCTCCCCAGGCACCCACAGCAGCTGTGGCCTTCCCAGGGCATTACCCCAAGCAAGGATCCCCATTTTCTTTTGGTAGGTCAGCACCAGGTGACAGCAGTGAGGTGCCATCCCTGTCTCTTTGGGGTAACACCAGGGAACAGAGTCAGAATCCTGGCCCATCACCCTCCTCCTACTGATGACGAAGGAGACAGAGGAGGCTGCACACCAGTGGGACCAGCCCTCAGTATAATTTCTCCCCTCTGCACGGCGCAGATCCCAGGCTCATGTTTTCCTGCATTAAGTCTTCCCCAAATTCATCCCTTCTGGCTTTTCAGCTGGCATCAGCACAGAAGCTTAGTTTTAATTTTAAGCCAAAGAAGCGCGATTGTATCTATTTCCCTGAAGATAAGGCGCATCGCAGGCTGGATTTGCAATCTCACCACTTCATTTATTTAGTCCTTCTTGGAAAACAGATAAGCTCACCCATCCGACGGCAGCACGCGCGCCCGCGCTTTATCACAGCGACGCCTCTGTCTTTTCATGAAGAACTGGATATGCTCAAATTATTAACTATCAAAGCAGAACACTTTAGAAATGATAGAACAGCACAGAAATTGTAAAGGAAAGCAGATCAGTTGTCTGGAAATCTCCCAACAGCTAATACGCTCAAATTGTAATCTAAATGTCTTTTTGTTTTGAATTGTCTGGGATTAGGGTTGGGAAAAGACTCAATTATTCTACTAAAACTCTTCTGAATTATTTATGAAAACCAAATAAAGGATAAATTGGGCACTGATGAACCGAGGACCTGGCGATGAAGAGAAAGTTGGGTACCAGAAAACAAGCAATTTTCCCTCAATAGGAGTGTTTACTGTTTCTCCCCGGCCGTGGGAGCTGACAGATTGTCTGCTGCCCTGCACCCGCTCCCCCCACCACCACCACAGCCCTGGCCAGGAGCTGTCCTTCCCTTTCAGCCCTGAATGGGGTCTGAGTTATTGTCTATTGATCTGCCATTAATGGGAAAGGCCAAAGCAAGATGTTCCTTTATTACCTCTGCTTGCTCAGGAACCTCATGGAGGTTTAGTGATGCTCAGAGATGCATCACACCAGTGCCCAGGGCTGGCCTCTCCCTTTGTTACTGTCAACTTCAAAGATGGGGAAAAACAACATGAAATTTCAGAATCCCAAGATATCTTTTCCTTCGTATTTCCAAAAGAACTGGACATGGAGGTTGGTGTGGTTGTGCAGCCTCAGACTGCAGGCAAAGAAAGGAATGTGGAAAAAACCTTCACCTCCCTTGTATCTCACAGGCCAGGCAAGCCTGGACTACCCACCCCTACTACTTCACCATCCTTGCAGCTCACCAGTCTACTGACTCTCCAGTAGAGCCAGCCCTGACAGCCCAGCAACATGAGAAGTCACTGGGACACCATAACCATGGTGCTCCCCAACAATACATCAGTATTTTTGTAATTTCTGTAATTTGCTATTTTGAAGCAAAAGCTGTATTGCTTTTACCTCTCAAATTTTTTTTTAAAAAAAGCCCTGAGCTAATTAAATGTAACATCCTCTGATGTTCACATCCCAATGTGTCACTTGGATCCAGCCTGGCATCAGAAGGATGCTCCTGTGGGTGTGGCAGAAACCTGCAAGGCAGGGGTTGATTCAGCTCCTCCTTGTGCCCCTGGCACCTTGTACATCAGCTGCTCCACCTTGGCGAGGATCTGCTGCTACTTCTCGCACTGGACACAGCCCTACAGCCTCTCCCTGTGCCCTGTGACAGCTGTGAGGCATCTCTGGGAGCTCTCCATGAACCAGCATCAATTGCACGCTTGGACAATCTCAGAGGAAAACACGAACCCCTGGGAGATGCCAAGGCACACAGTGCCTCACCACAACAGAAAGGACGATGGATACGCCATGAGGCATCAGAAATGATGCTCCTCATCCCTCCCTTGCTAAGGACTCCTAGGCTGTGCTGCTTTCCAGCACTCTCCTCCTTCTCTGCCTCTGCCTCCCCCTCAGCATCCAGCCCCTCTGAGAGCCTCTCCACCACCTTTCCATGCAATTCTCACATCAATTTCTAGGCTCCGTGATTCACTCACAAACCCCTCTTAATGAAGTGGCCGGCAATCTCCCTGCCATTGAGTTCCCACTCCATGTGCTCTGTCGAGGACTTGGCTTTTGCAGCGACTGCACTGTAGGTCTGAGCCTGCCAAATATCCCCTTTGCCCCAAATAACCCACCCCAAAACACCAAGCACGGATCCCGAGGTAACGACTTTCCACTTGTAGGAAACCAGCTCCTGGGTGAGAGCCAAAGAGCCGGATCTGTTTTGGGCTTTAAATCAAAATGAAAAGAAACACTCGTCTAGCACTGGCTTTAATTAGCTCTGAAAGCAGCAGCCGGCCCGGGGAGCGCTGTGCCGGATCCGGCGCAGCCGATCGCGCCCGGCACGGCCTCGGCATCCCCCGGCACGGGCACTGGGCTCCAGGCGCCTGCTGCACACCAGCCCAGGAGAAAACAGCTCCAGAGGGACCAGGAGGCTCAGCCCAACACAGATGGGCTCCAGCAGGCCGGGTCCCTGCACACCAGGCCTGCTGAGCCGCCGGGAATTCTCTTACGCGTTTTCCCCCGCATCTGCACCCGGCTGACTTTGGAGCTTTCAGACCCTGCTCTTGGGGCAGAGGAATAAGCTCAGTCCTTCCTCCTTCAAGTCTCAGGATGGGATGTCATTTTTTTAACACATAGTAACATCTGTGTCCCTGAAAAGTTTTAGTGCAAAGAACTCTTTCCAAAGCACTCGGCGCTGCAAAGCAGTGGTACGCAAAGCAAGGGAAGAGAGCCCAAAATGAAGTGCACACAGAAAACACAGCACTCGCTAGGGTGAGGGTGGGCAGGAGAGGTGAGAAGGGACGGTCACAGCCTGCATCCAAGATCTCACCTGTGAATTCACTCCCTCCATCACCCAACAGACCTGTAACCCTCCCTGCTGCCCTCATACCCACAGCAGCCACGTGGTATCTCACAGGGATGGCCCTCACGCTCACAGCACCCTATGGAATCTCACAGCGGTCTCCCCTCCACAGCAAGCAGGGGCAGTGGGTGCTCTGAGCATTGCAGCCAAGCAGGAGCAGCAGCAGGTCACTGCAGGCAGGGTGGGGGACTGCTCCCTGACACTGAGGTAACAGGTTTTCTTCAGGTTTTGGCTCAACTCTTTTTTTCCCCTCCCTGACTGCAGTCCTGGCAGCTGACTCCTGCATACCCCCAGCCATAACCACCTTTCTCCATCCACACTGGGACCAGGAAAGTCTCCAGCTGCCTCATTCACAGGACTCCCTCCTCATTTCCAGCCAGCTCTGTTAGCCCTTCACTCTCTCAAGCATAAAATTGTTTGTTATAGCTCATGAGTCACAAGGTTTTTTTAGAGAAAGAGAAAACAACAGGAACAATGGGAGCCCTGAAAATAGGTTTTGGTTGTACAAATTGTCTTGATACCAGCTTGAGATGGCACCTCTGTTGGTGCAGCCCTGGCTGCCCCACCCCCCTCCCCTCTGGACCTCCCAGTCCTACATCCCTGCTGCTCTATCACATTTTTCCAGCCCTTTCCAAAATGAGAGGAGTGTTGATACTCAGCAGCAAGGTTTTGAAATGTGGCAATGCCAGGAATGTGTGTGCAACCAGGCATTATCTTGCTCATGGGGCAAGAAATTCTGAACTCCCATGTCCATTTGGGAGCAGATTCCTATCTCTTCATCTAGTCTTGTTTCCTCTTGAAATGCTGGATGTTGAAGATTCAATGAACAACAGAACTCAAAATAGGAACAAGAAGCATTTTTGTCCGGCCCTTCTCAGCATTCTGAAGACAATGGTTTTAATCTGTTACCCCCATGCTGGCAAGGGAAAACTGACAAAGCCAAATTGCAGTCAAACCTTTTAACAGAGAGGGATTTTCTCCCCATCCAGCCCCATGAAAGCGTGCCCAGTCTTGCTTGGCCACATCCATTAGAGCTCTTCTCCAAGCATGGAAGAGCACAGGAGCTACATTCACACTGCCCTGGGTCATTATATACCTAATGCAGGAGGAAAAACACACGATCCAACGCAGTAAGAATTACTTTTTAGAGGGGAAAAGAGTTAAATCCTTGCAAAGAGACATAAAAAGGCGCCTTTCAAAACACGGAAATAATATCTAAACAGGGCAAGCAGAAAATAATGTAAATTGTATAAATTTGTGGTTTCCCCTTCATCCTGAGCCCTGCCTGCAGCTGCAGTCCCCTCGCCTCCCCAAGGTCTGGAGTGAGGGAGAAGGACAACGAGGATGTCCGGTGGGATGAGCAGCACTGGCACAGCACAGCCGAGGCTGCGCAGAGCTCTTCAGCTGAGAAAGGACGGCTGCAGGGCTGGCAGGCAGGTGTTCTGCACAAAAAAAGAGCAGGCTTTTGTCCCTCCAGAATATATTCCAGTGCAGGTGAGCACTGTGGATCTCAAATAGCTCTGGAGGTAATGACTACCACAGCAGCTAGGGCAGTGACTCAGAGGCAGCATCCGAGGGAGTCCCAGGGCTGCCGGTGGCTGGGAGCTGGCAGACAGAACCAGCGACTATCATTACACCCTTGCCTTGTTCTTAGATTCTCTCCTTAGACACTGACAACTGTTCCCTGTCAGGAACAGGAGAGAGGCTTGATGACTGCAGTCAAAGCAGCGAGGCTCGTGCTCACATCCCCAGCAGCCCTACAGCCGGGGGCAGGATTGCACTGATGTGCCACTAACAGAAGCAGGAATCCATCCTTCAGGCCTGTCGTGTTCCCGGCTGCAGATCAGATCCACGGCATGCAGGACCTGAGTGAGCATTCCCTCCTTCCAGCTCCCAGGGTGGGGAGCAGGACCAGCAGCTCCTTGCAGGGACCCAGAGAGATGGGTACCAGCCACCACGCTCCATTTGCAGACAAGTTAAGAGATAAACGAGCACTAATGAGATTAATTAAAATCACCAGATTGGTACTGCTATCACTGCAGATGCAAGAAGCTGTTGGCAGCTGCCCACGTTCATCCTCTGCCTTCAGGCAAAGCAGTGCAGCAGAGCCATGCCCAGGGCACCATCAGCATCAGGTTTCACCCCGAAGGCTCTGCTGCCCAGGCGAGGGGCAGGGGAGGACAACTGTCACCTCTGCCAGGGACAGAGCCAAGATAGAGGCCTGGTGCCTGGGACAGTCAGGAAAGAGCCTGGGCAGAGCCCCGTGACAGGCACAGATAAATATAATCACCCTCCCTGGCAGTGGCCCCTTCGCGGATGTTTACAAACAGCTCAGTACTTTTCCATGTTAAGAAGCTTGTTTTTCCAGATGCCTCGTATTGGATGGTTTTTAATGTGTATAGTTAATCCCTTCTCACAGAGTCTTTCATAATAAACATCACCCCCTGACCTGACTAATAACTATGTAACACTAATGCTTCCAATTTTTTTATCTCCTGCCTGGGTTGTCAGGAGGAATGCATGTTTCTCTGGGACAGCAGCTCCCAAAGAAATGGGACATGACTTGGAGAAGGGCAGGACAGGTTGGTGGGTCCAAACCCATGAACCCCTTATTTCCCCATCCTCCAGCATGGCCATCCCTCAGGATAAGCCTGCACCCACTGCAGCTCTTGATAAAGCTACAAGCCATGTAATGCATCTGCTAATACATACATTCTGCTCTCCCTATTATTCTCCTGTGGTTTCCATCCTCAGCAGGATGGACAAAAGAAAAGGCTGGTTCACTACTTCATGTTAAGCAAGTTTGATAGCGGTGTCGTTTGTGTTTTACATTTCTCAGTACTTGCCCCAACAGGACATGATGCCTGTCCCAGTCTATGCCTGAAATCCCCAGTGCTCCTGGGAGGATGTGCCAAACCCCACAGCATTCCACAGATGACAAGCAGCAGATCCCAGACATGGACAAGACGTGTTCATGGGTGCTCACAGGAAGAGCAGAACTTGGGTCACTCATGGAAAAGTTTACAAGATGCTGTTGGAGATGAAATTCACACTGGAGTGACCTCCAAACCATCTCCCTGCACTGCTGCAGGAATTGGGGTGATACTATATCCAACCTGATAACCTGACCCCTGAGTTTCAGCTGTGGTGACTTCCAGCAGACCTAGACACCAGCAAGTGCAGGGGCAATGCACAGTGAGGGGAGCACAGCTGAGATCTGGACTGTTCCATCTGCTTGTGTGCCCACCATGCTCTTGTAAAAGATGGTTTGTCAGCTTGAGCATCCTGGCCAAACTCCAGCTTGAGTAATCACACATCAGCTCCCCAAATTCCCCTGGAGTTTCAATTCAGATAAGCCACAGAGGTTCACTTTCTGTCCCAACTATTGCTAAGCTGGGCACTGTTCAGCTTTTGCTCCACATTATTTGTTCCACAGCTATATTTCACTGAGAACCCTCCTCAGGGGATAATGGAGCAGTAAGCAGAGGGATGAGCCCTCTGCAGGCATCTGATGTCTCCCCAGGTGCCATTGACTCAGATCTAATTTTCACTCCAGCTGTTGTAGAGCTGCAACTTGGATCCAGGTCTTATCATCAACTCCAGAAGCATTTTCACTTGGAATCTTGGACTTATATTCCGTAACATTCAGGTAAAATCCTAGATGGCTGATTGAAGTAATTCATATTAAAGACAAAAATGTGTCTGCACCAGTGAGATAGAAAGATGTCTCCACTCTTGGAGAAGGATTTTACTGGGCAGCAGCAGGATGGCACCTATGACATTGTAATGGCAAGAGTTACATCCTCTCACATGAGGCATCTCTGTGGCAGGGACTCCTGAGCACCTAAAGGGCTCACCCCAGGCCTTTATGGACACATCAGGCACGGGGATGGGCAGTTATTGCTGAGAGGGGCAACGGTGCCACAGCAGGAGGAGATCCCTAAAATGCTTCACTTTCCAAAGGAGGAATCAGCTCAGAGACATCTCCCCCACAGCCACAGAGAGACACATCTGCAACCAAACCCCAACATTACCAGTGCTAATATTCAATTTCCAACAGCCTTGCTAGCAGTCAGTGACATCTGCACCCCTGGTTCTTGCTCTCTGGAGTATTTTCAACTAGTTCAGCTGGTAGTAACAGCTTTCCAGTCCCTCTCTTTACCCAAGGCACAAGTAACTCCGACTTTTTCAGTCTGTGTCCTTTGCCAACACAGATATATCAATGTAAACCTGTCAGAGCAGTAAAAACCAAGTGCAGCTGTGATTCAGGCAGTGACCACAGGAAAACCTCAAAATCTCTACTCAGCTTGATGCAAAAGGAGGATGTTACAGGGGTTTGTGCTCACCAGGCCATAGTGTCAGGAGAGGTGAAACAGGGAGGGCTTGTGGAGTTCACATGAGCCATGCCAGCTTCATCTGCTTCTAAACTTAGCACAGTTTGACTCCAGACCCCAGTCCAGAGGGAAGGGAATGTGAGAACAATGTCCCTCTGGCTTTGCTCACACTGCTGCTGAAATGAAGATGACCACTGCCAAACACTGAGGTTGCTACAACAGCAGCTCATGCCTGGTATAGTTTCCATGGCTGGTGGAAATGTATCCGAGGCACATAAGGAAAACAGGACACAGCACCACCCCTCCCAGCACAGCCCTGGGGACAAACAGCTCCTCCCACCCACTCTGCACTACAGAGCCAGCAGGTGAAGCTGGGCAGTGTCCCCAGAATGGGCAGCACTGCCCACACCAGCGAGGGAAACCCTGCAGCAAGGTCAGACACTGATGGCCTCAGCTTAATGTCCTGGAACCCCGTGACAGGGGGAAACCAACACAACACAGCCTGCAATTCATTGCTCTCATTTCACAGCTCTCCATGCCTCTCACTTGTTCATGGGGAGGAGTCTCCACATCACCCTCCCCTGCAATCAGTGCTGTGACCTGTGCCATTAATAAAAGGGCACCCAAACCAGGGAATCTTGTTAGGCAGAGACCCCAGTACTGTAGGACCTCCCTGTCCCACCAAACTTAACTTCCAACTTAATTCCACTTCACTTGCCTCCACAGGGATGGAGTGGCACAAGGACCACAGTGGTTCTGGGCACAAGGACCGCCATCCTTCACCAGAGATGCTCCTGGTGATCCATCAGCTCCCTCCCAGGAGAGCTGGGCTGACACTGCTGTTGGGGGCTGTGGCTCTGGCTCCTCAGGGATGCCTTGTCCTGGCACCCACTGCCAGCCACAGGCACGCTGGCTGCCACATCTGGGCAAGTACAGGGAAAGCTCTCCTCTGGGAAAAGCCTAAAAGCCCACGTACCTCAGAGGGCTTCTTCTCCTTCTGCCGTGACCAGGGGGATTTGGTATTCGGAATTTTGGAGCATCTGGAGGTGGATGTGGTATGACCTGCAACAAGGCAACAGAGACAGGTTACCTGGGAAAGAGTCAAAGCTTTTCCTTACCTTTGCCACCAGCCCCACTGCTCCAGCCTCAACCAACACTTTGGGTCAGCACTAAGATGAAATAATACCTTGATATGACATTTTTTTTGTGCAGTATCATCACCACTCCTGCCACCCCCAAAAGGGAAGGGTAGCTAAAGCCTGAAATGTGCTGGAACCACTACATTACTGATCTTGATTTCCAAGCCATTTGTGTTGTTATCACTTAAATGAAAGACTGTATTTGTTAATAATAAATAACAAACTGATTATTGGAATTTCTGTGTAATAATGATGACAGTTCAGTCTTCTGTACAGGAGGACCCCTCCATATTCCAGTATATAAAAATGTTTCTGTGATGTTGCAACAAAATAACTATCAGTAGGCCAACTTAACACTGATTTTATCCTTGGAGGGAGGGCTACATAGGAGGAAACAACATTGTGCACACAAGCAACATCCAAGCTGGATGGAGCTGCATGCATGCGGATCTCAGGAAGGGCTGTGGCCAGGAGCTGAGCTGACTCAGGGATCAGGCTCTGGTACCACTGCAGTGGGAAACATCTGTTCTTCCACCAGCTCAGGCCCAGACAAATTTCACATGCCTATTTTTTCCTGGCAGGGGAAGAGGCACCAGCTCAACCTGTATTCTTTACTTGCAGTGCACTTTCTTGTACCTCATAAAATGAAGACCAAATGTGGGGGCATCACCTGCTCCCAAAAGACAGCTTGTTTTCTGAAGTGTCAGGCCAGAATGTTATTAAAGAGGGTTCCATATAAATGAAACTCTTTATAACATTTCAGAGCATAACAAGACTGTGTAGACAAAACCCAGAGCAGACATCCTTATGCTGCAGCCCATGGACATGCTGCTTTACCCAGCAAGCTGCTCTAAGGAGTTTTCACAGCAGCAGCTCCAGAGTTTTCACAGACAGATCAGCCACTACTTTCCACCCTGCCCCCTCTTCTCAAGCTACAATATGATGCTACAGCAATATAGGCTTGGATAACACACCACAACTAGCCTTTCCTGGAAGATGCATGAAAAAGAAGGTCACCACTCTGTTTACAACTATCCTGCAGGAGAGCATTTGTCAACAGCTTAGATATCACCTGCAGCATAAATATCCAAGCCCCAGGGAGATAAGGCCATGTTGTTTAATACCATGATTAAAGATGCCTTACCCCCGAAAGGCAGCGAAGCCAGCGAGCACAGCCCGGCTCCGTAAGCCTTTGAGCATCTGGGGATTAGGAGATGGGAAGTTTGGAGCATGGCTTCCAAAACAAACCCCTTTCTGAGATAGAGATGTTCCATTTTACGGGAAGCAGTGGTGTTGACAGAGCCTGAAACACTTTCTGTAGGCACAGCTCAGCCCCCCAGGGCTCCAGCAGGATGGGGGTCCCTGCTGGCAGCCCAGCTCCAGGTTCCCGTCAGCAGCTGTGGTGCAAACTCCACTCACACTGACAATTCCTTTGGCTAAAGCTGTGGGAACAGCAGCCAAACCCAGCAAGATCAGCCTTTCCATAACCCCCTGTAATCTCTCCATCATCCTGTTAGGAAAAAGCCCAGAAGTTTAGTGTCTTTACTAAAGTCCCTTTCGTTCTCGGATATCCAGCAGCCAGATCCTGTAAAGTGTGGAGAGCAAATTCTCAGCACGGCCCAGATGAAATTACTGTGACATTTGTAAGAAACCAAGAGCAACTAGTAAGAAACTCCAGAGTCCAGACAAGGGATTAGGCTGGTGCCTTGAGGGTACTGAACACCGAGGCACTGCGGTGTGTCTGCAGCAGGTGAAACCCAGGGATAAGTGGGAGAGTGCTCTATTTATAGACAAAATTCAGCACATTTGCACATGTTTGTTGTTGAACACATGCTTCTGTGCCTTCCTGAATGAGGATGAAGTGAGGTAGATGTCGAAAAGCAAGCGTGGGCTTGCTGGCTTGAGCCTTATCCCTTTTCCCACATCACTCTTCTCAGTTTGCAAGAAGGGAACAAGGCAGCTCCAGTTTTACTCTGACTCCAGTAAAAACTTCCCTTTCCCCTGGTACAACCCAAATCAAGAGCAAACTAGCCTCAGGCTGCAGCTCACAGGAAAGGACAACTCATCTACAAAGGCTGTTTGCTACTTTGTTAGCAGATCTGCAATCAGCAGCTCTCCTCACCCAGACTCCTCACACGAGGGAGACACTCTCAGCAGTTAAGAGGAGCCACAGCCAAGTGTTTAAATAAATTGGTATCAGCTTGTTGCTGCACTTCTGACAAACCCAGCCCTGGACACTATTCACTGTGCAGAGGCTTCCCAGTATATGCAGTTTCCTCCACTCTTTGTAAAGTAATTATTCAAGCATTTTGACTGCTGGAGGTGAATCTTGTTTAAAGCTTTGAATTAAAGGTCTTACTGTCAGTGGTGTCTGAGTTATCACTGCTGATGGAGTACTTGCGTCGTTTTTCTTCCATCTGTAACAAAAGAAATTGAACATTACACTTCATGTCCAGAAAGCCCATCTCAGCACCAAAGCACTGCTACCTGAATTATCTGCACACCCTTTTACCCCAGCACCACTCAGTCCTCACCCTCAGGACAGACAAGTATCCAGGGGCTAAAAAACAAACAAACAAACAAACAAAACAAACAAAAAAACCCCCAAAAACCAAAAGAAAACTATTCTCAAAGATTTAAAAAAAACACTTTAATTGTCTTTCTACCAGCTTTTCCTGCTCCCAGTAGTCACAGTGAGTGCATTTGGAGCGCTCAGCTTTGCATGGAAATTTGTCTATGCAGGATTTGCACCCAAATGTCTCTTCCTCTGCAAGAGCACTGCCAAGGGAGGAAGCTCCAACACGGACCTGAGGATGCCCTACCAGGGACTGTGGTGCTGTTGGATGGGAGGAAAGATGTCCTGTGAAGCAGCTGTCCGAGCTGCAAAGGCGAGAAGTGCAGCGACAGAAGAATGGAAACTGCACGCTCTCGGTATGTCTGCAGGGGAAGTACAGGCATCCCAGAGCTGAGGGGAACCACAAGCCTGGGGTTTTACACTCTGACCCATCTTCCCATCCAGCCGGTATCCACTCCTTTTCAGACTGGGGCAGTATTTGTCACACGGGCCAGCCCCAAGCACTTCCCATCACTGCTCCCCCAGGCAGCTCCGGGGCTGAGCAAGTGACTCCTGCATCCTCTCAGGGCTGAAAGCACACCAGCAGGTACCACTGCACTGATCAGGAGACTCGTTTCAAGCTCAGCTGATTTGCACTGAGACTGAACAAGCCACAGGAGAGCTGGAAATCAGCAGGTTCCCCTGAACTCACCCCTTGGGAACCAAGTACTTGGAACTCAAAGTAGGTGTTTCAAAAAAAAAAAAAAAAAAAAAAAAAAAAAAAAAAAAAAAAAAAAAAGAAGAAGAAAGGTACTTTAACTTTAGAGGATCCAAATTTTACCAATGTGGCTGGTGGCTAATGAGCATGGCCCCCAATACAGGGCTTGGGCTTTTCTGGGTGAGAAAGGCTACTTGTGGACCAGACAACTATCCAACAGGCTGCAAGCCAAAATACATCCACAGAAAACAATCTTAATCTTAACCTCATGGAAATCCTCCTAGTACTTTCTGTGATATTTTCAAAGAATCTGAATGTGTTCATATGTCATACCCACTATTGGTTCCACAAATGGTAAGTGGGAATGATAATGATACACTGGGTTTTTGTGGTTTGGTTGCTGCAGGTACAAGCAGCACACAGACTGGGATAGCAAGCTAGAGCACGACATTTCCCCCCAAACATCAGGAAATGTTCCACATAAGCATACAAAATCCCCTTAATAGCTGTATGTTACAACATATGTGCTATCACAGCATTATAAGGGAAAATACTACAAAATAGCCTAAACATTTTAATTATCAGTTTTGTGGTAAGGCATTGCCCTGTCAAAATGTGACTTAAAAGACTCCCTAAGAATACGGCAATGTCAATACTTTTCCCTTGGTGATTCAAGGGGAAACAGATGTTATTAAACCAGCCTTGTTCCAAGTAGCCATTAGATTTTGCTTGGGGGAAATGAAATTGAAGATAGCTCTAACTGCAGCTTACTTTTAGTGAAAATCCTACCTCAACCTTTTAAACTGGTTCTTACTGGTCTGAAGTGGCAAACAGACATTTGGAGCACAAAGAGAAATGCTTTTATTGATTCTGGAGCTCCTAATCACAGAGATTAAATAAACCAAAGCCAAGAGGAGGAAAATAAACACCTGAGCTGAAGCAAAAGAATGCTACTGACAGCCAGTGAGATTTCCCAGGTTTCCCATCTCTGCTTTTACAGCAAGACAGCATCACTGACATCACTCTCCTTCCAAGGCAGGGAAAAAGGTTTACAATCCATGCTCAGCACAGGTAGCAGGAGGCTGGCACTGGTTTTGACTGATAGATATGAGGAGATGCACTGATCAAGCCTCCAACTGAACTTGGTCCCTGCATCCTGCTTCTGTCCCACAGCTGCCTACAGAATTAACACTCACTACGTAACAAGATTAATTGATATCCACATACAGAAGTGCTTCACATTGCAGGTAAAAATAGTGTCTGCAGTAAATCATTTTGCCACTGTTTGGCAGGATCTAAGACAGCATCCTCCAAACCAAAGTGCACTCATTTTCTGAATGAAATTCTGGCTTGAGCAAACTACAGGCATCTCTGAACAGCAGCACTGAAAGGCTGGGCAGGGGATGGCACACAAGGTAGGGTGCCTGAAGGGAGCAAAAGTTTTGGCCCAAACCAGGCCATTCCATAAAATGGTGACATTCCAGGCCATGCTAAAAAGATGCTGCTTTTTCTGAGGGAGTCATCCTGAGCAGCCAGACAGTAGTAAACTGCATGGCACTTAAGAGAGGAATTTACTGTAGAAGGGTAATTGGGCCATTTCCCCATCTGTATCCCAGAGTTATAAAGTCTGATGGTGGCTGAGCTCCCACCACCCTTTTGGCACCCGCAGAGGGGAGGGGGGTCGGACCCACTTCCCACATCCTTCCCAGGCTGGAAGTCCTGCTCCCAAAAGCTCTCAGGAGCAATTCAGCTGGTGAACTGCTGAGAAACTTAAGTCCCCACAAAATCTGGTCTCTGCTCCAAAATTAATCTTTGTTTACATTATAAGTTAATTTCACCTTTAACTGACCCATTCCCCACATGGCATCATTAATAAAGTCATAAACAAATACCAAAAAAATTTGTAATACTTTGAAAAGGTCACTGTTAGGTCAAACTTGGCCCAAAATCTAGTTTTTACAGAGCCAGAAACCAAGTGAAAGGTTTCTATGTAGGCTTGCTTAAAAAATTCAAACAGAAACAGATGTGGGTTTCTTTTATAAACAAATGAACATCCCCCTGAAGTGTCTGCAACTCAAATCCACAGGCATAGCCCTGGCTAATGCCTGGAAATCAAAAACTGAACTGCTTGCAAACCAACACATTTAGCATTGCCATTGTTCAAGCTGAGAAAGGCAGATAAATGCTAAACCAAGGAAGATGATGGCCCTTCATCAGCCTAAACAAATGTAAATCACTATGTCCTTGGACAAATTAGCACCACCATTGGTGTTAAAATGGAGATGATGGCCTGAGGCTAGCTGGTCCTGCCTCACAGCAGGGGAAGGCTGGACAGGAGCTCTTGGGAATGCAATTTTCCCCAGCCCATGCAAACTGGGAGAGGTGAAGGCAACTACTGCTGGAACAGAGCTGCCCGTGCCCAGACCCCGAGCTCAGCTGGGCACACTGCCAGGGACAGACACCCGCTCCCATCCACACTAAACCGAAATGCCTCATCCAGCTGCAGCTAGTACAGAAATATCTCTGCGGACCCCTCCATCAGCTCTGTGATCTGGGAAAACCCCGATGTTTCCCAGCTCCCTGCAAACTCTTCTGCACATTAAGTCCACGTGCGATTTGGAGATTTTTAGAGGCATCCCAGCACCCTGCGGAGAGGCTGTTTCCACTGTTTCCAAGAACGAACCATTCTGAATTGTGGCAAAGAAATAGAGAAATTCATACATGCCTGCGCTCCCCACTTCCACAGGGAACAGGCACAGAACCCTGCATAAGTTGCAGGGAAGAAAAATAAAAAAGAAAAAGGATTTGGTCGTCACCTCTTCCCAGCCTCCCTGCAGGTTGAGGGATGCGCCGCGCTCGGTCCCCGCGCCGTCACCTCTGACGCTGTGAGCAACACCGGCTGAATGATGTGCTCTGTTTGTGAGCTGCAATGAGACTGCAGAAAAACCACTTCCCTGTTTGTTCCTCCAGCCCAGAAATAGGAACACAAACAGAACATAGTGCCCCCAGCGGCACTCACACGGCTCCGGTCACCGACCCCGCGCCGGGGACCCCGTCCCGGAGCCGTCCCGGAGCCTGTGCCCGCCGGCTGACACCGAGCCCTGGGGCTGCTCCCGACGCATCCCCTCGGAGCTTCCCTCCGCCCTAAATGTGCTCTTCCCTCTGTCTAGGAACACCAGCCAGTTGTTAGAAAGTGTAATAAAAAGGGTGGAGGGCTGGAACATCCCAGTCTGTAACACCGTGGGAGGGTTGTTCTCGTCCCATTGCCTTTTCCCATGAGCAAATTCTGGAGCCAAGTGCTGCTACAGGAGGCTCTGAGAGAGCAGCAGCATCCCCCAAATTGGCATTGCCCCAATTTCATAGTAACAGAAGAACAAACTTTTGGACCAAAGGATGCACAGCAGCGGGGCCAGCGAGACTCGCAGCAAATCGTGCTGCTCAGCCCCTACATCTGAGAGGAAGCTTTTCCTAACCTCCCTGGTAGCCCCGCAAAGTGTAAATGCTAAAGGGCAGGATCCTGGTACCTAGAATTACCATTTTCTGGGCAGCAGGAGCCTGCCCCTGCCTGCCGGGGCTCGTCTGTCCCTCGCCTCCTCAACAGGCTGCTGCCAGCCCCAGCTTTCCAGCAAAAGCTCAGGTGCCCGGGTGAGGAGCAAGCCATCCCTCCTCTCCTCCACACCAACTCTGCTGCCTTGGCTCCCCAGGGCAAAATTTAATCTCATTTCAATTTAAAACAAAACAAGCCCTCGTTTACTTCCTGTGCTTTGCCTTTTTCCACATCTACAAGGGGATTTTTTTTTTTCCCTTTACTACTCACATTTATAACTTTACTTGCCTCTTCTGACTCGTTACCTTCTAATTATCTATTTTTTCTTTGGCAAGCCCAGACAGAGCACAGGTAATCAGAAAGGTTACTGAAGGTGCAGGCAGGGACACAGGACATGAGAAGGGACACAGGGCACAGCTCCATGCCCACAGCCAGCTGCCCCATCCTGCAGGTCTCTTGAACATCAAAAACTCAAGAGGAAATCAACAGGAGCTACAGGCACTCCAACCCCTGTGCAAGATGAAAACCCACAGAAAGGTAAAGACCAGACCTGATCTGAAGGACCACCCACCCACCAACTTTCAGAACTTGGGTGTCAAACAGTATTAGCAGCCATCAATACTTTAAAGGAATTGCATCTCCTTGCCTGCAGACCCCCTAACGTGTACCCTCCATCCTTTGCTCCAAGCCCACATATTTGAACATCAGCCTCAATTTTCCTAAGAAAAACAAATTTAACCTTCGATTTAACCTTTCTGCAAGCTATTTTTACTCCTATCTCAAGCTTATTTTAACCCCAGTAGCCAATAAATGCTTAAAGGTCAAACACCATTCCTAAAAGCTGGGCTCCTTAGCCCTGGGGAGAAGGCTGAGATCAGATTTTTTTTTATTTTTTTTCCCAAGCAAAATCTCCACTTAAAAATGTCCAAGCGGTCGGAGGGTCCTTGCTCAAGCCCTTCAAAACAATTTTCTCTGTGGGGGCTGAAAAGACACTGAGAATCTTCCCTGTGAATGCCATACCATCCTTCTCTTCCCACTCAAAAAGAGCTCAAAACGTATAGGTATGGAGAGAGATGATTTTTTTTTTCCCCTAATTGCGATCGAGGTTGACAATTCAGCAGCCTCCCGCCTTTGCAGCGCTTCCCAACTTGCAGCTCTCTGCTCCCACCCCGGGCGCGGGGCAGCCGGGGGGGCGCAGCCAGCCCCGCATC
>WEIU01010807.1:425103-501827 GCA_013389925.1 Aegithalos caudatus | reverse complement strand
CGGAGGGGCGAGGAACGGCGGGGCTGGGGATGCGACTGCAACAGAAGAGCCCCCCCGAGCCGTGCGTGTGTGTGTATGTGTGTGTGTGTGTGTGTTCCCCCCAAAAAAACTTCGCAGAGTTTCCGCGGAGAGGTGCGGAGCGGCGCGGCTGCCGCCCAACTCTGCGCGGGATGACCCTGCCGTGCGCTCCCCAAACGAGTGTTGGGGGCTCTGGGTGGTTCAGGGCTGCCTGTTGCCAGCTGTTTTCCGCAGGATTAAAAACAACGACAGCAGTGCTGTCGGGATAGAAACGGCTTCTTAAATTAAAATAATAGTAATAATTGGATATACAGCCTACGTCTTCCCCAACTCCCAGGGGCCCTTCAGAAGTTGGCTTGCACTGTTTTAAACCATTGCTGCAGAAGATTAAAACTCAAGTTAAAGACTCTTTCAGTGACAATCTGCCATCATCTCTTACAATTCGTTAAGCTGGTCAGCGCTAAAACTGTGAATTACCAATTATAAATCATTAGGAACCAGAGCTACAATAGCCAGATGCTCCCCAACCTACATCCCTGTTGTGGCTCCTTATAAATTACCAAACTTGAATGAATTAAGCTGTAACTTTCTGTCTTGGCAGCGTGTGCTGGATGTTTTTGGAACATTCCAAGTCCTTTGGCACTTCCAAGGATGAAAGCAGAGCAGGAGAAGAGCATCACATTGGTCATTCTTGGACTTGCTGAGGTTCTTAGGACTACGCTGGAAACAGGGTCTTGAAATTTGGCATGAAACCGCCTTTCATGGTCTTTTAGATAAATCCGCCCGAGTCAGTCATTAGTTATTGGGTTTTGAAGAGCAATTCACTACACAGCAATAAACATGCCCAGTTCTGGCAGCTGAAATCTCAAAATGCTGCTCTTGGGGCAGCTGCTGCTTCAGGTGCTCAGAGCGCTCTCAGCAGTCCGCCAGGGAACAGGAAACATCAGCTAGGGCTAAAAAGCGTTTCCTGGGATTACAAGAGCAGTGGGATTCATGGGCACAGCCCCTAAATCCTTGGCAGGACTTCCCGTACAGATCCCAACTCATCTATAGCACAGTGTGCCTTAAGGGATATTGTGAAGGTCGCTGTGTTACCTGGTCCTGACATCAGAAGTGTCCAAAGTGAGGCATTCCATACCAATTTCTGGAGATTTTCCTGTGCACACATGCTCTAATGCAGTTCTTAGTTACACTGTCACAATCTGATTTCTCTGTGACACCTGCACAGCACGGATCTGCTCTGTAAGTAAAAAAGGAAACAAATTTTGGCCACATCCTCATTCTACCTGTGTAACCAAAGACTGCCCAAGGAGCAATGCAAGGGCTACAAGACATACCGTGACAAAAGGATAAAACTCTCCCAAAGAAGCAGATTCTTTCTGTGCCCTTGCCACAGGCTGTGTAACACTACAAGTCATTAACCCAAACTTTTGGCTGCTGATGGCTGTCTTGCCCACACTGCGGGTGTGTGGCTGGAAACCTTTAGCCTGAATTGCTGGCATCCATCTTTGTGCAGCTGGAAGCAGTGGGTGCTGTGCTTGCATGTATGAAGTGCTGTATCATGTTAAATGCTCTGAAAATGCAGACGTTACGCTTTTCAGATGGAGTACCTTGAATTAGGCAAAACTGACCTTAATCCATCCATGTGTCACTCTGACCCATCTTCAGAATGAGTGTTTGGGGAAGATTAATGAAGGTGCAGAAGCACTGAGACAGTGTAGTGGAAAGTGCTGTAGAAAAAGCCATGACGAAATTAATAATTCTGTCTTTTGAGGAACCTGCAGGTCCCTGCTCTGGTCCTGTCCAGCATGCTATGGTCTTACCACCCTCTGGGCCATTTCTCCAGGATTTCTGGAGTACACCTCTAGAGAAGGTCATGGCACAGCATGGCAGGTCCACAGCATGCCTAGAACCTCAGGAGGTTTTTACCATCCAGAACATGGGCACCTTGCTCTGCTTTGAAAACTGCCCAGAGCAATTTTGGAGCCGTATTTCCTATTGCTACTGTGAACTCCAAAAGTGGTCAGACATGTGAATAATGTGCTGAATAATGTGCTCTGCCTGGGCTCATGTGCTGAACAATAGGCATTGCTGAGCCCCTCGCTGACCATCTCACTGCACACACAGCGATGCAGAAGGAAAAGAGTATCTGAACATGCAGTTAAAGTCCTGCTCTGCTTCAACAAAAGGGTGTAGATGAGTTGCACTGACAAGAGTTTGGACATTTCTCTTTTTGAGTACTCCCTTTAGTAAGTTTTTGGCTACCATATATGCACACTTAAACACAGCTTGTGTACAAATGCATAAACATGACACACACAGAGATGGCACCTGATGGATAGTTCTCCAGAAAGGTCATGTATATGTTGTATACAACACTCAGTTTACATAGTATGACATTTATGTAACATTTATGAAGAGCTCTGACAGGGTGTTGCAGGGTGTTGTCAGTTGGCATTTGCTAAGAGAGGAAATAAATCTAATAATAAAAACAAAAAAAGGCGCATTTTGGAAGAAACAATACTGCACAAATCCTTTAAAAGGACAGAATTGTCTGCACAACAAAGGCTTGGCTGATTGATGCTAAAATAAGCGGTTATGCAACAAGTAAGAAATACGATCTCCAGGGAAGAAACCAGCAACATTTCTCTTTCATCTTCATTCACCGGTGCTTATTTTCTCAAACCTGAAAGGAAAAATATAGGCAGCCTTTCGATGATGAGCACGCAAGTAGAATTAACAGAAGTTTTGAAGTGAAGGGCAGAATCTCTGAGTTTTGTGTGAGTTCTGCAGAGTTAAATCCCATCACTTACCCTGAGTCCCCAAAAGGCTGCAGAGCTGTCACCTCAGGGCTGCTTTCCCCCCTTGGAGGAGCATCCTGCTGGAGAGATTAGGTGTGAATACCTGGATCTCAGGGTTGACTTGGCTCACCTTAGGGCTGCAAAAGTGTTAAAGCAACTTTAGGAGAACAAGCATATGAAACAGTTCATCTTCAACACTTTGATTTACAAAAACCTCTCAGTAAGAGCTGAAACCAGTGAAAATCTCAGTGCAGACAAGAGAGAGGAGGAAAGTCCAGTTGCCCATGTTGGCATCAAATTTGGTTATCATAGTACAGAGAACCAGAGGAGAATAGGAGAACCAGAGGAGAATAGGAGAACCAGAACTTTAGAACTTTAGAACTGTTCTATCTTCTGACATTAGCCAGTGAATAAAACCCAATGGAAGCTCAGCTCCCTTAGCCCACTCCTGCTGTGACACCCACCCAGCCCTGGTCCTGGGTGTTGGGAGAAACATAATGGAGCAGGGAGCTGCTCCAGTGACAGAGAGTTCCTAGAGATCCCTCAGAAACGCCACACAACTTAAAAACAGCACAGGAGACACACAGCTGCTAATTTACTGCCTTAGATGCCCTCTTTTGAGGCCTCTGGTGCCCAGAAGTCATCAAAATAGCCTCATGGCTACTTTAATTCTTTCCAAGGACCAGGGCCGTGCACAGGCATTCCAGGAGTGCAAAACAAAGATAATAAGAATCTTGCTGCATCCATATCCCAGCTGGGGTCATCCAATATCCCAGATATAGTCAGGATATTTATTTTTTTTATTAAAATATGTGTTAATTTGGAGAGTAGTAAGCAGATGCAGCAGAAGGAAAATGAACAAGCTCTGTTCTAAATTACAATAATAATCATTTGCATCTTCGAGGATGAACTGCGACAGATCAAGGGGGAGATGGCTGCTATGGTCATTATATAAACTAATCCCTTTTCTTTCTCATTCATTCTGCGTAATTCTTTTCCTCTCTGAAGCTAAGGAAAAAACTATACTTACAGGAGAAAAAATTTGATTTGGCAGATCAGTGGATATGAGATTTTGTTTGCAGTCTCAATTACCTTCAGTAGCTGGAAATTTGGTATCAAAATAAACTGTAAATTAAAAAAAAAAAGTAGATGTAGCATTACAAATGTCCATCCCTTGACAGATAGCTCAGTAATTCTCTGTGTTCTAGCAACAGCTGCTTTAATATCTTTCAAAGAAATGGCAGCCTCACACTGTCTGAAGGGATTACCTTTAAGGAATGCATCCGCAAGTGGCTTTTTGCAAAGACACTCACGTTCTTTCGGGGTTTGCACTGCATTTTTTCTGCCGGATTTCAAGATTCCTTTGTTGTTGTTGTTGCTGTTGATTTTCCTGTTTTCTCCAAGTTTGCTGCTGTTGCCAAATGCATCTAATACATCTCACATTTCCTGCGTTCCCCAGACTGGAGGAGCTGGGGCTTTTAGAGGGCTCTTGAAGGTAGATTGGGGGAAATGAGGACCATCAGTAGTCAGGTGAACAGCTTCGGTGCCCTTCTTGGGACAGAGAGTGCTGTAGCTTCTGAGGGGTCCTTGGGCATCTCAGCAGACTCCCCTGCAACTCCCTTCCTGGCTTTTTTTCCTTTGCTGCCTTTTTCTGGCTTTTCACACTCCCCACACATGATGTGGTGAGGGGATAACACAACTCCTTGGACCACACAGGGCTTCATGTGAAGACATTTGACTGCTACAGGCAAAATTCTGTGGTTCTGGGTGATGGATGGTGAAAGTAGTAGATTTAGAATAATTCAGTTGGAAGGGACATACAAGGAATATGGAATTCAGCTGCCTCAGTAGCTCTGCTCTCCCTCAGGAAAGGCTATCCCACAGGCAGGACATGCCATTGCAAGCCCCTGTCCTGCCCATTCCCACCCCACAGCACAGCAAAGATCAACCAAAGTGTGCTTTACTCCTGAGCAGGCCAGCAGGGCCTTCCTCTGCAGGTGTCCTGCCTGGGGAGGGAGGTTCACAGTCCAGTGCCAGTGTGTGCCTTCCTACCTGCAGATCCCACCACAGAATATGCAATTACTCTCCCAATTCAAAAAAAAAAAAAAAAAAAAAAAAAAAAAAAAAAAAAAAAAAAGGGAGACATTATCGATCCCAGTCACAACTCAATGCACCATTTGAATGAATGGTACATATGCTAAACAATACATGCATCAGGACTGCATTAATCCACATTTTATATGGATTCCCTCTAGACATTCAGTATATAACCGAGTTGGCTATTTCCCTGTATTTCTCTGGAGTTGGAGGGTGTGAAAAAGACATTTCCATTTCATTGACTAAGTTCCCAAGGGGAGAGTTTATGAAAGTGCAAGTGCATAATTTACTGCCTGACAGGATGAAGATGGTATCTGGTTTTAAAAAAAATAGTGCACTCTGAAAAACAAAATTGCTAGAACAGACATTTGTTTTCCTTAAGTACCATATTTTAGAAGCATTTAATTTAGCTTAGAAGCACCGTTAAAAATATATGCATTGTAAATTGCAGCTGTATAACACGATATTTATCAGATAATGTCACTGAATAGTCTCCTGTTGCAATATAAATGCCATGGCATTTATAGAAAATAAATGTTGAAGTAGCGAGCTTTCTTTTCAAAGTGGAAAACCATTATCTCATCCAAAAGTCATAAATAAAATTATGAAGGTTTACTTACAGGGTTGGTTTTAACCATAGGGGGTTGACATGGACAGTCCATCAGTGTTCCCATGCAGGAAACCCAGCCTGGATTAGGGAAGCACATGGAATGGGAAACAACGTCTCAGAAAGACCTGAGAGCAGTCAGAAGGACAAGTCAGCTGCTAATGCATTTAAGGAAAAGAGATAAAGATGGAAAGCCGGGAATTTCTTGATATACAACTTAACATGATATTTATAATGAGATTCCTGCAGCACTCTCCTGGCTTCATGGATTTATCTTAACCACTTTTTGAATGGTTCACATGGTGTATTGGTTGCTGTTTTCTCTCCCTGCATTTTTTTTTGGACAAACCAAATCCACTGATTCTCTTCAATGATCATACTCATGGCACATTACTGGTTGTCTGCCTTTCCAAGCTCACTTCTTTCTCACACACTTTGGTCTGCCCTCTAACATCACACAGTCAGAGCTGAGGCTGGATGTGCTGAGCCAAAATCCCTTGTTCTTCTCACCAAAATCCTCCATCCATCCATCCATCCATCCATCCATCCATCCATCCATCCATCCCATCTCGCAGTCAGAGGAGCAAAGCACACCTGGCATGGCTCAACTGGTAAAAATCTGCTTGTCAAAAGCACTTTATATGATCAATGATATGATTAACACCATGTCTAAAATAATTTTAGATACAAGAAGTGGCTGGCTGGATGGCTGATCCACTGACACATCAGCCACGGAAGAGAGGCAGAACACTTCAACAGAACACAACAGCACCCAGGTTTCTGGGCTACATTCAGGAGAAGATATGTCAGTCTGGGTAGCTCCCTGGAGAGGGGGTCCAACACTGAGCATTTCACATCTGTGAACACTGAGGACCTCCAGGCTATGCAATATATTAGTAAAATATCACAGCAACAAGAGCATGAAGACCTGTTAGATCACCAATTCTGAGGTCTCCTGGGATAGGATTACAGCCCTTCTGCAGAGGGTGCTACTGATTTGAATTTACCTTTTCCCTTTGAAAGCAGCCACTCTTTGCTAGCCCTTCCAGGCTGCTGAGCAGCCCCACATCTGTCTGAGCTCCATGGATGAGCTTTGGTGAGCTCCACAGATGACAGACAACCATTGAAGCAACAATTCCTGCATGCCAGGACTTTAACACATTGTATATGCCATGCATCCCCCCTTTACAGTGGTTATAATCTTCAAATCAATCCTACCTGGCAGCGGAAGTTTAACATTAATGACTTTCTTATTATGGATGGAAAAACCTTTCAGAGCTAATGAGCAGAAACAAGATTGCTTGGCTCCTAGCTGAGGAGGTGACTCCACGGTCACGGCCAACACGTGGAGCAGAGCTGTACAGTGCCTGCTTTAGCACAGCCCAAAGAGTTGGTCTGGCAGGTTGCATTGCCTCTGCATTTGGAGCTGAGACCTGAGTGCAGAAGATGCTTTGAGGATCTCAGCTCCTTGAAATAAAGGTATCAGGAGAAGGTTCTTCCCCCGGAGGATGGTTGTGCACAGGAGCAGGATCCCCTGGGAAGCACCAAGCCTGACAGAGCTCCAGGAGCATTTGGACAATGTCCAGATTCCCTTAGGATGACACCCTCAGGCACATGGTGGGATTTCTGGGGTTGTCCTGTGCAAGGCCAGGAGTCAGACACAATGATCTGTGTGGGTCCTTTCCAGTTCAGGACGTTCTGTGTCTCTGTGGGTGCTGTCAGCGGGGAGGGGGCACCTACCCTTCACCCAGCCACTGACCCACCTGCATCCCCCTTCCCTGCAGCTGGAGCTGGGGCTGTGGTCCCAGGTGAAGCCTTGCTCTCCCCAGCCAGGGACAGCTGCTGAGGTGTGAAATGGGGGGGTTCAGTTTCATTTTATCTTGACAGCCGGGAGAAATCAGGACCCGACCAGTTACACATTTAATTTCCAAGCTGGTCCCGCCGGGCCGGAGGAGCGGCTGAGCCAGGGAGGGTGAACTCCTGCCCCAAGCGTGCCAGGCATCCCGCGGTGCCCTGGGGTGCTGGCATCTGCCCTGGCATACCTCAGGGAGCAGCAGCCAAAAGCCTGGCTGCTGGAGGAAAAATAAACAACTACAGTGAGTCACAAAGGCAAGCGGCATATGACGGGGACAGGTACTTATGCAAATAAACTGTTAACACCCAGCCAGACAGAGCTGATAAGCCTCCTAGGCCAGCTGGAGGCTTCTTCATCCTGCTGGGGGGAGGAGGAGGAGGAGGAGGAAAACAGCTCTAGGACAACAATAGAAAACTGAAAAGCAAGAGCAAGGCAGCTCCGGGAAGGTTTCACAGGGATGCCTGGTTTGGGTACCAATCTGCTGCACCCTGCCGTGCCAGTGTGTCCCTGGGCTGCTCTGCCTCCAGAAGCATCCTGCCGTGCCAGCAGGGGTTAGTGTGTGCCGTGGTGCCCATCACTGAGATCTCCTGGGGGTGCTGGGCACCTGTCAGCACACATTTCCCCACACATTTCCCCACACATTTGCCCACGGCAGCAAGGTACTCCATCCTGCAGCAAAGTTTGAGATTTGTGAGGCTGTGGCACAGGGAGCTGCCTTCACCCTGTTTGGAATATCTCTGTAACTCTTCCCCCTGCCCTCTCAGCTGACCAACACCCTCAGAAGCATGAAGGAGGGGCAAGTTATCCTTCTGCAGCACTGCTGGGGATCCCCCAGGATCCCCATATCTGACCTGGCTGAGCGGCCGATAATCAGACTGAGGGGTTTAAAATAATCAAGCCTAAGCAGCTGAAAACCAAACTGGAATAGGTAATGGGGTCAGAAAACAAACACTGCAGGGCACCATGCATGCACTCGGGGTGGGCTGAGCTGGGAGCTGCGGTGCTCCCTCAGGATGCTGCCCAAAACCCAGAGTCTCCCAAGCCCTGCATTTTTCTGTGGCAGTGGGAGAGCTGTACAAAAGACCCCAAATGTTACACAGGGAGTCCTGAGAGTCAGGTGACAGCTGCTCCCTCTATGGCAACCACCACCAAAAGCTTGAGTCAAAGAAGAAAGGATTTTGCTGCCCAGAGCTCTGTTAGTCCCAGCCCCAGCAGTGCCAGCAGCAGAAGGTGCAGGACACCTCCCTGTTCCTGCAGCATCATCACCCACTCCTCCTTCACTGGTCCCCATCCCACGCTGGCTCTGCCAACGCCTCCACCTGCCTTGCCTGTGGGCAGGGAAGAGGGGACAGAATCACCAAGGAAAGGGGGAATTATTAAGGGGGAATTATTAAGTTTAGGGAGTTTGTCTTGCCCGCTGCTCAGATTTCCAGCTCGTTTTAATGACGTAATGCTCCGATGGTGAGAAGCCAAAGTTTGCCCTTCCTGTGGTATTCCCTTAGGAAAAGCATATTACTGCAATGTAAAACTGAAGATTGAAACAGCCTGGTGCTTCACCAGAGAAAATGCCTCTCCCTTTTCCCTATTCAGTGAGGCGGGGATGAATGTTGTGAGGTTTGAAAGAAAAACTGAAAAAGCCTTTAATTAATCCCTGGAGGCTAAAACCTGCCAGATATGGACAGGATTTCTCCTCTGCCTCCTTTTCGGAGCAAGAACATGAAGCTGCCTTCCTGCTGCAGCTCTTTTCGGGGGATTCTCAGGTCCCAGAGGAGGATCCAAAGCATTTTACAGAGCTTTTTTTATGGAGAGAAGGGCTGCCAGGGAAGCCTCGTTGCTGTCCCAGGACGGTGAGTAGACAAGGAGCCCTTGCTCAGACTTTTGGAAGCTTTTACCTGCTGGGAGGAAACTTTCCGAGTTCAAGGTCAGGTCTGTTTGTCTTCCCTCCTGACAGACGTAAACTGTTATGCAATATTCAGGAAGTCACTTTTATCAGACTCAATTCAATTTCTAAGATTAAGAGCATGGAAAAACAAATACTAGTGCTGGATGGAAAGTGCTGGCACTAACCAGTCCAACACTGTTTGGACAAGGATTGCTAATAGGGTATCTCTTATTTCCACAAGTCGGTAGGAGCAGGTCACAAATTGTGCTGCTTTTTACAGGGGGCTGATGAGGAGGAAAATTAACCCTTGCTTAGAGGGCAGAAACCATAGCAAAAGGTTTGTTTTGGAGAACAACTTCTGTGTTTGCTATTGCAGCATCTGGAAGGATCCCAGGATGTAACTTCAGGGCTCAGCCCCTGGCAGAGGACAGAGGACTGCATTGTTAACAGTACCCGTGCTGGACACCTTTGCCCTGGTGCCTGGCAGGGGTGTGGCTGCAGGACAGGTAAAAGCTTTGCTCACAAGAAACCCGACTTGCAAGGGAACAGACAAAACGTGGAGCATGTGCAATCTTCACAGGGATCCTCACTTGGCACAGCACCACGGCCTCATTCAGAAACTGCACTGGGAGAAGGCACTGGAGAAAAGAAATTTCAGCTTGCAGAGGGAAAACTGTCCTAAGACTGAAGCTGGTCCTGTGATCCAGAAATCCTGAAGTCCTAAAGAAAAGCACCAGGAACTGCAATGGAAGAGGATGGATCATTTGACCTGTGGAGGTCCATGCCAGGGATCACACCAGCCCCAGCCCAGAAGACATCCCTGCTTTCATTGACTTTTTCCAACCAAGGCCCTTATAATGTTTCAGTAATAACCACTATTGAGATTAGTTCAGTGCTTTCTGTTGGTACAGAAAAAAAATTTAAATTTTCGCTTCCAGCACTGTGAGCTCCCTTAATTCAGTATCTTGTATATAAATATTATACACAGAGAAAGTAAAAATGTAGAAATAAGGAGTTTGATAAAAGCTAAGGGAGAACCTGAGGTCTGAAAGAAAACCATTAGCAATAGCAGATTTGCAAGTTCAGCTGTGGGAAGGACCCCAAAATCCAAGCACCTGCTATATATCTTATTTTTATTGACTGCTTTGTGGGAAGCTGCATTTCTTGTCGGAGTTGGGAGCTACAGCTTGCACTCTGTGTTGATTTTGATTATAGAGTGGTGGTAATTAAACCTCTGGAGCATTAAGTTACCATTTTAACCAAATGCCTGCATTTTATCTTGATGGGAAATTGAGAGTGAGACTCAGATTTTCACAGTAAATAAAAACTGTTGGCTGTTTCACAGATAATCCTTTTCCTCAGCTTATGTATGAGAAAATCCTCTTCAGTTTCTTCCAGCCTTTTGCAAAGACACACACTCCTTGAAGAACCTCAGCAGCAGCCCTGCCAGCTTCTGCGCGCTGTTCAGCTTGTAAAATAATAATTATAATCATAATGTGCCTCCTTAATGACACTTTTAATCCAGAGACCAGTATCCTTATCTCCATGTAAGCAAACAGAAGCATGCAGAATTTTGTTCCTGTGATATAAATGGCCAAGGTCAAAGTCAGGAGTTACCCAGCACCCAGGTTCAGTCTATCAGCAATATCCACTGCCTGTCTCTGAGCTCTTATCTGCAGACAGATAGGGAAGGTGCAAATCTGGTTAATTCTTACACAGTTCTGTGCTGACAGGCACAGCTCTGCCTGGCTGCACACCTGTAGCTTAGGAATTGGGCAAATACTGCCATTTCATGTTGTTTCTGTCACCGTGTACCCTCCTGAGCCTACCCGAACAAGTGTCTGAAACAGGTGAATCCCTTAAACCCACTATTTTACTGCAATTAGCAGCAATATTACTGAGATACTCAGCAAAAGGCTGAGTGCTGGCTGCCTACGGTGCAGGCAGGGGCATTAAGTGCTCTGGAGATCAGCGATTCTGATAATAAACAGTTGCTTGTGCAGAGGATTGGGCTCAGCCCTTTCAAAGGAAGCCGTTGCCACAGAGCCTTTCATCCTCTGCTTTCGGAGTAAAGTGCATCCTCCCTGCCAGAGCAGCGGCAGGTTTACCACAAAGCCTCTGCAGGCTTTGCTGTCTGCAGAGGCAGGTATTACTCACCCAGTGGCTCCTTATGCAAATGTGCTGCCGTCACCGGGATAGCAGAGCCGGGAGCTGGAATCCAGGCTGCTGGAGATGCCCGTCTGTGCCTGCCACCGCAGAGCCAGGACGGCCACGGGGCTCCTTTGGGGCCGTGCTGCTGCAGGCAGGGCTCCTGCAGACCTCGGGGGTCACTGGTCAAACTGGAGCCTCGGGAGCTGCATCTTTTGGTGGGGACCAGAGTCTGAGGCTGCATCACTTCGCCTTCCTCGTCACTCCCCCTCCAGCCATCTGTGGAGAGGAAACGTCTGTCCCAGGCGTGGGGGCAGGCACAGAGCTCCTGCAAACCTCGGGAGAGCCCCCAGGAGATGCCCCAAGCACACAGAGCTGCTCCCTCCTCGGCAAGGCCACGGGTGTGAGCCGTGGCACCTGGCAGAGATCAGGAGCGCCCTGCTCCTCAGCATCCCAGCCCACCTGCACCAGGAGTCCGGCAGCTCCTCTGCACACCCAGGCCAGCCCTGAGCCAGGGCTGTGATCAGGGTTTCTCCAGACAGAAACACAGTTGTTACTGGTGTGGTTGGGAACTCAAACAGGCTGAGGTGGCTTCCAGTTTGAAGAGGATCACAAAGAAGTCCCTTAGTTTGGAGAAACCTTGAAAGAGTAAAAATTATTCTGTTATTTTTATCTAATGAAGGTAATGAAAGCAGAACGAAGTATTGCTACTGGTGCTACTGGATCCAGGACTTCACACCTTCTTCCCATCTTACCATAATGAGATATGCTGCCCTCCAAGTGTAACTGATAAATCCCCGAACCCACTTCCATCTGTTCTGCATCCTGGTTTTATATTCCAACACAAACAGCCCTAACAAAATCAATATAAAATCCCTTTTTTTTTTTCCAAACCAAGCAAACTAAGGAAAGAAAACAAATCCACTTAACATTTCTAGATGTAAATATTTAAGGTAAGGGTAAGAAAAAGCTGATTATCTTCTCCATTTGACAGGACAAATACAAACGTGTCTCTTTGAAAAATTCATCTAAGCATTACTCTGCATTCTGACATTAAGGGAAATGTTGCCTGATTTCATCTTTTCCCAGAAATGGTAAACTGCTCTGGTGGTTTGGAAGAACAGGAGAATCTATTTTTCAATTACTTTTCTTTTTTTCCACAGACCACTGCCATTTTTTATTTGAGTGATGGCCAGAGTTATAAAGGATAAGCCACCACAAGACAAAATTTTCTCACAGTATTTTTTTACTATGAACTTCTGGAAATATCAAAAGAAACCAAGTTTGTGTGAGGCTGGTGTCCCATGAGGAAGAACCAGGCTGGGTACACCCACAGTCACCAATGTTTTGTGCCACAGGATAAGTTACCAGATTCAGTAATGATATTTTTAAAAATCCATTAATAATTAAAAAAAAAAAATTGGGGAAATGCCCAAATAACTCGGAAAGACTGCAAGAGTTCTACAGAGCAGCCCAGTCAGTGTTTTCCACCCCCCTACAGCTCCCAATCAGTCAGAAATAGATTGTTTTCTGCCATCCTCCTTCTTTTCTCCATTTCTTTCTCATCCAAGTGATACCAGGCTGGATTTCTTGAAACCGTGTCTCAAATTTGCTCTTTTTATGATGTTTAAAACTTTATTTTTTAAAATAATCTCCTCCAAGCCTCCCTCTTCTTACACCAGTTATTACAAACTTCAGTTTTAGCAGCTACCCTCAAGGCCACGTCAATTCACTCCACAACCATACCAGTCCTTCAGTTACATCATTTACAAGCTTCTTGCCTTCTACTCTTTATTCCTGTTACCTTTGCACATCTCTCTTACCTGGCTGAACCAACAACCTACATACAGCCAGCCCACAACCTTTACCCCACCAGGCTCTATAATCCTTCTGTCAGCTCCCTCCCAAAGCACAGACTCCCATTCTGCCCAGCTTTCTTTTAAGCCTGGGAAAACCTTCCTGATAAAATCTGAGCAGCCACTCCTTTCTCCTCCTTCCAAACTATCCTTAGAACTCACTTCTGCCAAAAACCCAGCCAAACTTAGCTTTGGCTGTGGCTGGGCAACATGAATCAGGATTTGTTTCCCTCGTTTTCTTGCTCCCTGTCTGTGCTCTCAGCTAAGCATTAGCCAAACCAAATTATGCTACCAATGAAAAGTCATTGCCATGTATATATGTACACACACATGTCTTTTGTGTGTGTGCGTGTGCTGTGCATCCCCTTGGCTCCTAGTGCCTGCAGAACATGAGACACTCAGGGCAGGGATTGCCTTTTCCCCTCCACTTTTGCAGAGCACCTTGCACAGCCATGGCTCCGTTCCTGTCCATGCTCCCACAATGTAAACATGGACTGGTAACAGGGCATTCCCTGGAGGAAAGGTGCTGGCAACCACCACTGAACTGCAGCTGTCACTGGCACAGAGCAGAGGGGGAAAGGAGAGCAGACTGACCAGGTAAAGTGTCAGGATGAGGGGGAATGGCTTCAAACTGACAGAGGTTGGTTATTACAAGAAATTCTTCTCTGTGAGAGTAGTGAGGCACTGCCACAGTTTGCCCAGAGAAGCTGTGGCTGCCCCATCCCTGGAAGTGTTCAAGGGCAGGTTGGACAGGGCTTGGAGCAACCTGGGACAGTGGAAGGAGTCCCTGCCCATGGCAGGGGGTGGAACAGGATGTGCTTTAAGGTCCCTTCCAACCCAAACCATTCTATCATGATTCATTGACGTTTGATTAACCAATATTACAGTTAAAATATCCTTTACGTGGTAAAACATTTGAATTAATAAGAATTAAGCACAGAGGAATGAGACTGAAATCTCTGACATATCTTTCCAGTGACTCCAGGACATGGTGAATCTGAGAAATGAAGCTGAAGTGTGAGGACACAACCAAAGTTACTGTGTCTGTACTGCCCAAATGTTCTTTTTCCTGTTGTTGTGATGTGGGACAAACAGCAGGACCCACATAATACAGGGCCAGGTATGTTCCCAAAAAAGCTGAACCCATGGCCAAGTAAGAGGCTTGGAGTTTGTGCCAGAGTGGATGTTGCTGTGGTTCCAGGTAAAATACTGCATAAAACATTAGAGGTAGGGAGATGAGTGAATCACATTGCTGGAGAGGATTGGGACTTACAAAAATCCTATTAGGATGTCTTCTTTGTAAGGGTCCAGATACCCTTAAAAAAGCTGTTTCTAAATAATATAAATTGCAGGGGGTTTTGTAAGTACAAGTTATGTAGTTTCTGTGTTCTTTGTAGGTTCTGTGACAAGAGTGAAATACAGGAGCAGAGAGCACTGGAACTGCTGGTATCAGGTGTGGGAGGAAGTGACCACCAGCACACAGAAGCTCCTCGAGTTCCCTGGTCCAGCCCATCACAAAACTTAAACACAGAAGCATCCCAGATTCCCTGTACTTAAACCAAACTTAGTTTCCAACAAAAAACTCCCAGAGTTTTCATTCAGCCTTAACTCCTAAGCCAAACCCATATTACAACAGCTAAAATGTCAGAGCTAATTAAGAAGAGGAAGCCATGCATAAACCAGCCAAGATGTGCATCTGCCACCAAGGAGAAACCCCATTCCTGCAGCGCCTGCCAGGGCCCGGCGTGCACACCACGTCCTCCCACAGGCTGAGAGCTGGCTGGCAGCTTGGTCAGCCCTCAATGACATGCTGGAGTGATGACTTCCCTTGTGGTTAAAAAAAAAAAAAAAAAAAAAAAAAAAAAAAAAAAGAAAAAAAAAAGGAAAAAAAAAGTTAAAACCATAGTTTTAAGTGNTAAAAAAAAAAAAAAAAAGAAAAAAAAAAGAAAAAAGAGAAAAAGAAAGGAAAAAAAAGGTTAAAGCCATGATTTTAAGTGATGCCCAGGGGTATGTTTAAGGACCAGCCAGTACCAAATCCCACCCTGCCTGCTGGAGCACCATCAGGCTCTGGTGGGGCTGCACAGCAGGGAAGAGGCCACGGTGTTTGGGCAATTAGTTTTAACCATCATTATATAATATTGATGTCATATTGACTACACATATATATGCTGGCACAGGGACTGGAATTACATTGATTTATTAAGTTGATAGCGTGCACCAGTGCCAAGCTACCAGTCATTGATCAGCTGCCTGGGCTGAACTTCAGTGTGTAATTTCCAGCACAATGTGACTGATCAGCAATACCATAATTGGTTGCAAATGTCCTTCCTTCTATTTGTTTTGTTAAGTGGCTTTTTCATTAACACAGCAGAGCCAAGAAAATAAATATGACTTTACTATTGGACTGCAGGCAGAGAATAGCTGAGAACTGGATGCAGAATGGGACAGGACTGTACAATATTGTCAAACCAGCACTCCTCACCTTTTTTTTTTAGTTATAAATTTTCTATTTTGCTGCATTTAGGGCCCTCATTGCTTCAGAAGAGATGGCCTTTGGCTAGAAGGGACTTGGCCGACACTATGTTCAGTAAAACACAAATTTATTGAATTCATGCCCCCAAATGCCCTAAGTCAATAGGTTTATTATTAGGCAAAGCCATGATGTCTCTACTTGGAATATGGCCCTCACATGTCCCTGCTAAGAGAGGAAGCTAAGTCAGTCCCTGGGAAGAGGCTCTCTGCTCCTTACAGCAGCACCCAGGCATCTGAACGAGGCACAACAATCAGAACCAGGCACAGAGACTTTAAGGAGGTGGCACTTCCCTCCTGAACACCAAATCCAAGGCTGACCCAAGCTGTCCCTTCTCCAGAGCCTCACCCCAGCCCAGCCCTGCTTCTGCAGCACAGCCCTGCACATCTGCAGGATCACATGAAATGGGCTTTGCTCTCTGAGAGAGCAAAAAGTGCCAGATATGGTCTGGGCCTAAGTGAGTTGCAAAGTTCCTGAAAATATTGACTCAAGCATTGTATCTGTGAGCAAGTGCAATTATTTGAACAGAAAGACAGAAGTGAGCTGCTGTGGCACCAGCTATCCCATGAAATAGCTCTGTATATAACTCAGATTACTTCATGCCCTTTCTGCTTTCCAACAGATACATAAATCATTGTTTTCTGGGAGTGTGACTCCTCGGTACCTTCTTTTAAATGCTCTTTCCACCTCTAATTTTACCTGTTCTGTTAATGTCAGCCCATTTCTGGCTATATTCTAAACATACCTGACTGTGTAGGGCCTGAGCAGGAGTAGTGGTTATCCAGTGACTTCACAGCAATGAAGCATTATTAGAGACCTTTCACATGAGTCACCACAATGCATTAGAGGAGAAAAGGCAATAAAAAATAAATGTCAAAAAGAATAAAGGTATTGAGTCAGGAGAGAAGAACCAATCCATTATATTTCACTATTTTCAGCAGTTTAGGACTTTATACTTTGATACTTTTCATCCACTGGACTCTGCCAAATAGAGCCATTGTTTCTCTCCTGTTAGCTCCATGAAAATATCTGGCAATGGTTTACTCCAGCGTGAATAAAACTAAAGACTAAGCTACTTAAACCGATGTGTGTCCTTTGAAGTATTGGATTTAAATCTCCAGGATGCCAGCATGTTGCAAACAGGCACACTTCATTAGTGATGCTGAAACATTTTCTCAAAAGAAATCAGGATGGAAGTGTTTGATACCTATTGTTTTATTTTCAGTTCAGTTCAGTTGCAGGTTTCAAAGGGCTCTGGAGGGGCAGACCTGCAGGGCTGCTGGAGCACCAGCACTGGGCATGGTGCAGTTTGACTGAAGCAGTGGTGTACAAGCCATCACTCCCTACCTGCTCATGACATACAGGGATGAGGACTGATTTTGTCTACACTTTATAAAGAGCTCAGCATAGCCATTACTCAGCAAATAACTAAAAGAAACAGGTTTGTAATTTGGTTTGTTCAGAGGGTTGTAAATTATTAGCATTTACTATGCCCTGGTGCATGTACAAGGCAGGGAAAACACCTTTCATGTAAGGGCCTGTCCTGCAACTTCTGCTCAGAGCATTTGCTCCTGGAGTGAGGTCACAGAAACCATCACCCTCATTAATGTCATGAAGCAGCAGGTACCCCCCCACCCGGATTTAATTTTGGATGTGCTCTTCAGTGCTCTGGTGCCTGGACCTGCTGAGCCCCCCCATCTCCCATCTCCAACCTGGCTCCTTCCCACTTTGCTGACTGCTACTGTCCCATCAGACTGCTCCTTCCAAAGCCTAAATCCCAATTTCACAGGAGCTCTACCTCCCCCAAAATCCAGAGCAGTGCTCCCAGCAAGGTGCACAGCAAACCAGAAGGTCGCTTTCCATGCAAAGGGCAACATAAATCTGCCTAAAACCATTGGAGGGGATGCATTAATCGAGCCTTGAGTTTTTTTCACCCTGCTCTTGGTGGGGAAGAAGGTTGGTTTGGTTTGGTTTGCAGCTGTTCCAGAAGTTTTACGTGAGAGGGAAATGCTCACCAGCTCTCAATGATCTGTCAAGGGCAGTGCCTGCTTCTTGGCAGGAGCCTCTGCTGAAACACAAGTGAGCATCTCTCCCACTCCCAGCACAGCACTGCTGCCAGTGACTAAGCAGTTTCTATAAATCAAGCTGCAGCAGAGTTCAGAAGCCTAATAATAATCTGAAAATGTACAATAATGATAATATGGTGGTTTTAATGGTAAGAAGGTCACAGATAAGTATAATAGGCATTCTGATGTTGAAACTTGTAGCTTGGTTTCGAATAATTTTAACATTCTATTTGATGTCTAGTCTTAGAGCAGTAGAAACTGGAATTAAGCAATGCAATTCAAGCACAGCAAAGCTGTAATCTGATTTTATGTCCTACTTCTAGCCTTGCTGCTTCACCTTTTCCTCTGAGCCCTTCATCTCTCCCACGATGAAGTATTTGTCATTGCCTGTTTGGGGGTTGGAACCAGCTTGCCTGCTGGGATGCCAGCAGTGCTGCTGTTCCCCATTCTGCTCTATTTAGCAGCAGAGGCCACCACAGCAGGTGGATGTTCATGGCTTGGCTGTGAATGTCCTCCCCAGTGCCACAAACACCCAAGCCTTTGCATCCCAGATGTCTGACAGTGCCCCTGCAGCTGGTGCAGGATGAGTGCTGCTCATTCCATTTGCTGTAACTGTCTCATTAATACTTTTTTTTTATATTGGCACAACTTAATCCAACTAATTGCCATCATGAGCCAGCAGCACATTAAGGCCCTGGCTATAAAGGACTATTGTGCTGTACAAAATGTAATCCTTCTTAAAATGTCCAGTGTTGGTACCTGCCAGTTTTCCAAGACTCCATCTGTCTAACACAGACACGGAAGGTTTTGCAGACCTTTGATGTTCGTGTGCAGCAGCAAACGTCTCCAAAGCAGGCACAGCTTTGCACTGCTGGCTCTTCTGGGGCAGGAATGGTTTGTCCCACGTGTGTTCAGTACCCAGCAGCACCAGACACCGTGGCTGGAAGTAATAGGCATTCCCAGAGCAAGGATAATGAAAACCTTACGAAAGGCCGTCTTCATATGGTTTTATTGGGAGAAGCCATTTTCCTGGAGTTTCCCCTCGTAGTCTCAAGTGCAGTGTGGTTCAGGACAAGGCAAGGAGCCCTGCACGCCACTTCTGCCCTGGTTCACAGGCCCTGGCTCTGGCTCCCCTGCAGCCCAGTTCCTGATTGGGATCAAGGGTAGCTGTAAGAATTAATCAAACCTTCCACCTCCTGTTAATCCCCTGTTCTTCCAGCAAGCACACCACCAGTATTTAAGCTACCAAAACCCAGCCTAATTTTATGAGTTCCTGGATGTCTGCATTGAGTTCAGAGACATCTGAGGTTCCTCAGAACTGCTAAAAATCAGGGCATTGCTCTAGAATTAGTATTTATGTCTCTTTATATAATCTCTAATGAAGAGAATGGCAGAAGCCCACAATATCCTACCTGAGCTGAAACTCAGATGAAGGTGGTGTTACAGTCAAGGCACTGCAGTGGGTTGTAGGAGATCCTGCAGAAATCACTTAATTTCTGTGTGCCCTATTTCCACATCTGTGAAATGGGGATAACAAGACATCATGTTGCGAGGTGCTGAGCCACCAAGAGTTATTATGGGAGCTGCAGAAGTTGCTATAAATACCTGAAGAACGAGGGCATTCGGTGTTACACTAATAGAATACAAAGTCTATAAAAGCCTTTGCATTTTAGAGATGAAGGTTTGAGATAACTACAGGAAGCTTAAAAAAATTTCTCCCAGAGCTTCGTCCACAGGCACTGATGTTCCCCTGCGGAGCAGGGTGGTGGGAAGGCAGAGTTTATTCTTTACAGGGATGGGGATCTAAGAGCCTTCAAGCTGGTGGCTGCTTGAACTTCACTTGCACAAGGAGAAGGTTGTAGTTTCAAAAGTGAGCAGCAGGGCTTTGGAGCTCACTTTCAAGTTCAAATTAGGGCAGATTTGGAGACGGAGACCACAGACATTTTACCACTGGGCTGGTCTCTCGGCTTTCTCATGAAGTCAGGTTATGTCAAGTCCTCTTCACATCACCCAAATGGTACAAAAAAAACTTTAAAAGAAGTCCATCCCAGGCTTCCCTCGGCAGTTCTAGCCCTTTCCTAAATTGAAAAGGTGCTGAATTCCTGCATAGCTGTGACCTCCCCTCAGACTGTTACAGAGACTCTCCTGCCAGATCCAGCAGATGTAGACGAAACAAATGGGTGAATTCTAAGGAGAGGGGAGGAGAAAGACCTGCCCCAGCACAGGTGGTGCAGCAAGGCTTGTCTGGAATCACAAACCTCCCTTTAGGTTATAGAGCCTGTTTCTGTGGGCAGCCACAGCTGGCAAGTCTGTGCAGCACAGCCCGGGAGGCAGGAGCCAGCAGGCTCAGACAGGGGCACAGCTCCACCTGCTTGTGCCTCCACTGCCAGGGGGTGCTCAGCAGCCTCTCCATTCCCAGGGGGTGGTCAGCAGCCTCTCCATTCCCAAGGGGTGCTCAGCAGCCTCTCCATTCCCAAGGGATGCTCAGCAGCCTCTCCATTCCCAGGGGGTGCTCAGCAGCCTCTCCACTCCCAGGGGGGGCTCAGCAGCCTCTCCATTCCCAAGGGGGTGGTCAGCAGCCTCTCCACTCCCAGGGGGTGCTCAGCAGCCTCTCCATTCCCAAGGGATGCTCAGCAGCCTCTCCAGCTTAGAAGCCCCCAGTATTTCCCCTAAAGAGCTGCAGTAGGTTGGCTTTCCTTGGTAACCCTTCCCAGACCTTAGGAAGGAGCCCAGGGACTCCTCTGCACTCACTGCAAGTGAAAAATGTCTCTAGAGGAATGTCAAGACTGCTGCAGAACTGAGGATCAGAGGGATTTGGAAAGGCTAATACCCTTCTTCCTCCATGGCAATCACTTCTGTGCAGGTTAATTTAGGAAAAAGGCAGCAAAGGAGCTTCCCATTGAAGGTTTTCCCCATGCTGTGCTGGTGGCTGTGATGAGAGGCAAAGAAGAAAGTACAAGGGAAAACTGTCAATAATCCCATCTCACCACTATTACCATCATCCCTCCTGTATATTGTATTGGCAGCAAAAGGGAGGTGCCTCAGGCAGAAAAATACCGTGAAAAGTATTTTGCTACCCCCGACCTTGTCAAACAATATTTGTTCCTGGTGAGATGTTTCATTTCTCCAGTTCAGCTGTTTTCCCAACAAATGGATCTACACCTTTCAGTGGTTGGTTCTGCAGGTTGAAAATTGACTGAACACACTGATTTCATGAGCCTCCTGGAGCTCCAGCAGCTCCATCAAAGCTGCAATCAAATGTATTTATTGAGCACTATATGTGAGAGAGATTAAGATGAATTGTAAGTATCTCCCTGTTAATTGCTGGGTCTACCTGACCATCCTGCATGCGGCAGTCAGTGGGGAAGGAGAAATTAATTTACTCCTAAGCAGCCATGGTTAAAATGTGCTGGACAAGGTCAATTCGAAGTGCTACTCTGGCAGAGTAACTCCCATTCACATGGGAAATGTTCAGTAGAAGGGGATGAGAACACAGATCAGTGAGCACTGGAGCCACTGGAAAAATATGTGAAAGATTCCTGTTTAATTCCTCTGGGCTTAATTCTTATTAATTTGAATATATTACTACATAAAGGATAATTTAACCGTAATATTGTTTAATTAATCATGATAGAATGGTTTAGGCTAGAAAGGACCTTAGAGCCCATCTTATTCCAACCCCTCTGCCACATTTTCTTCTAGACCAGGTTGCTCCAATCTGGCCTTGAACACTTCCAGGTGTGGGGCAGCCACAGCTTCTCTGGGAAGCCTCTTCCAGCACCTTACCACCCTCACAGGGAATAATTTCTTCCTAATATCTGATCTAGTGGTCAATTAATGTTCATTTAGGTGAAGAGGTGAGCTCAAAACTGATAAAGTACACTGTTAGATCTGCTGGAAGAAATCCTGGATGCTCATAAATCAGCAACAACCAAGGAGAGCCCCAAATCCTGTGTGGGTAAATATAACTGTATATCCAGAGCCACAGCCTGGAAAAGATAAGGTTTTGAGCCAGTCCCCCTAAGTATTAGCCTAACATGTTTGGGGGAAAAAATATTCCTGGGGAACAGGCTTTTGTGCACTCACCCACCACCACAGCTCCTGGGTCCCCTTCTGCAGCCTCTGAGAGGGGGGACTGAGCCTGCTGGAGACAGGCTAAGGAGCCAGCTGGACCCCAGCATGCTGCAGTCTGAGACCTTTCACACTTGACAGAAGCCAATCTCAATCACATGCCTATAGTTAGGGAAGAAGCAGCTTTTAGAGATTTTGACTGCAGAGTTCAGTTACAGCAGAGAAAACTGACCTCAGAAAGAGTCCCAGCCTCTCTCCTGCACTTGGGAAGGATTCAAGGCAGGGAGGATACAAGGGGCAGGCTCACATTCTGAGATGGAGCAAATGAAGAATTTGGATCTAAAAGCCTCCAGACTCTGGGGGAGTTCAGGTCCAAATCTGTGCTTTCCAACTTCACACTTGTCCCTTGTTGTGGTATCTTGTTTCACTTGGCTCTACGGCCGTGTTTTTCAAGAAGCAGCCGTGGAAACCTATTGGTTTCAGTTCTGTCTAATATTCTGGGAAACAGTTCAGAAAGCTGGAATTTGACCAAGACTCATGTCTAAGCTCCACTGGACCCTTCAAGCACCACTGCTAACATTCTAATAATAACAAAGTTCCACATGTCAGAGCCACGGATCCAAATCTCCCTTAAAGAGTTGCCTATCACAATGAGGTACCTCTGCATGGTGTGGCTCTCTTCGAGGCACCTCTCCTCTAAAGAGGCATCCATTTCTACCCATTTACAGAAACTGCCAGGTTATTGTTACAAACCCAAAGTAGAATCAGTCACATCTGGTGGCTGCAGTTCCAGTGTTCTGCAAACACTGCTTAAAACCTGTGTGGGGCTCAGGGTGACTTTGAGGCCACTGAGCTTATCCTGTCCCCCCATGTCCAGCCCAGCCCTTTCTCAGGTACCCTAAGCAAATCCACCACCACTATCCAAAATCCTAAAGCAGTTTATTTAAATGTATTTTTAAACTTCCAGCACATGCATGTTTCCTGTTATTTCATCAAAGACTTGGATTTCTTTTTGGTGACATAATTTGTCATCACATGCAGTTCGTAAGAGAAAATCGTCTGATCAAAGAATAGCAGGTAAGTCTTATTTACTGCCTGATAACGAGCTAAAATGCTGCTATAGCTTTGTATTAGCAAGCTCCACATTTAGTGCTTTTATCAGCATTTCAGCTGCAACACACTCTTCAACTTCAGATAGACAATGTAATAATCAGAGAAGAGGATTTTCTCCCCCTTGACAGAGCTCAGTGCCAATGTTAGGATGCAGAAGACAAACTTACAGCTAGTGATTAATCCAGACAAAATACTGGGTGTGTACCAGGTTCAGAAAGATGGGAGCAACGCTCAACTGCCTAACCATGAGACAACAGTGCAGGTCTGCAGTCAAGCCTCTACTTGGGAGGGGAGCAAAGGCAGCAGAAATAGCTGAAAGTATAAAAGCAAGCGGTGGGCAGCAGTAACTGTGAGAATTTAGATTCAACTTCAGTTTGGGATAAATCCTCAGTTATTTGGATTTATCAGTTTAATTATCCAGCAGAATAAAATGCATCATTTTCATATCATGTAGCCTTCTTTAGGAAAATGTCAGACATTTGGTGACTGCTTCACAGATGTTACTGACTCTGCCTCCCTTCCTGGTAACACCAACATCCCTGGGTTTCAGACTTGGGTGGGATGCCAAGGGATCAGGCAACATCTTCCAGACTGATAACCTAGACACACAGTACCTGTGTTTTTAACCATTCATATCATATATTTATATATTAATTATTTTTTAAAATTCATAATACTTCAGGAGTACAGGGCTCTGGGAGCATATGGTGCTCCTGTGTCAGCTGGAGTCTGTGGGTGTATCTGAACACTCCAGACCCCTTTGAACTTCTCATTGCCCTCCTGCACCCAAAAAAGGACATGTCATACCCCACACCACAATAGTAAGCCTAATCCATCTATGCCCAAAAATAAGACTTCCATTTACCAGCTAGAAGATGGCCCTGGACAACATCATCTCCCCAGCACAAGCCCTGTAGTCTGTATGACTCTGTAGAACAGTCATATTTTACTGAGTTCTTCAGCCTCTGCCATGAGTAATTTTACTAAACTTAGCTTTAAACAAAGTGATTTAAAGTTTAAAAGTGCTTATATGAATGGAAGGCAGGAGCTCAGCCTGGTGACACACCCAGCAAAGCCCCCAGTACCTGAGCAAGGGGAGCAGAGCAGACCCACAGCTCACAGCCAGGCTCAGCCAAGAGCCCACATCATCAGGCAAGTTTGTGGAGATGGGGCAGCTCAAAGGACAAGCCACAGGTGAAGGTGAGATCTAGAGAAGGTCAGACACCATCCAGCAATTCCCAGGCAGGTCCATCATGGCAGAAGGTCCATAGACCTGAGCCTGAGGGAGGGGATGTACAGCCAGCACAGGCTGTGGCTGAGCTGGAGCCCAGCACCACCCTGACACAGCTCAGGGAGAGATGGAGCATCCTGGGCTGAGCTTAAATGGGCTCCTGGGCAGAGGCTGAGGGGTCCCCAGCTGAGAGGGACCCAGCTGCTCCGGGTCATTAATGCCTGTCACAGTGAGAACGTTCCCTCTCAAAAGTGAAGAGTATGTGACAATATCTGTACCTTGTATGTGACAATACCCAAACCTGCATCTGTGCCTTGCTTCAAATGTTACTAAGTCCAGCCTGGGCAGGGTTAGCAGTGTGTTGTGAGCCTCTGCTTCTACTTTTCTCTATGAACTGTAAATAATGCCCAACAGTCAAGGTATCTGTGAAGGAAACACACGGTGAGACAAGGCCAGCTCCTCGCTTATGGCTACATCAAAGGCAAAGCTGCTCCCTTCAAAGGCAGACAGGAGACTTTTTTCTGGAGAAATCCACACCCTGACTCCTAGGCATATGTGCAAGGGAGGGTTTTCAACTTGCGACTTATGTGACTTGAAACAAATCAGATGTTGAACCATATGGGTTTGGGCCTTTTTGAGACTGTAAACTTTTTTCATTACAGACAGAGGTAATGATGAGGCAGCTGTGTGCTCCAGAGCTGCAGGCCAAGAGAGATGAGGACAGACAGGTGGAGTGGGACAGAGGGTGATGCCATAAAAATACATAGGGAGATAAAATTGCAGAAGGTGATTGCACACTGCTGGGTCTGGCACAACAGCAGGGCATCACATTAGGGCTGCAGGGCAAAGTCTGCTCCATTGAGAGGCACAGTGGCTGAGCAGCAGTCTGAGGGCAACACCTGAGCTCTGCAGAAGACAAGAAACCACTCTTGCTCAGCTTCAGTTCAGCTGAGCAGTCCAGAGAGGTCAGAAGGCTCAGACCACACATTATGCCTGGTACAAGTGCCCATTTCTCACTCTGTACAACTGCAGAGGGCCATATTTTGGCTTGTAAGATGTGCACTTGTCATTTATCTTTCTGCTTTCTGCTGACTCTTTCTACTGTGCTCATCTTTGCTTCCCCCACACTACTGCATTGTACTTATTTCAAAAAAAGGATGATTGTTCATTCTCTACCCTTTTCCATTCCCTGTTTACAGTGCTCTCCACTAGGTAAGTTTGTAACAAAGCAGTTGAGAATAGCAGACTTAAAGAAAAAAAACAAAAAAGAAAAAAAAGGCCCCCCCCCCCCAAACAAACCAAAACCAAAAATAAGCAAGCAAACAAACAAAAATCACAAACACAACAAAAACTCAAACCCCCCCCCCCAAAACAACAACAACACCAACCAACAATCAAATACCCCCACCAGAAAAAAAGAGAAAAGAGGATGTCTGTGTCTCCTTACCTAAGGTGAGCCTGCAAGGGGAAGACATCTCAGTCCTCACCTTTGCTTGTGCCCATGGATGGCACAGACACAAACAACTCATCACCTAAGAGGGGTGTGAGCCCCCAAAAGTGTTCCTGAGAGGTGTGGGGAAGTTTGTCCTGGCCCCCTTCACAGATTCCAATCTTTATCCTCTCTTTTATACATTATATTTACCCTTAAAACTGTCTTTTAAATTTGTTACTATTAGATTTTCATTTTCCTCTAGATTATTTTTTAAAGAAAATATATAAGAAAGGGAAATTCTGCAAAGGACAAAAAGCAGAACACCGTCAGTGTGTCAAAAACCTTACTGAAGTCAATATATTTGATATCTCCTGTTTTTCTTCTATCCCCATGGCCTTTTTAAAATTAAAGCAGAGCACTGTGACATGACTTGTGCTTGGCAAATCTGTATTGGATGTTGCTCATCTTCTTATTTTCCAGGTACGTGTCTATTTGCTCCAGCATTTTTCTGGATTTTGAGGGTAAGCTGACTGTTGTACAATTCTCCTGTTCTTTTTTCTCTCACCTCTCCCACCTTTTAAAGACAGGCAATACATCAGTGTTCTGGTATCACCCCAGCCCATCCAGGAATTCAGAGATACCATTAATAGTTCTGAGATTACAGTTTTTCAAGGACTGCAGGATTAAGTCAGCCCCAGCCAATTTCAAAACCTCTAACTTAGATAAGTGTTCTTTAACCTGATTTTACCCTAATCTGTCCTGAATTTTTTTTCCTTAATATTAATTTAGTAAACTCTTATTTACTATTTACTTTTTACTGAATTTTGTGAAATAGACATTAATTCATAGAACCACAGAAGCATAGAAGCATAGAATCACAGAACAGATTGGAATGGACCTAAAGGATCATTTAGTCCAAATCCCTAAGGAGAACAAACTTTTTGTTTGCTCTTCCTCACATTAATAATGGGCTTAGGGACTATTTCTTGTTGAACCTGATGTCTCTTGGTGGCTGCATTTGGTTTTCTACCTTTTTTATTTGAATTTTCCCTTATGTATTTGAGCTAATCTTTTATGATAATTTTCAATAATCTGAAAATTATAGTTCTTTCTTCTGATGTTGATAAAGATTTAGTAAATAAATTGCATTACTTGCGCTCTCTCTAGGACAGTACATTTCTGCCTTTTCTCTCAAATGAAAATCTGTCCATCCTCTGATTTTACTGAAGTTTGAATATAAGATTTTTGAGTGGGTTTTTTTGTTGTTGTAGTTGGTTGGGGTTTATTTTGTGTGTGTTTTGTTTTGTTATCAGCTTCTTTTACAGCAAACAGCTCATGAAAGTGGCCGTGGGAGTCAGAACTCTCTTGGCAGTATCACCCAAAGAGCTGAGGGTTTATGGCCTTGCTGTGGGGCTTATGAAGCTGCAGAGACAGGCAGAAGTGGCCACACAGAACTCTGCTCTTCAGCTGGGGTTGCTAGAAGAGCCTGTGGTACCAGATAAGGGGTTTCAGACTGTGCTATCTGCATAACTGGCCAAGACTTGTATAAAGTGGTCATGTTGCCAGAATCCAGCCTGAATTTGCAATTCCCTGGCTATTCATCATTTTTTTCCAAGGGTCATGAAGAAGATATCATTGAGCTGGCAGTGCTGAGCCTAGGATGCATCAGGGAGTTCACTATACCAGGAGCTCAGCTATAAGTCTGCTTTACACATCTGGAGCTTTGGAAATGGCCATAATTGAGGTTATAAACTAGCTCATGATGACATTTCCTGCCAGTTCTGTGTATCATAGAGGATATGCATGCACTGAGAAGTCTTAAATCATTTCTGAGCTGGAATAGAAAATCAATCTATTTAAATGTGTGGTTAAGAGTAAAAGGTTCATTGAAAACTGCCTTGCACTTTCAGGAGTAGAGATTCAATGGTGTGTATAGAAATATCCTTCACAAAGTTTCTTCCCATACATTTTGTGTGAGATGCTTCTGGGGCAAGTTGAGAGTGGCCAGTCCCCCCCACTGCATCATTTTCTAGACTTACATCAGCAGCAGGTTTCAGTCAGGCTAAAGATCAAAGGCTTTGATCTCCAGTCATCTCAGCATAACTAAAAGGAAGCCACATCTGGAGAATTTATCTAATTCTGTGAGCTATAAATACGTATGGTTTTGGTACTATGCAGTTAATCAAAAGGCTGAAAGAGAATACATGTGCCAACCTGCAAAGGTTGGATTGTACTGTAGGAACTGATGAAATACCTTCTGATGCCTATTTCTGTGTCTTAGTAAACCACTCAGTGGTTTAGCACTTTGTTATGGTGAACTCAGTGCCGAGGACACGAGCCTTCCAGAGGCCTTAAGAATTAAGTCACTTATTTCTAAGCAAATGTAACTTTACTACAGGGGAATAGCCCAGAGATTTTCCTTGCAAGATTTTGAATCAGTCCACTCTGATGACAGGGGCCTCAGGATAAAACTTGGATCTAGGTCTGAGTCCTGAATTTTTGATTCCCAAAATCTGAATCAGCTTGAAGTGCCTGGATTGCATCTCTGATTTTTCCCATTTACTCAAAATCAGCCATAATCATCACCAAGTTTAATTTAATCAGGCAGCACTTAAAATATGTAATCAGGCTCCAGTGGTGACTCCCTTCAGCCTCCGAAATACAACTGATTTGTGCACAGGAGCACCGAGACAAGCAGAGCTCCTGATTAGCTGAACACTCCATTATTATTTTTAAGCTGATGTACTTTTGCTGCAGGGTTTTCATGAGTGTAGCTGCTTTATTTGAAGGCTGCACCTAAATGCTGCTGGCAGATCTACGGATGCTGGAGTGGCTGAAGGACATGTTCACAGCCCAATGGCCAAAGTCTGTGCTGGAAAATGGAGGGATTTGCAGATACAACACCTGATTGGGAACCAACACCACAGTTTCCGAAGACAACATGGAAAAATGAGCAATCAGGATCCCCCAAAAATACTCCCAAACAATCAAGCATTGTGTCCTAGACCTGTCTGTTCTGCTGCTAGCTTTCCTTGCAGGGCACCATTGCTAAGGAATCCCACATGTCTTTTACCTGCCAGACCCGAGACCCAACTGCAAAAAATACCAAAGCTCACAGAAAGACTTTTCTTTGTAGTCATCTTCATTTCTCTCTTTTAAAACTCCTTTTCCACAAGTAGGGAGGAAAGACCTGTAATGAAAGGCAAATATTGAGGAGCAGCCAGGACAGTTCCCAGTTTCCCAGCAACACAGACACTCCGATCATGACTATTATGATTTCACCTTTTAAAGAATCTCCTGTCTATGGCTAATTTTACATAATGGGCTTTATTAATATTAATTATATCTCAAACTCATGTGTAATGCAGCTAAGGCTTACAGTTTTGAGGCAAACCTCAGTTACATGATTGTGAAAGGTGTGAAGATTGTAGTGAAGTCAGAAGTGCTCCCCTCTCCTGACGCCCTCATCTTTGGGACCAAACCCAACCCTGCCTCCTCTCCAGATGCAAGGATGGATGCTCATGTTTTCCCAAGGAATGATTATGCTCTGTAGCTTCTCATAGCATCCCTCACCTGGCACAAACAACCATCCAAAGCTGAGCAGTACCTCCAAATCAGAAGGAATGGAATAAATAGAATTGTGCTGTAAATACTGCACGAAAAGTCATGTTTGGCAGTCTCACCATACTTTTAAGCTTCTCCATGTTTTATAGAACAATTTCAGAGCAGGACTGACTCACTTACAAAGGAAACCACTTCTCCTCTCTACAGGCACTTGAGAGAGGTTTGTTTCACTGATCTTGTTCCTGCCAAATACTTGCTACAGTGAAATACTCAGAACCACACTTACTCATCAGAGCACCATCCTCTTGGGAAAATATTTCCTTACTTTGCCATATTTAAAACAGGATACTCACAGATCTCTAATTGGAATTCTGTTGACTAAGTATTTTTCTTGACCATTCACACCCATCACTGGGTAATGGAGATTTGATTACTGATGGTTTGCACCAGAAGAAAATAAATTTAATGCTTTCAACTGGTATGTGTACATGGAGTCTGTCCATGCCACTTTTTCATTATCTGGCTTAGAGTAATTAATTATTATTAAACCTTATGTGCTGAGTTTGGGCAACCACTTTCAGCAGAAGAGAATTCTGGATGGTGAAAAGGCCATTTAAAACCTGGTCTCTGGGGCTTATTTCACCAGATTTTTGCATGCTTGATTGACCAAGTTTGCAGTGTGAAACCCAGGGGCAATACAGAAAGTTTGGCTTTGCACTGGTTTTGAAAAAAAGAAAATAAATCTCAATACTCTAAATTTATCCTCGGGGTTGCAAAGAAGAGAGTACTTTAATTGTAATGGGTGTTCAATAATTAGTAATGCCAACCACTGGAGAATCCAGTGGTAGAATTCCAGCAGTAGCAGTTAAATATTCTTTACAGGGGAAAGTGAACATGGTGGGAAGGTTGCAACTATAGACATACCTCCCTAAATGCACTTCCTTTGCAGGACAAAGTCACCAGACTGAAGACAAAAAAAAGCCACAAGGCAGCCAAAAATAAAGAAATCTGGCCCATATGTGTGGATGTGTTGGTGAACAGGGTCACACAACCTGCTGTTCTCCATCCTAGGTGTGTAAATCCCCTGTATAAACCCTGAAGAGTGAAGGAAAACCATCCTTTCACCAAACATAACCTGAAAGACAGTTTTATGGGAACCTCTGTATTGGTGTTTTATGGAGGCCAGACATAAAGTGAGCTCTGAGGCTGTGGGCAGCCCTGGCTCCTGATGGGTGGGGAGATGTCAGTGTCCCAGCTCCTGCATCCCAGGAAGATCTCCCACCCAAGATGCCTGCACTGACTCAAACAATGTTAATTGGCTGGGAATGGCCAAAGGAGGCCTCTGCTCTTGGAGTGTTCTCACTTCACATGGTTATTTCTCATAAGGGTGAAGCCTTTCTTCTTTCATCTTCCTTCCCCTAAAGTGTGAAGTGTCTGCTTTGGTCCCTGTGCCTATTACCAGCAGAGTCTGACCAGTGTAAAACACCAGCCAGGGGGATTTTGGTAGAATTTAGAAGCTCTAATCTGGGGTCAGCATTTTATTTTTGTGCACTCATCCATCGTGGTTCATTCCTCAAGCAGCTCTATAGTCCATGAGTGCCAAGACATTGCTCCCAGCAAGCAAAAAAATCCTCATAGTGGTGAAACTCTAAATGGCTATTTTATTTAGTATTTAAAGACCACTTTTCCTTTTATGCAGGTTAGTACCCTTGAAACCCCTGTGATCAATACTGGAGGGCTTATGACCAACATAAACCCGGGAGCCGCTGTCAATGGGTCTCTGCAGACACGGTTTCTGTGCACAGGTATTACTGCTCAGGAATGAGACTCCACATTCCAGCTGCTATAAGACTGCTGGAGACTCAAAACCACCCTCACTTAAGCTCTGAGTCAAGGGTACTTCAGTTTCTAGTTTAACCCTTGAGGAATAAAGCCAGTGTGCTGTGCACAGGGCTCTGGGAGGAAGGCAGAAAGGCTCACGAGGCATTTACTCACTCACAGCCTGAGCGTGCACACAGATTTAAGTGGCATATTAAATGTCTCCAGGCAATTCTGAGCCCTTCAGAACCCACATCTTCACTTGGTTTCTGCTTTAGTTTTGTCATTTGCCCCCTGGCCTCCGTGGGCACGGGCTGCTTCATGATTCCTGCCCGCATGTTTGTAGCCACTCCTCCCATCACCAGACACGTCCCCTCTCACAGCCCTGAAGTACAATCTGCCTTTGCTCCTTTCTGCTGGGGCTTTTCCACTGCTGTCAGTCGCTTGCAGAGCCCAGATCTCCTCTGCCTTTTGCCCAGGTCAGCATCCTCACCTCCCTCCAGCAGATCATTACAGTAAGTGACACTGGGTTGTTCCTCTCAAGACTCTTTAAGCTCAGACCTGAAGCAGACAACATAAATTTTGAAACAAAGCTCAGAGTCTTTATACAGCGAGGCATTAAATAATACAGCAGCCTCATGAATTCAGGCAGAATTCATAACTTTGATACAGCTGAAATGTCCTAAGCCTTCACTTTATATTTCCACGCCTTGATGCCACAGGAAGCTGATGACTCTCTGAGGGCTCTGCTACAGAAGAAAGTTGTATTGCTGAAAAACTTAATGTGAATCCATAAACTGATTCAGTTCGACTGGAGTGAGGACTGTGCTGACACTGATTTCCATATAAAGTGGCTTATTATAGGTTAGTCAAATGTGGTCCCAACCAAAGCAGGAAAAATTGATATTAACTTGTATTGATTGAAATTTAGAGATTAGGTGTAGCAGGTGTCTTTCTCCTGCCGATGGTCTCCGAGCTGTGTGGCTGAGGACAGCACAGTGAGGTGCCAGCACAGGGAGCTCCATCTCCAGAGGGATTCTCTGCCATCTCTGCAGTGCCTTGTCCCGTGCTCCAGATGTTTGTCCTTTCCTTGGTATGTGGTTGTTTGGTTGGTGTGGAGGTGCTCATGCTGTACCCCAATATCTGCCTTTACAGAACTGCAGTGGCTTTACCTTCACCCTACACACCCTGATGGGAAAAAAGATTGTACAGAACAGTGTTCAGCTGTTGGGTGGGGGGAGCAGATAAGAAGCTACTCTTTCTCTAATTTTAGTGATTCTTTCATTAATTGATATCTATCAGCTTCAGATCCTTCAGATTCATTAATACATGTAATTTAAAAAGCTCTAGCATAAAGCTGTAGGTATGTGCTGTTTTGTTTCAGTAAAAATCTCTGAGTTGCAATTTTCTATTCTATCTTTTGCTACAGAAACACCACCTTGGATCTAGGTAGTAGCTAACACAAAGAACACTGGGTGAGGAGATCCCGATTTGAATGTGTTTCCCTGGTTATTTTAGGGACTTGTTGAGTAACAGTGTGAGGAGAACCCACTCCATTCCCTGGGTGTGTTTGGAGTCTGCGCTGTGATTAGTGGTACTTCACAGCCCGTCTGTGAAGCATTCTGCAAAGTTTTCAGACTGAATAAGTCACAGAATTACACACATTTCCATAATTATGCATGTGTATGCCGATGCATTTTTCTTAATTGAGTAGCAAATTCCAGTCCTAGTAATAAGTCCTAATATGTACAGGCCACGTATTAGCTAAGAATGACTTAAAATACATGTCAGGGATGTGCTGTCACCTGGTGTTAACACCTGCAGAAAACACATTTGTACAAAACAGAGGAATCAGGAGGACAGATCCATCAAGGCAAGACACGAGGAAGCCCTTTGCCCCAGGACCAGAGCAGGAACAAATGGAAATAATTATTCTGGAGAGTGAGCAACTGAAATTCCTGTTACAAGGACTGGTTTAGCCATAAGCTAGTGAAGAGATGAAAAACTGCCATCAGAATGAAAAGTGCTAGAAGCAGCAGAAACACATGCAACAGCAAGGTTAGCAATTGGGTAGGAAAAAGGAGAAAAAAACTGCAAAATCTTCACTCTCAGCAAAAATTAAAGGCAAAACCCAACAGATTCTGTTTAAAGAAATCGTTTACAGCGATTTTCTTTACTCCCAAGTTAAAGTGTGCGTGTTCTCATTCCAGCTGAATAAGGGAGCCTTTTTGCTGATGCAGAACACATCTTACTAGTTCATTTTCAGTACAATGCACAGAGAATTAAGTGCACAATTCCTGGTAACAAGAATGGAGATTGCACACGTCTCTTTCCTTCCTGCACATCACAGAATAAATAACTGGGAGTGTAGGGCAGAGAATGCCAGACACATCACTCTGGTTTTGGTTATCAGGAGTAGGAGGGCTACAGCAAAAATCTACCCTAAAACAGAGGAAATATTTATCTGTATAGCAATTCTTCCTATCTACCATTTACAAGAGCAATGACCAGCCTTAATATGCAGCAGCTGAATACAAATCAGGCTGTGAGCTCTGCGCTGTGCAAAACCATCAGAAATAAGTACCTGAATTTCACCTTCTCAGGAAATCATGTCAGCATCAGCACAGCCAGGTCTTCCTTCCAGTGTAATCTCAATCAGGGCACAATTCAACTCTGATGAGCTTTTGTAAATATGGGAGTGACCTTTATAAGCATGTGACATGGGCTTCACTGGCTTCAATATCCACCTGATCTGCCGAGGTGATGAGCTCCTCCTGCTCTCCTTGAGCTCCTCGGGAACTGACAGTGCAGGCCCTGAGCTGGCCCTAAGCACTTGGCTCAGCATCTGTGAAACAGGCATGACATTGATCCTGGTCTGGGATGGGTCTGAGCCAGAGCAGAAGCAGAGCTACATTCTGTCATGAGGGGGTGGCGGGGGGAGAAGTGTGTTTTTCTTGCAGCAGAAAGGCAGAAAATCTCTTATTAGAGCAGGTCCAAAGGAGGGCCATGAAGATGCTCTAAGGGCTGGAGCACCTCTCCTATGAAGATAGCTTGGGACAGTTGGGGTTTTTCAGCCTGGAGGAGAGAAAGCTCCAGGGAGACCTTACAGCACCTTCCAGTACCTCAAAGGGGCATATAAAGAGGAGGAATTTTTTTATATTGGCAGACAGTGACAGAAAAAGGGGGGACAGTTTTAAACTAAAAGGGGAGAGATTTAGATTAGATGTTAGGGAGAAGTTCTTCCCTGTGAGGGTGCTGGGGCCCTGGCACAGGTTTCCCAGAGAAGCTGTGGCTGCCCCATCCCTGCAAGTGTTCAAGGGCAGGTTGGACGGGGCTTGGAGCCACCTGGGACAGTGGAAGGGGTCCCTGCCCATGGCAGGGGGCTTGAAATGAGATGAACTGTAAGAGCCCTGCCAAACCAAGTGATATCATGATTCTTTGAGTATTGAGAAAATGTGACAAAACTTCCAACATGCTTGTCAGATTATCATGTCTGTTGGTTTATAGCTTCATCTAACTGAATGTTTTCCTTTCTCAAGGAAAAAGGGGGTGTCTCCCTGACTGGATGGAAGGTGCTGACCCCTCTCTGGAACTGGGAGTAGCTAGGACAGGGTCGCTGTCACCTTCATCATTGAAGCCTTTCCCTCCCTGGTGCAGAGGGGGCATGGCCAAACCACAGCTTGAAAATGACCCAAACTACTCTTTAGCCCTGTCTAGGACACAAATGGTCTGGGAAAGTGCTGCAGCTACAGCTCATGGTCTCCAACCAGTGATTGTGAGGCTTCTAGCTCAAACTCTGAGCTCAGTCTGCCTTTTCTGCCCTTTTTTTATAAGGAAATCACTAAACCAGAACACCCTTTTACCAAATAACTGAAACAAACACAATCTCTTTGGTTTTGATTGAAGGTGATGGGGATGTTAGATACAACTGGTTTTTGTAATCATCAATGTCTCTTCTGAAGAGAAGATTGCTAGATTAAAGTACTACAACTATAGTTTCCAGAATTGGCTGAGAAGAGAGTCTTCCAGTAAATAAACTGGAATAATTAATACCTGAATAGCACCCATTCATAATCATGGAACAGTTTGAGTTGGAAGAGACCTGTTAAAAGTCTTGCAGTCCAACTCCCCTGCAATGAACAGGGACATCAATTGACATTGGGTTGCTCAGAGCCCTGTCCAACCTGGCCTTAAATGTTTCAATGGACCCACCACCTCTCTGGGCAACTTTGCTAGTATTTTACCACCCTCATTGTAAAAAACAATGTCTTTATATCTAATCTAAATTGGCCCTCCTCAGTTTAAAATAATGGGAGGAGGTTGCTTTTGGTGTGGAGGATAGGCAGCATCATTTCATTCTTTCCCTGTAAAAACAAAACACACCAAGGAACAGAAAGAAAAAATTCAGCAGCGAACGTGCTGTATTTCAGGCTCTCATCAAAAGCTGCTGCTGTGGCATGCCCATGTGCTCACACAACGAGGGCACCCTGAGACTCTGCCAGATACAAATTGTGTTTTGCTTGCAGCTCTGATGAGGAATCATTTCCCTAGCGAAGAGAAGAGAAGAGAAGAGCGGCCCTGCCTGGAGTTCCTGTCCCTGAGCCTCTTGGTGTGGCTATAAATAGCAAATCATCAGCTCACCTCCTCTGAGCTCATCACACCCTCCCTGCCCTCCCCTTCTGCCTGCTTGTTGAAGCTGTCACCGTGACTCAGATGTCCCCTATCAGATTCCCTGTGCAGGGAGATTCCCTATACATTATATGGCATCCTGAAGCTATTAAGCTCCTTAGGTTTATATCACCTAAGCTGCTTAGGTTTCTATCACCAGCAGTGATATGATGTTGAAGAACCTGACATTTGAAGCAATGTAATTACAATTTAAAGTCTCAGAGCTCCTAAACACTTAAGTTAACAGAGAGGGTCTGCATCATTTTGATGACAACACTGAGTGAAAATGAAGTGTCAAAATCCCAGACGTATGTCATACACAAAATCAAGGACAAACATAAGCTATGACCATGTAGGACTGCAGCATTTCACAGATCCTCCTGCAGAATTCCCTAAGACACCAGGCATCAATCTATTTCCCTTACATCCAGTCCCCTGCTCAACAAAAATATTATTATTTACAGTCTAAAGCAAAATTCTCTGTTATTCTTTGCTTAAGAAATGCACAGATGAAAAAAAAATTATATTTCTTATTTTAATCGACTTAATTTTCAGAGTTTATTTATAATTGCTGAAATGACTGTAACTTCAATCTGATACTGCTTTCAATCCCCTGTAATGGCAATTACTCGTGTATTCATCAAAGTACAGGATTGTTTGCACTAGAAATCTCCAGATAACCTGCTTACTCAGTGACACTGGAGATATCTGTCAGGTCCTAATACTTCATTTCCTGAATAAATGTTTCATAGACTCCACACTCTGAATGTGAAAAGAGTAAAATATTCTTTTGATCATTCGTTTGAAATATTTGCTTCATCCTTTGAAAATGAATGTAACCCAGCATGCAGTCAGCAGTAAGACAATTAAGCTGGATAAATTAATATTCAGAGATTTAATGACATTTTGTGATCTCTCAAGTGATGTAAAGTTTCATTCTTCTCCTGTATACATCTGACCTCCATCTTGCCAGGTTTAAGGATGAAATGCTGCTGAAGATGCTGCCCAAACATTCCATTTGAGCTGAGGGTGGATGCCAGAGCCAGCCCAGACACTCAGCTCCACTCTTGAGGTCCAGGGCAGATATGGAGATTTTAANGCTGAGGGTGGATGCCAGAGCCAGGGCAGATATGGAGATTTTAGCAGTTTGACTCAATGATTTAAAATGTTTTCCAACCTAAATGATTCTATGGTTCTGTTCATTTTACCAACTAATATTGCAGTGAGTCCTGCCCTGCCTGTACCACATTCAGAAACAAGAAGTTTTGTGATTGACCCAGAGGAAGTGTATCTCATAAAATAAAAATCCTAGAGAACTGTGTGCTTGTTAATATAACCCAGCCAGGAATGCTGAGACATGAATACCTACAAAACAGCAAGGAAGGTGTAATGGCAAGAGCTGTGAGTCCGTCCTTTTTTAGATGGATGTGCACCAGTACAGCTGGAGAGCCAGGCTGCTCTTTGTGTTGACCCTCATAACTCTCACCTGCTTGGTAAGCACACACAGTTTGCAGGAAAGAACAGAAACAAGCAGCAATTTAACTTGTGGTGCTTTGCAATACTTTCAGAAATGCAGAACTGCAGAAAAACAGAGGTGGAGGTCACCCAGTCTATGAGAACTGTATTGTGTAACCTGGAGCTGATATAGGCTCACTGAGGACAATTTGGCTTGCTACTTCAGGTGTGCATATTTGCAATGAAATATATCTATTTCCAAGCTTAATTATTGATTTATTATGATGTTTGATAATACCTTAGCAAAAGGAGACCAGTAGTTCTCTTGGCACTAATCATAATTTTGTTCTTTTCTTCCCTTCTGTTCCCTGACTGTTCCCTGTCATTGCCTGCCTGCCTTACACCTGTGCTGGAAGCCCTTTGGAGTAAAGACAAGGCACTGGATTTATTTGTGTAGCCCATGTAGGCTCCTTGCCATGACCAGGAGTCTGAGACATTATAATAACCCAAATAATAACATGCAAACAGAATCCAATGTCTGTCTTGTATTGAGAACCTGTTTCTGCTCTGCTTTAAAACACCAATAAATAAGGATTTTCCTTGTGGTGTCACTTATTTTGTTATGTATTTTTATCAAGGGAGCCAGTTGCAACAAGTAAAACCCTGAGCCAGTTAAAGCTTATTTCAAGTTAATTTAAAATAATGCGCTCTCTCTCTTGACTCATCCATCTCTACAAAGAAAGCAGCAAGCAATCCAGGACATTCAAAGCATAACAACATTCAGATGTGTCTAGACATAAATAGCAACTTCTAAACCAAGAATTTGCCTCTGGAGCCTTTTCAGTAGGTCCTCAAATAGAAAATATTTAAAGGGCGATCATGATAGTATAATTTCTCTTTGTTTGAGGCAAGGATGGAGTGAATGTGTCATAAGGCACTAAGAAAGAACAAGAAGAATCTCAGTCAACAAAATGAAAGGACTTCATTATAGACAAGACCCTCACTCTGGTTAAATCAATCATAAATCTGTTGACTTCAGTAGCCAAGGATTTAATGACACAGCTTCAACCAAAAACACTTTCTAGCTCTGTATTGTACAATTGGAGGCCTCAATTTTACTTTTTTTCCTCTGGGTTTATGCCCCAGAACTGCAGGATCTGGCCATGTGCCTGCAGTAGAGCCCCCACTCAAAGCCATGGTTGGAGCAGGGCTCATCAGGCACTTCCAACAACCCTGTGAGCAATATCCCAAACTTCCAGCATGGGAAAACTCTTTTTAAATATGAATCTACCTGGGATTTCTTTGAGTATTAGCAAATTGTTGGAATTTCAGCTCTAACAAATGGGTGTTTCCACAAATTGACATTAAAAGTGTCCTCAAGAAGAGGTGGCACAGAACCCATGAGAGAGATGCACTGACAGCACCTGCCAGGAGCATCAGCTGCCTCTGCCCTCTCCCAAGCAGGAGAGGTGGGAGACTGAAACTCTGCACATTCCAGATTGCAGGGAGAGACAGCAGCAGTGAAAGGAGAGCTCTGCCTTTGCCTCATGGGTCATCACCATAGAACAACACAATCCCCTAGCCCCAAACACAAGCTTGAAGTAGATGAATCACAATGAAAATACTTAAAATTTCACTGAAAATACCTAACATTTAATTTTGCTATTTCTTTATACAGAAGAGAGCAAGTACACAAACAAAACTGGGAACAAATGGAGTTCTCCAGTCCAGTCCTTTTTCCACTTAATAAAGGGTATGCTTTGCTACCACTTAATTCAATGGAAAAATTCCTTTAGGTCTCCATGGGAACAGCGTTGGGTCTATAATACTTAACTATAAGTACCAAATTCTATAAGCTTTGGCTGAAACTTTTTAGTGTCCTTTTAAAGATCTCTCTGGATAAAGAACTTCAGGCTCAGAAGTCAATAAAGTCAATGAAGCAGCCTTCACAGGCACCAAAAGTTCACTTTCAAACTTTTCTACCAAATAGTTACAAATACAAAATGGAATTTGGGGGAAGCGAGCACAAAGAAAACACTGTAATAACTAACACAATGACCCTTTCAACAAGGCAGGCGAGCAGCCTTCTTAATGAAATTGGACTTAATGTACATTTGGACCAGACAGTGAAAGAAAATCTCTCACCACCACATCACAAGGCCAATAATGTGTAAACAGATAATAGCAAGAGCTGTGTGGTTCATAATTAATTCAGAGGAGATGGCATTTCTGCCTTCTTCCCACTTTGGTCAGTCATTGAAGACAATTTGCCTCAGCCTGTGTGAAGTTATCATATTTCAGAATGAAATCCTTCAAGTCCCATCATGATAGCACTAACATGAAGTAACAAAATAACAATATTTACATTTACTGGACATTGCAGTTGTCTGCAGAATTCTAGAAAAACCCCTGAATCCATAATCTTCTAGTCATACCCAAATCAATTTCAAAATTGACAGAAGTATTAAAAAAAACAGAGAATGTAATAATATTTATAGAATAAATAAACTGTGATGATAATGAACAGTGTAATTAATAATATAATGCTGAGATTGAGCAGTTTAAAGTTCAACAGGCTTTGAAAACAACGTGACTGTGTTCACTGATTTTTGCAAGCAGGGGTTTACCCAGGATAAAAACCCCTGTGGGTCTCAGATGCTTGGGGTGACCTTTCTCTGACCAACTTGTTCCCTGATGAATTTAGGGCCCCCTTATGCCTGAGGCTGTTGCTGTGCCAGGTAGGGCCTCTGCTCAGGCTGCAGAATCCTCCCCAGCTTGGTGGCTCTCAGCTCAGCCCATGGTATGTGTACCAAATTGGCAGCTGTCAAAATTATTCAGCTTAGAAATGCATCAGACACGGTGGTTAATGACCCAAACTGAAAAACAAGGGAAGAAACACAAGATCTTTTCAGTTCTAGGGGCTGAGGGCTGAATACCCTGTGCTGCAGGTGGAGGCTTGGGCAGGGACATCTGCCCACCTTCACCAGTAACAGCTCTACAGCCAAATCCCTGTTACCAGTGCCATCAAACCACGTCTCACTTACTGCAGTAGTGTGACCCAGCTCTGGCACTTGTTTAAGGGCAAAAATAATTTGTTTTATGACTGAACTCCTAATTGAAACACTGACATACTGGGATTTTAAAACAAACTTTCTTCTAGTAACATTTGCACCAGCTCAGAAAATCCCACACTACATACTTTGACCACATCATGGAAAAGGGTTCATTCTGGATGCTGAAAAACATCCCCTGTTTGAGAGGAGCATGTTTGCTTTCTGGCAGGATACAGCTTTCACACAGACCACAGCAGACACAAGCACTAAGGATGGATTCACGCAGTCACGGAGGCTGGATCTTACCATTAGTGGGACAGTACCAAATGCAGAAGATACCCTGTCTTAAAAATCTTTATTTTCAGTGCAGAAACAGAGGATGATGACAAGAAACCTTTAGGGAATATCACCATTTCTACAGCTTGTGATGCTAATTACAGTCATTATCAGAAAATCTGAAAAGTTCTGCCTATTTTTTGTTCTCTGCTTATGGTGGCTGAGCTATGAGATGAACTCAAGGTGCAGTAACAATCAAACAAAACAAAAAATCTCCTCAAATCCTAAAGCCCATTTACTTTCAAACACTACTACCTAAAGTTTCTATAATAGCTCAGAAAGCCCTCTCCTATGTACATATACACACATAATCCAAGATATATTATTTTCTAGGAGACTCATATCCTTTGAATGCACAGCAAGAGCAGAGCAGCATGCTGTTAATGGTGTTTGTTCATTGATTCTACATATTTAAATTTTTTTAGATTTAGCTCCTTTTCCACTCACCTCTTTTCACTATCATTAATATGAAGAAGATTACCTGGGAAGGTTCATGTTCAACAAAACTGTCCACTTGCTTGCAATGACACATACATCTTTGCTGGTCTTAGTTTTGGACTGGTTTTATCCCAAAAAAATTAATGAAATAAGAACACCTCCTAAATCATTCACCCATATGGCCCAAGGCTGGATCCAAGGGTTTATCCCAGTTTACACTTCTAAGGAAGTTGGGTGTGCTGAGGAGGGTCTGTGATCCATTGTCAGAGTGACAACACAGGACACGTACATTCTGTACTCTGCTGAAGCTCTTCCATTAGAAAGATTGACAAAATCAGGGAGAGGTCAGGTAATTGTTTTAATACTTAAACAACAAATTAAAGAGAGTGCTGGAGCTGGCAGTGCTCACACAAGTGCTGCCCACTCCCCCAGAGTCTCTGGTCACCTTTTCCCACTCCCAGCCCAAGCAGCCGCTCAGCACGGAGCCCATCCAAAGCAGAGGTGGGGATCCTGCCTTGCCAACTCACACATTACAGCAGATTGCCTGCTGATTACACCTTTCCTCTTCCAGAAAACAATTCCAAACAAATATGGCCTAGTATTTGCCTGGGACAGCTTCCACAAACAGTAAAAACCTCAAATAAAAACACAGGTTGGGGAGCCTGGCCAGATGAGAAGTCTCTTCCTCTCCTGGTGCATTTTTATATACATCAAAAGCTAGTCTCACAGACCCTTGACACGTTAAACATTAAGCATTTAACTGTCTACATTATCCTACCTATTTTATTTTGAATATCTCAATGCCGCTGTAGTGATCAGGGAATCTTCTTTATTTCCTGTAAATTTTTTATTAGGCACCTCCTAATCTCTAAATATTTAAAGCTTTATTTGTTTGACACACTGAATTAATTGACTATTAATACAAAACCTCCCACAAAGAAGCTGCAGATGCAGTACCTCAAGCTGTGATTTCTTCACTTCTCACAGCCTAAGGCCTCGATTCTCCAATTACACACATTTATCTGTACTATGGTGGAGAACCCCAATGGGACGACTGACACTAGTGAAGTTAATCACATTTGTGAAGATCCAAGTCCCGTAGTTCTGCCTTGGGACTGCATTTGGATGAGACATCTTTAGGGAACTGAGATCTGAAGAAAGCAGCACCAGCAGTGCAGTGGTTTTTTGAATCAAGTCAGTGTGATAAACCTGAAGGCAAAGTGTTCTACCTGAAACTCAGATGGGGGAAAGCCCAGGGATGGTTCACAGCACGGCCCCATCCATGGCTTCCTGACACAAGAACACTGCAAACCTGGATTCCTCAGTCTGGCCACCTGTAAAATCAGGTGAACAACATGGATATATAGGACAAAAACTCTGGGGTGAATAATTTAAAGACATCTCCACTGTGATTTTCAAACCTTTATATGAATTCAGTGGAAAAGAGGTGATTATGAACTGTTTAATATCAATGAATGATAGCCCCATGAGAAGCTATAAATCCAGAACTGTGAACCCTTAAGTCCTTCCTTAATTAATCCCACTGTCCTAGCAAGCTTAATGCATTACATCTAATACATTAAAAGCCAAGCATCCCAGAATACTATTTAAGAAGGTAACTGTGCCAGTTTATTGTGACTACTGAGTGCTCTTATGAATCAGTGCACTTAAACCTTTTTGTCTTTGTCATCACTCCTGTTCTTTGTAGCATGAAGAGGGACAGGGCTTTTACCTGTCCCTCACCCACCCTCCTGACCTGTTGTTTCAGCATCCACACACAGCTTTGGGGCAGCCTGCAGGGCTCAGCCCAGGGACCACATGGTCCCAAAAGGAGGGTGGTGGGAGCAGTAAGGAACACACAGGCCTGAACAGGCAGCACATCTAAACCCCCTGCAGATGCTGAACACAGGCCTGTGAAGGCTGCAAGAGGAATCCATGGCCCTGAGCAGCACCAGTGAGCACTGACAGCTCCCATGGGTCAGGCTGAGCAGGACATTGTGTCCTTTACACCATGACCTCTGCCCTGCTTCCTTCTGCCTGCTAATAAATCTGTTTTCCAGCAAGTTTTAACAGATTTTAACCTATGCTATACAATTGTTTTTAATGTGTATTGGTGGAGGGCGCACAGAAGTCACCCCTTCCCCAACAGCTCCTGGGGATGCAGCCAGCTGCTCCAGGATCCCACCTCCAGAAAATACCAGTTCCTCTACACCACTGTCTCCCCACAGGTCAGCAGAGCCTGGATTCTCACCATTCCCACATTCCCACTCAGCTTGCAGAGTCATCAGTGTAAGGAGGGAAATCTGGTGAGCAAGGGAATGCTCCTCCCCTCCCCACACCTGGGATACAGCAGCTCACCTTTGTCCAAGGGACTGCAGGACACTTTCCAGCCAGACTTTACTCGGTGTAGGCTTCAAGTCCTGCCCTCCACAAGGAAAGCTCTTGGACAGCTTCACACACCTGTGCCTGAACAATGTGGGGCCAGCACAGGCAGCTTGCAGTGCTCATGGTTAATTAAACCCCCTTCTGCTCCAGTTTTGTGTCTCACACATCCACTGCCTTCGTCCCAGAGACACAAAAACGGGGTCTGAGCGTCATCAATCTATAACTGGGCCAAACTGGCTGTTCAGGAATAATCAAATTAATGTGAATGCTAATGAACAGCAAATCTCAGCTCATGCACATGCCAAAGGAACAAGAATACTGAGAGGAGGCAAATAAAGAAAACATCGAAGTTTAGATTAATTCTTAGAACAAGGAAGCTTTTCCATATTATATTTATGAACAAAAAAATCTTTGCATCTGTATTGTTTTAAGCCACATAGCACCACTTTGCCAGTGTTACTGTAACTTCACCACAACCAAGAGCAATTGGATCCTTTGGAGTTCCTGTTATTAATCAGACATAGATTGAAAAATCCTTAAACACAAATTCAGCAATTCAAGGAAAGCAAACTGACTTAATGAGAGCAAAGTTATTAGACAGCATTGATGTTTTTTGAGTCTTTGCACACTAATGCTTAGCCAAGGAAGAGTAGTTTTACTCCACAAGCTACTAAGAGTCTGGTTTTGACAGTATTCTGAGTGCCATTTCTAATCTTAAGTGCTGCTCCTAGAAATCACAGACCTTTACAAGCAGGTGTGAGGTGTAAATTGAAATTCTTGTTTCAGTGCATTGAGAATAACTTTTAGTAATGACTGCTGCAAATAAACAACACTTTCTTTTCTAGGTGAAATTAATTTTCTTTGCTTTTTAGGCACTGCTGAGCTGTATTTTGGTATGGGATTTGGAGAGATTAATATAATGTAAAGCTGGCTGCAATTTTGACAAAGTTGTTACGATTTTAATGCTGGAAGAAAAAAATGGATTAGTTCTTCACTGTAGTCAGCTAGCCTGGTTTACAGAATACAGTAAGAAATTACCACCAATCAACACAAAAACAAAGCCAAAGTTCTTTAAACTGTCAGTTTAAGAATGTGTGGAGCCTCTGTGATACAGACATGAAACCTGACCACATGGTACACAGTCGAGCTTTAAAGACTAACTCCATTAAATCTGCAGAAATGCTTTTCTTCTGTTGGTGATTAATTTTTCCCTACCCCCAAGGGAAATCTCTTTAATTATTAGAAGATATTCAAAACTATATTACAGTATCACTATGTGAATATATGACAGATTTAGATGATTTTCCAGGTTGGTAGAGTACAGTATTTCAGAAAAATAAAACTTACTAGAATATGTTATCACCAAGGCTGGTCATCCAGGTTATATTTGCAACTCTGCTGCTGGTTTAAGGTGGGACTTTCAGCAAAATATTTCCATCTGTTTCCCCATCTGTAATTGGCAGCTACCAAAACCTCTCTTCCTCATACAACTGAGGACACACAGAATCAAGTCAAGCTGTGGTGCAGAAGCAAAGACATGCCATGAAGACAGTTGTATTGTGGATTAACTTTTATGTTTGTAAAGTGCAGGGTATCAACAGCATGGACAAAAAAATGAGCCCTTGGAAAAAGAGAGTGAGAGCAGAATGTCTTGCACTAAGGTTATGTATTTAACAGTTTTACATGAAATATTCATATATAAAAACTTTTTAAGTGCTTTTCTCCAATTTAAAAATCTAAAGAATTCAAAAATAAGGCATTCAATATTTGAAAAAGTACAGATTTACAAAATGTGTATATTCTGTCATGAAAACTCCACACCAACATTATACACTTGGAAAAAAATACAAACAGGATATATTACAAATTTATGTAGCAATAACTTAGTTCTTACCATGCAATAAAAAGGACGTTAATTGAGATACACAAGCTTTTAGCTTTCCCTAAACTGGAGGGCTTAATTTTGTTTGCAAATGAGTTTTTTATGCAAATTCATAGAACTGTGGCACTTGAAATTTCTGGTAGCCTTTCTATTGAGAGTTAAATTGTACATAATGATTATGAGGATGGAGAATAACACAGCAGCTGTTACGAATCATTCCAACTTTGTTCGACAATAGCTGAAACTCTTTTTTCATATTCACGTTTGTTCTCCTGGTAAAGTTGTGCTGCCTGACTGTTTGCTGGACTGTTTGGATTGGGTTCGTCAAGCAGAGACTGGAAAAAGGGGAAAACATCATGTGAGGCAAACCAACACATTTATATCAGGAAAAAAAATCAACTTACTTTCAAGTCAAATGTGTTTCAGAGGCAGACACAACTCAGAATGGCCCAGGTGAAAAAAACCTAGTTAAACTCATGGTTAGGCACCCCTAATTATATTACTGAACTTCAAATGACACCCTGCCTAAGCATCAGTGCTGCACACACTTGTAGCTTCACAAACCAGAGAGGGTTTGTGCAGTCAGCACTATGGAGATAACTATTTGGTAATTACATTACTAGTGTCATTCAGGACTAAAGAGGGGTTTAAGATGTCTCTTCAAAAAATCAGGAAAATCACACAGGAGCAAAGGAACTGTGCATTTCCACTGTGCCAGGCCATTTTTAGTTATTCCAGGTAGTTTGTTTCAGCAATACCGTCCCTTTGAGGGCTTCAGAGTAAAGTTAAATGCTTCAAACACAAGGCAAATTTCTGCATCTGATATCCTATCTTGAGTAAAGCCAGTTAAATATTAGCACATACCAGTAACTGCTTTCCTGTGCAAAAATATATAATGGCACTTTTGTAGCTCAGAATTAGTAATTATATAGCATCTTTGCCTTTATTTGATCTAAAAGATACTGCTTAGCTCATAAGGATTTGAAGTTCCCCTTGATACAGATACCTGGCTATCCCCATCACTGAGCTGTGAATTCTGGAATAGAGACCAACAGTAACATAATTATTTGGTGAAACAGATGCAAAGTTACCTGAATTGAAGTTAAAATAGATGAAACATCATATGTTGGACTCCAGCGATTCTGAAGAATATCTAAACATATGCTGCCATCTGCATACACTGTAAATACAACACAGACATCACTTAGAAACTGTCAGATTTATGGCACTGTTCAAGGCAGAGTTATTGTTCCAATTCAGTCTGTGCTTAGATTAATGCTTTAGGAAAGAGGACAGCAGTTTGTCTCACCATCTTCCGTGGCTTGACACATACTTTGAAGATTTATTATTGAAATTAACAGAACACCTAAGAAGGAAAGAAGGAAGGCCTTAAGAGGATGGCATTAGCACAGAAGTGGCAGACCTGGCGTCCTGCTCCTCCAGTGTGACTGACCCAGACTGTCACACTGGAGAGGCCTCCCAGAGACAGCAAGGCCCTCACTGCAGGAGTGGAGCCACTCTCAGCCATCACACCCTGCACAGGGGCAGCTCCTGCCCCACTGCCACACACCCTACTCACTATGAGAGGCTCCAAGGCAGACAGGAGAGAATGTGCACAAGTGCCTGAAATCCTGCTTCTGTCTGGATACCTATCAGTCTTAATGGAGCTCACATGAACCTGAGACTCACTGCTCAAACTTCTGCTCCTTAGTCCTCCAGCTTGTTCCCAACAAATTACAAACATCATGGCAGAGACAAACTGGCCTGCACAGTATGTGAGGCATAATTTCTACAGAGGAGCAGCAGGCAGGGGTTTTTTCTGCATGTGTGTACTCAGCAAAACCTGTCAATGCTGGGGGAGGCAGCATGGTGCAGTCTCATAGCTGTCCTCATCGCTGAGCTTGGGTCAGACCCCTCCCCTAGGAGCAGCCTCATTTTCTGCCCTGTGCTAGTCCTGGCTGGCACAGAGCACCAGACCAAAGCAGGGACTTGGGTGGAACAGGAACACTTGGCTCCATCAGCTCCCTGCAGCTCACGATGGGGCTGCACAGACACGGCTGCTGTTAAATGGAAGGGGCAGGAATCTGCAGCCAGAGCTGCCTCCTTAAAGCAGCCTAAGTGCAGCTGTGCTGAAAATACTCCCAGGCTTTGCTGCTGAGGCTACATACTGATTAGTAAGAGGCAGATAGCTGCTTCTTAATAGCATCATAACTCTTAATTTTTCATCAAGCAGTTGCTGTCCTAGACATCTACTTAGGGAATGGAAATGGAGACTAAGCATTCTGGAGCTTCAGAGAATGAATGACCACACTGTAATATTTAATGAGTATTACAGCTAAAGATGGTTTACTCACCATTTGGATGGAACATTTTTGATAAAAACCTAACAGTTGGAGGCTTATTTGGATATTCTTCGGAAAATTCTATTACTAGTTTAAAAGTACCTGTCCAAACAAAGATAAATACAATCAGATAACAAACAACAAAGGAACATATCCAGGCACACAGACAACAAATTCATTTACGTGCTCCTGATCAGTATTGCTTCTCACCGTTATATAAACACACAACACTGAATCTGACTGCTTTTCATGTATTTCATAGATAATGGAACTATGGAACTACTGCTTAGAGTGATAAACCCAGCAGCAGAGGTTGGGTAGGAGCTTGGAGACTCACTGAATACATGGCAAAGGCAGCCATATCCAACATTATCCCACTTTTCCATGACCCAGAATGCTGGGTCCATGGACCTGGGTGACTTTAAGGCGTTTCATTAAGAAGGCATAGTGGTCCCAGCAAAGAAACACTGGAATTTCATAATCAGCAATCTCAGTCTTTGGAGCTCACAATTGATTCACTGAAAACCTTTGCTATGGATCAGTGAATAATTTGCTGTAACTCCTCCAACCCAACACAGAGAAAAACCCATCTGCTGCCAATTACTGCAATAATACTATAATTATTGAACTCATTATTCCTCATATGCCTAAGGGAGGTTCATTACGCACTAGCTTTCATGTTTATGTACAAATTTGGAATTCCCTCAACTTCACTGAGGTCTATACCGAGAACAACTCAAGGTTTTTCACCTGTTCATTGGGAGAAGTGATGAACCAAGTATGTCAAAAAGAGGAAAAGAGAAAAGGTCTTGTTGAGCTCAGCTACAGAGATGTACAAACACAGGCAGTGTTGGCAGGGTCAGGCCAATAACCTAAAAGCTCTTGTGTGTATATATGAAAAAGCCTTGACAGAAGCATTGCTTCATAGCTTTCTAACCAACCATGAGTCAGCATGACAAGACACTGCTTAGATCAAGATATGTATTTTTATAGCAAACAAACCTCACTCCTTCACTTAACTTGGTTTGTTTCAAATTATACACAGATAGCATCTCTTATTTCTCAAAAGCAGAACAATGTTAGTACTGGCAACATTTATTAGAATGACAAAGGATACAAAAGTTAGCAACTTACCATCTTCAAAAGGTGTCCCTTCAGGCCTGAAAGGTTTTAAAAAGAAACTCCAGTTAAAAGGGATCATTACCTACTTCCACACATGCACAATAAATGTGTATCTTCTTTCTCATCCTCCCCAAGAAGCAATAATTTAAATGCTTGGAGAAGCATCCATAGGCAACCTCTGGAAGCTTTCTTGTACCTAAGACACTTCCCACAGTCACTCTGCTATTTGGGATATCTACTTTATCATCATCCCAAACAATACATACGCCTTTAGCTGACTAGATTGGAATAAACAAGCAGATTATTAGCAAGCACACTTCAGTTTTATGAAAGGATACTAAACCACCTCCTCTTCCACAGGATACATAATGTAACTTCCCAGATAGAACCTGTACCTTGTCCTACTAGGATTCAATCCAATCACTAATACACCTGGATTTAATGGCTGAGAACATGTGGCACTTATGTACTTTAAAAGAGGAATCCTGCTTTTTCATAAGACAGTATAACTTATTTATTAAGCCACATGCAAGCTTTATTCAACAAAAAAGCTGAACAAATTAATTTTTTTTTCCTTCCTAACCGTTCTCCACTGTCTGTGAAAAGAGATTTTTACCATAACACTTGGCCATTTTTTTAAGTTTACTGACTTTACATATATGAAACAAGATAATAACTGTAAAAACAACCATCAGGTTGTTATATTTAGCCCACTGATACCGAATTTCGTAGTGACCAAGCACTCTTACCCAAATATAACTGCATTCCATTGCATTATATTATTCTCAGATGGTGCACCACTGACACCCACAGGAGGGTCTTCTTGCAATCTAAGAATTACAAACACAGAACAACAAGTCATAAATATGAAATACTTCCACCTGCAAAAGTAATTTACCAGTAATATCCACATTTTGTAAATATTTTCTCATTCCAGATCAGAAAATACACAAAGCATTACGTGCAGATTATCAACACTCTGAGGGACAGACCAACAAGACAACACACATCGAGATTGTCTCGTGTTTTACACCAAGACACGAGGGCACAACAAGTCTGATTAAGTGTTCAGGGAGCGAGGGATTAACTGTAAGAATAACTCATAGCACCATGGCCAGCTGGGATTTATGGTGCTACACTGAACTATGAGAGAGCAGTGCTGCTGGCTGGCCACAGTGAAGAAGAGAACAAGCTGCAGGCACAAGAGCTGCAGGCACAAGAGCTGAAATCCAGGCAGTGACACACACACAGCACTCTTGCTGGGACTCAAGGCAAGTGACCCTCAGTGGAGCTTTTCCTGCATACCCAGATCCCTGCATGAGGAGTGGCTAAATTTGGTCTAAGCCTATTTTGACTGACCAGCTGATTGCTTCAAAAGGGAGCAAAGGGGAAACCTGTGTGCTGCTCCTTCCTCTTACCAGTCCCATAAATGTGTTTATCTCTAAAGCAATCACGGGAACATTTAAAATTATTTTTAGTTCCTTAATCCTTGGACTAGGGAAAAGCATGTTAGTTACTGAAAGCTTCACAAACTCGAACCACAAATATGTACTGCAGCCAAAGGGCAGGATCCAAATGCCCCCCTGTGCCCAGCATTGGATCCATACTAAGGATCACAAGACCCTGAAGAATGTACAGCAGCAGGCCCCAATCAATCCACCTGATCAAACCCCCCCAGTGACAGCTCCCACCGCCCTCACCTGTTTTGCCTCCAGTATTATGCAAGAATAAGGAAAATGTAACTCTGCCCATCTCACAAACAACTCTTGAGTATTACTTGGGGTTTGATAGTATCACAGCACACTTATAAACAGCTCACTACAAAAAGCTCTGCAGAACAAGGGACAAATTCTAACTAAAGGCCATGTGCAAATGCAGATGTCCTGGGAGCTGTCAGCAGCACAGGCAGGCAATCCTCCCTGCACTTGCACTGCCCAGCCTGGGGTAACACCGTGTGCTGGCCAAGGATGCTGAGCAGTGGTGCTGCCCTACAGAGGCTGCTCAGGGCCCCTTGGGGCTCTGTGTTTACATCCCTGCTCCTGGAGCACACGCAGCCCAGACAGCTGAGTATCAACAGCATAAACCACCTACTATTTTGGTCAGGGAAAGCAGGACCAGGGCTTCTTCCTACGTGACAGCCAGGCTGCAGGCCAGCAGCAGTGCCTGAGCATTAGCCTGACAAATGCATCTGGGAGATGACTTTGGTTTTTACATCAACTTCAAAGCACATGTGCACCCTACCTGTCACAGGGTCTAACTACAGAAAGGATCTGACAAGGACTGCAAATAGGACTAATCCTGAAAGTCCTAAACAGCAGGGAAAATGTGGTATTAGCACCCCCTTTTTATCAGCAAAATAAATAAATAACCTTTTTTTTTTTCTTTTGGTTTGTTCAAACAAATTAGAGGAGGTAAGAAATCTGCTGAACTGTTCTTCCTTCACTGCTCCTGACAATCACAGTATCCAAAAGCAGTTTATATTTAATGAAGTGAATCAGAGTTCACAGCACACCGTCTATTATTTCAGTATGAAGTACAGGTAATGTAGGAAACAAACACATAACTTGCAGCACAAAAGAGCAGAATAAAACAAAAACTGACAAGAAAGTTACATAAGCTTTGGAATATTCAAGTTGCAATATATATAAGTAGATCTGATCTACTTTGTCTACTTAGTTATATTTTTCCATGTGTTCTCTCCAGCCTTAACTTCAAAATTATTAAACCAGTCCTTGTAGGAATATAAAGGCATAAACCCCACATCTGACTGCAATCTTGGGAAATTGATTAGTCAGCCTGAAAAAAATGCCTGGTTCATCTGTGTAACCAAATACAATAAAAAGTCTGAATATCCTGTTTTGATTTGAACGGGAATCAAGCAACACCCACTTACCAAACACCAACACTCACACAACAGCAGGGGAGGGCTCCACTTCCCAAAAAACCTCCTACTGCTTCTAAATTCACGAATCAGGCTTTCGTCGCGGTTGCTTTACGTGCAGCCACGTTAAGCAACTACAATAGACGTCAAGTGTTTACTGATGTGTTTTCAGGGGCTGGTATAACATAGCTATGCTAAAAAAAGAGACACGATAAAAGCTGACTCACCTCCAGCTACTCCCGAGCGACCCAATCCGGGTAACTCTTACTGTAAATCTTACAAGGAGCCCCCCACCCTTTTCCACACTTTGTTCTAGGTGTGTTTACGTGTCAGTCTGGAAATAATTTATTCCGGAGTCAGTGGTTCAGTCATTAACATTTAAAAGAGTGCAACTAGTAACTGCTCCTTTAGCAGTTCGCATATATTACACAAGACTCCTCACGACTGCAAACTTTAAACACAGTATCACGGCATAAAAACATTAAAGGGCATTTTGGTTCTTGTTACAAACAAACGAAGCGTTCGCTAATTCTACGCGCTTCGTTTCCTGGCGGCTAACACAAAAAACTTATTTTCAGAGAGACCTTCCGACCCAACGATCCCGGGGAACTCCTGAATTCCGCCTGAGCCATCGCAAGGCCGGAGCCGGGGGGTCCCGGCCGCCCTGGGCGCGGGGGGCGCGGGCCGGNGGGACTGCCGCTCCCGGCATTGCCGTACCCCGGGTCCGGGAGAGAGTCCGGGACTGCCGCTCCCGGCATTGCCGTACCCCGGGTCCGGGAGAGAGTCCGGGACTGCCGCTCCCGGCATTGCCGTACCCCGGGTCCGGGAGAGAGTCCGGGACTGCCGCTCCCGGCATTGCCGTACCCCGGGTCCGGGAGAGAGTCCGGGACTGCCGCTCCCGGCATTGCCGTACCCCGGGTCCGGGAGAGAGTCCGGGACTGCCGCTCCCGGCATTGCCGTACCCCGGGTCCGGGAGAGAGTCCGGGACTGCCGCTCCCGGCATTGCCGTACCCCGGGTCCGGGAGAGAGTCCGGGACTGCCGCTCCCGGCATTGCCGTACCCCGGGTCCGGGAGAGAGTCCGGGACTGCCGCTCCCGGCATTGCCGTACCCCGGGTCCGGGAGAGAGTCCGGGACTGCCGCTCCCGGCATTGCCGTACCCCGGGTCCGGGAGAGAGTCCGGGACTGCCGCTCCCGGCATTGCCGTACCCCGGGTCCGGGAGAGAGTCCGGGACTGCCGCGTCCGGCATTGCCGTACCCCGGGTCCGGGAGAGAGTCCGGGACTGCCGCGCCCGGCATTGCCGTACCCCGGGCCCGGCCCGCAGACAGCGCCGCTCCAGCCTGCGCGTGGGTCCGGCGGGATTTTCTCCCTGCCAGACACAGCAAACTCTGATTTAACTGAACTTCTGCAAAGCACAGGAACAACTACTCGCGGTCAGATTACCACGTTATACATTTACATTCTTCTGTGCTGGGTATTCAGCCCGCTCCCACTCTTTGCGCAAACTGGACGTTTTAAAAATTTAGTTCTTGTCAAATTTTAATTAGGGATAGTGGTTTGTTTTGCCACGTGGGTCCTTTCAGCATCTCTCGAAGTTCCCTCTGAACACAGACTGATGTCCCGGCTCTCAGCCCTTTTACTAAATCCCATTACTCCAACAGACAGAGCAGATCTCTTTGAAGTCCTGACCCAGTTCTTACACGGAGTCTTGGAAGTTATCCCTGAACCCGGATTTGTGTGGTTACGTGTGCCTCCCTGCTTTTCCTTCAGATGATTTTAAGGAGGTCAAAACATCATGGGACTCTTAATGAAATGACAGAAATAAACACTGTCTGCATCCCCGGCCCATTCCCTTTGCCTGCAGCCATCCAGGTGGTGGAACAGCATCAGCCCAGGGTTTAATAGCACAAAGCTCAGAACTGCTTTTTCACCAAGTTAGTGCCAGGCCTTCCTGCAGCAGCACCACTGACTGGGTTATTTAGAAAAGGAGTTTGTATTTCACACAGGGTGGGATTTAACTCTGCAAAGATTTACTCAGAACACTTTAATTCAATGTCCCACCTTAGTGAAAGTAATCAGATGCCAAATGTGGAGTACATACAGAGCCTGGTACTGCAGGGGAGCAAGGTTTTCCAAAAGGCTTGGTAATAGGAAACTGTAATATCCAAGCTGCTAAAACATCATTCCTCACACTAGTGAGGACTGGTTCCTGGCAAGCAATCCCCTCCTCTGGACTTTCCTCTTCCTCCTCCTCCCATCACAAACGTTTTCAGTTTTCATTCCACTGCTGCTCCTCTACCTTTATCCAGCTTATATTTAGCTCCTGTTAACTTGGAAGGGAGAAAGCAGTCTGTAAAAACCAATGCAAGCTTGGACCTGTACACAAAATGAAGGACGCTTAACACCATTAATTAGTTCCATATTAACAGGTGTTTCTTCAGAGCCCAGACAGGGCATCCCCTGTCCCCAGGGCAGCTTTCTGCCCTTTGAAGCCCAAATCACCCTCAGCCTATGCAGGGAAATAAACAAAAGCCAAACACCAGCATCAAGCTGGAGCTGAATCTGAAACCCTTTGTTGTTTCCACCTGGCTTGGGAACTTTTTCAGCAATATCTCATCAGGGACAATATTTCTTCTCCTCTGACACCACTGGGAACAGTGTATCAATGTTATCTAATGGAATATTTTAATCCTACTTGGCAGTAACATGTGTAGCTGATAGTTTTAATAATGAATTAAAAGCTTTTCTTTTTTTCTCTGAACAGCTAGATGCAATTTCTGTTCTGTTGATTGCATGGCACATATATTTTTTAAAATTAATATATCCCTAGCTACTTTCAAAAACTCAGTCCCAACTAATAATAAAAGAGGGGCTCTGGCCTTGCAAAGGTGGTTTAATATGTCTCAAAATGAAATCTGCACTAAATATCCACTTTAGATTTGTATCTGCTGTTAATTTTTTCCAGTATTTCCTTGCTTAATGAACTTAAATGCATCACTGCCATTATAATGTCACTATGGGCATTTTAATTCAATTGTTTCTAATTTATCATGTACTTCTAACCCACTGACTTCCAGAGATGAGTGGAAACAACAATTTCAACACTAACTTTGTCATTTGGTGTCTGGAGAGGCTTTTTTTCTGAGCAACCATTAAAACTATCCACTGTAACAGTGCTTCAAACACTTGGAAAAAGTCCTTACACAGTCTGTGGTCTAGAACAAAAAGTAAGGTGTTCCTTCTTGAATAAAACTGGGATGGACATAACAACTTCCTGATCAGAAAGCTGTTTCAAGTTCAATTTTTATTTCTATTTTTTAATGCCATTTGATAGGGTATTACATTAAGTTAAAGGTGATATTTTACAGCACAGTCTATATTAATCTTGGGTAAGTACTAGATTCTTGTGCAGCATTTCACAAAACCAAGCAAAGTTAACTTTGACCCATCACAAGAGGATGTGTGTGAGCTGGTGAGTTCCTGGTGCCCTGCCTGGGCCTTGCTGTGGGTGCTCCCATCACAGAGTCCCTGCCTGTCCTCAGCCCCCCAGGCCCTGGGAGAGGGAAAGCAGAGCTGCCTGAGAGGCTTCTCCCACTTCTGCAATTCCAGGGCCATCCTTGGAGCTCACACTGCCCTGCCCCAGCTTCCCCAGTGGCCTTTCTGCCAGTTGTGACCTTTCTGCCAGCTGTGGCCGTTCTGCCAGCTGTGACCTTTCTGCCAGCTGTGACCTTTCTGCCAGTTGTGACCTTTCTGCCAGCTGTGACCTTTCTGCCAGTTGTGACCTTTCTGCCAGCTGTGGCCTTTCTGCCAGCTGTGGATTGCATCACCTGGCTCTGGTGCCCTCCCCAGGGCTCAGTGGCTGTGGAAGGGGCAGTGTATTTATTGCACCAGTTCCATGCCATCCCCAAACACAACAGGGATTATCCACAAGTATTTTCTCTCAAAGCTATTTCAGCGTTGTGGGGGTGCAGTGGGGAGATTTCCCATAAAAGCTCAGTTTGAGTTCAGACCTCTGCTTGTGAAAAGTTCACAGGAATTTCAGTCTGGACATAGGTCAGGTTGGATTTTCTCCTTGCCAGACACACCAGCTCACCGTGATTTAACTGCACTTCTGTGAAGTACAGAAACAATAACGCTAACAAAGACTTTTAGCATGTTTTAAAATTAATGACAGTCTTTAGTTAAGCAAATTACAGTTTTTGTTATCAGCCTTTTAGAGGAAGTCTCTATGAACTGAAATTAAAAGCCGTGGTAGAAAATGTTTTTCTTTTTTTACCAACAATTATTTAATCATAAGAATATTGTTAACCTGATTCATGTATTTAAGCAGAAGGAAGAAACTTCACTTAGCATTGGAATTTATCATACAATTCTAGAAGAGCTCCAGTGTTATTTCCATAGATTGGATAATAAAGAGCTTAAAAATACCTTTTCCAGTTAGAACAAGCAATTAAATACCTTCACAACAATTGTGGAAGAACTCATGGAAAGGGTAACCATAAATAAAATGTTATTGCTTCTAGAGCACACCTTTTCTTTATTGTGATTTGTCACACAGATATCAAATGTGTTAATTCTTAATTAAGAAGAAGGGTTAGTTTTGTGGTGTAAGGCTTCCAGCTGGTATGAAATTATCTGCAGAATTAGAACATTGGACTGGATGATTGAAGGAGGGCTTGGGTAGCAGCAGTGCTACTCTGGAGAATTCAGGCCCTTCTCTGAAATTCAGAAGAGCTAAAAGTATTCATTACTTTGCATTCCCACCTTGTCCTTCTCCTTCATTCTCTCTCCTGTCTTTTAATCACTTCTGGTTTGTCCTGCTGCTGATGGGTTGGGTACTGTGCCGAAATCCGTACTGTTCTGTGCCAAAATCCTGCTCTCTTTTGCTCATCACCTACATTAGCAGTTGCTAATTGCAGTAGAATCAGGACATTGATGACTTTGGGAAATGAGGGCACTCTGTGCCTCAGAGTCAGTTTTGATGTAGCAGGAGGGTTTTTTCAGTCTGTGCTTTCATGCCTTGAGTACTTTTAAAACAAACAGAATCTGCTTCTTATTAAACTGTATTGTTTGGTTTTGTTTGGTTTTGTTGGGTTTTTTTTCCTTTTTATTTTTCCCCTTCCTTTGTTATACACCATGATTTCATCTGAGAATATTTTGTTAACGCAAAGTGGAATTACTAAACTTTCTGATTTAGGTTTTGCTTAAACATGAGCTGCCCTTGGTGATGTTTATACAGATTATGTGGTTACACAATGGTACAGGGCTCCTGAACTGATTTCAAAAGACCCTATACATAAAAATAATATGTGGCTGTTTTTTTGGAGGGGGATAGCACTTCTAATTCAACTGGTATAGAAAAAGCAGTTTTCTGCACATGGACTTCTGGATACAGTGCCACATTAGCAAAAGGAAAATAATCATAAAAAGCTAAATTAAAATGGTGACATGTAATGTGCCTACATTTAAGGTCAGAGTTACCATTATGTTCTGGTTCAAGATTCAGTCAAAGCAGAGCAAAGTTTAAAAATAGCACTGTTATTATATAAACCAAACAGCAGAGTTGTTTTATAAACCTGTAGAAGATGCTAATCTATGTTATTCCCAGGTAACCTGTGCCTGTTTGCCCTGCAGATGGTTTCCCATATTGTCCATATCAAAAACATCCATGAGTGCTGGCACTGAGCCCCTGGAGGATCAGTGACAAGGGCTCTCTGTGGAGCAATGCAAGAGAAAATGCTGGAAAAGCGAGGAAGCAACAATGTGGAACTTTGGAGACATAGCACACATGGTTAACAATGTGGTAACTTGGAAGTTTTTCCAAGCATGTACTTAATTTCCACTGAAGACTTTATTCTGCATTTTGTAAAATTCTGTTATTGTCCACCTACTATTATGAAATTCTGTAGAGATTTGGAATTGAGGAGAGGAGAGATAACTCCTGTTATAAGTGATGCTCTCACTCATGCTTTAGATATTGATTATTATTAGTAGTAGTAGTAATCATTACAACAACAATACCCTGCAGTAGTTATTCTGGCAGTGCTGAACTATAAACATGGAGGTAAATAACAAGCCAGGATAATTCCCTTAGTCTCAAACCTCAGTTTATAGAGCAGAATGAGTCAGCAGGAAGGGTCTGCTTTTCCATATCCTTCTTCTCTGAGACGAAGCACAGGGACGAATACAGCACTGTTGGATATTTGGATTAATTTCAGTTTTCAAGATAGTAGGCTTTTTGATGAGAGATTTGCAATGTATTTTACCAATCCCCACATGGATACAAAAAAATTATATGGTATACAATCTTTATCTCTCTTTTAACCAGATGATTTATGGTCTGTTTGTAATGTCATGTTTGTCAAGCAGCTGGATACTTAAAAAAAAAAAACAAACCAAAAAAACAAACCCAAACTTGGAAGTTTTTATAGAGCCCAGGATTTTCAGGAACGATACTTCCTGAAGTTCAGCATTCTAAAAAATGCAAGGAAAAGGTTTCCCCAGCTCACTGCCTTACTGGGAATGCTACTTCCTATTAGAAACTCCACTTCCTATTAGAAATCCCATCCAGTTACAGTCTGTTGCCCCAAAGCCATATGGGGAGTTCACAGGGTTTAATTGGGTTGTCCACACAGTAAGAATGTGGCATATCAGAAATTGCTAATTAGAGAAGTTGGGATTTTCAGAAATGCCAGAGAGATTCAGAAGTGTACGTGCCAGTCCACAGTTTTCTAAGTATTTCAGTTAATTTAAATTCACTGATGTTATAATTACTGTATTCACTGAGATGCAGATACTAATGGTTGAAAAAAAAACAACCTGTTCTGTTCAGACACTGAATTTTGTTTCCCCTGATGTCAGTGGGAATGGGAATGGATTTAAGTTTTGCCATTTCCATTAAGCAAAATCAAAAATCCAATAGGCAATTTCCTGCCATAAAAAGATCTGAGAGAACAGATGGAGGAAGAATAATCTAATTTGGACGCATTTTCTTTTTTACTAGCTTGCTCTATTTCATTTTTAAGAGCATACCTAAAATGTCTTCTTCCACAAAGAGAGCTTGTTCATTAAGTCTTAAAATAAATGACAAGCAAAAAGCTTTTTTACAAATCCAGAATGCTCGTGGTGATACCAGAGATTTTTAATAACTGATTAACACCACAAAAACTCAAACAAAAAGGATGAAGCACTCTGTTGAAGACAGCCCAGTGAAGCTTTCAGCAGCAGGCTCTTCTGACTCATTCTTTCTATTGCAATAGAAAATGCAGTTGCTGCGGAGGAATGAAGGATCTCATTCATTTCTAGGGGACAGGGGGAAGGAAAGACCAGAGGCCAAGTTTTCCTCCCATGGCTCAATTACAGAAGGGGTTACTCCTCCTCTCTCTCATACTGTCCTTCCCTGTTAGTCATACTGGGATGTGGTAAAGTCACCAGTCTCATTGATTTTGTTGGTGATGGATTGACTTAGTGTCTACGTTTCAGAAGGTGTTGAGTTATAGCAACAAAGTTTAACACTTAAAATGAAATGGATCTTTGGAGAGAAGGAAAGGAAAGCAGTTTTTCCATTGTGCTACTTAGATACTCAGAAGTCTTTGTAACCCTTCAAAATCCCTCACAAACATTTTGAGAGCTTTCAGGAGGATTAATTTTATTTTCTCTTAGTATTCCTATTTGGTTTTCTTTTCTTTTCCATGTAAGATGAATCCCACAGAGACAGCACAAAGGGACATTATAAAGTGCCCCCCTTCAGAAGTGGCCACCACCATCTAGCTGTGGTAGCTGGCAGCTAAATAGAAATGGAGGAATGGAGGATATTCTTTCAGAACAAGGACATGATGCAGGAAGTTGGTCTCTTCCTCTGGCTTTAGAGGGGTATTAGTCCATCCATTTCAGACATCAGATTTATTTGTTTATGTTGGAAGCATCTGTTTTTCATCTGAACAGGCAAGGAAGAGAAGCAGAGATTCTGAGAAAATGCTTCATATGACTCAAATTAGGCAATAATTAAACTATTTAATTAGATGTTCCAAACTCTTTATGGAAGATAGGGATCCTACCTTTCTCACGTGGGCCCTTTAGTTTAAGAAACTCTAGACTGACAGTATTAATGTTGGGCAATATCCCTCAGGTATGCAGAAGAGGAACATATGGATGTGGATATGGTAAAATGAGCTCTGGAAACACTGCTGGCAGGGAGTGTGAACCCACCTGAGCTGGGCTGAAAACCCATTGTATCTTCTGACACACTCAGAGAGGATCTTGCATGCTGGAGGAAGAATTCTGTAGTCAGAGATGCTGCATTCTCCTGGCTGCCCAGAAGTTTTAAGTTGATGATCTTATGTGTCTAATTTCCTACTCCATGCTCAAAAAGTGCATGACTAAGAACTTCAGGCTCTGTTCATGAGTGTGAATCACATCCACAGAAACATAAAGGGTAGCACGGCACATGTACACACAATTTGGAAATAAAGATACAAGGACTGGCTAAAGAGAGGTGAAACAGCCTCAGCTACCCTGACAGTCCATTCATAACCTCTATCTAGCAAATTAGAAGAGTATTTTGGGAAAGTCTTCAGCCAGCTAAGTCCTCCTAGAGGGAATAATTTCTCCAGTATAATTTAGATAAAACTCTGGGGCCCTTACCTACCCTAGAACTAGGAGCTAAAATAATAACTCACCTTCCACCCACCCACTGTACCAATTCAGAACAATGAGTCAAAAACTGTGAACTAGGTTACACAGCAACAGAATAAGGCCCAGACATCCCAGATGTTACTGAAGTAGGTGCAATGTAAGGAAAAAGATGAGATAATTTAAGTAGAGACCAGACACTGAATAGCACTAGATGAGAAGGCTCTTAATAACCTGATGATATTAATTTATGGATTATCTAATGATATGAACAGATATCAGTCCATAACTATGTACACATGGGTAAACTGCTCCCGTAGAGCAAACTGTCCTTGGTTTGTGTGTGTGTGTGCAGTAAAGGAGAAATGTTCAGGGGAGCCTGAGAAAGTCCCAGAAGATCCCCAAAAGGCTCTATTTCCCTAAAGTTCTATAAGATCTTTCACAAAGCATTGATTATATGTTCTCCTACACAAGAGTAGACTCAGAGACAGTGGCCAAGTCTCCACTTTTCTGAGCCTGCTCCTCAAAAGGCATAACTGTATCATGGAAAAGCACCAGACCTGGCCCTTTGCAGAGTGGAGAGATCACACAGTGAACAGTGAAAAAACCCATTTTGTTACCACCCAGACAGAGGGTGAGTAAAGCAAACTCTTCAGTCGAATAGCAGATACCATGCGGTCACCTTTTAATGCATAAAGAAGCACCGACAGATTGTGGGAGTTTGGGAAATGTAATTTCTATTTTTTAGCTTGTTTAAAGCTCGTCTCGGCCACGAAGAGGTTTTTACAGAAGCTCTACACTCTTGGTGTACCGCTATTTTGAAATTTTCTGATACCCTGGGGGCACCCCGTGACACAGCATTGTTACGGAGCGATTTCTTTCAGAACTGCTCGGTTGCAGCCGCGTTGTGCCGAGCCCGCCGAGCCAGCAGGTGTGGCTGTGGAGCCTTCGGACATCCAGGGATTGCTTCCGTCCGTCCCGAGGCTGCGGGGCGATGGCATCGCTGTGCTCCCTTCCAGCGAGGATGCTCCAACGAGCTGCCTGCTCCCTGGGAAATGCCAGGGGAACTGTAAACACCAGGTGCTTGTCCACGTCTTTTACACAGACATAGCGTCGGGATTTTTGCTGCAGAGGAAAACTATTGTTTGTGTCCTTCCTTAACGAGCTCCATTCCTAATGCGCGCAATTATCCTTGCAACTACTCATGAGGGATTTGGCTCTCTCAGTTGTTTAACAGCAGATTTACTTTAGATGCTGGCATACGGTTTAATAGAAAATGTTATTTAATATAACTTAAAACATCACCGTTTGCTATCGGATTCTTACCAGACCTGAGAGCCAGCTTCTCACAAGAAACAAAATCAAATTCTCCTTCAAAGCACAGAGTTACAGCAGAGATTTAGAACTGCTGAAAGATGAGAAATGCTGGTTTTAATGCTTGTCAGAATGGTGCAGGATTTGGGAAGGTGAAAACAGTTCTTAAAATATTTCTTGCTGCATAAAATTGTTATTGTAATTACAACCCACTGGTGATTTTTAACAGCAGCATGAGAAACACCTTCACTTGTTAAAGGATCTTCCAGGTAGGGATATGAGACACCCTTTAGGGGGCTGTACATTGTTATGGAATATTTCTCTTGCAGACACTCCTCTGCTGTTTTATTCCAGATATGTTAAGAAAACGCTGGAGAGTGTTCCAGCTGATGTTTTGTCATAGTTTCCAAAAATAAAAGAAAGTAAATGAAGGTTGTATGAAAGCAGTTGTGATTGTGGAGTCAGCAGTTGCTGAGCTGACTTGGAATAACAGCCACTGAAAAAAAACAACAAAACTTGGCTCATAGAAATCTCCTGAACTGGAACAGTCAACAGGATTATTTTTAGTTCAGGTTTTAATGTTTTATTATTTAAAGGGAAAACAGTTGCCAGATGAAAAACATTCTGTATAGTTTGAACAAAAGGTATTTTCTTGCATGGTAATCTTTAAACAACAACATTTTACAGGTTATGGTTTCTCAACTACCTCTGTTTCTAAAGTTTTCCAGTCTCAGCATCATTAACAAAAATAAAGCTAATGTGGAAGAGCAGGATAGGACATTTTAGCCTTTTGGTGTAGTTTTATAGTGAGGTGAGGACATGGTTGAGTTAGGAGTCCAGCATTGCCCAGGAAGCCTCTTCACTCCTAAACAATGGTTATGAGCTGTAGTTTGGTGAGCAGGGTGACAGACATGAGTAATTAAATATATTTATTTAATATATTTTGTTGTTAAATAGCTGATAATTAAATATGAACAGTGAAATTACCTATTTAGACTCTGTAGTCTAATTTTGTATCTGTTTGTTCTGTATAATTAGGGGGCAGATTTAACTTTGGCTGTAGCCTTTTGTCCCAACAGCTAAACAAATCTCATTTGCAAATGTTCTGAAACTATATTTCAAAATTATTTTGAAACAAATATTTGGTACAGCTTGATCAGTGTTTCCCTTGGCAGCAGCTCTGCCTGCTGCAGCCCAAAGTCACCTCGCTGCTCTCCAGTCCCACATCTTTCCCTAAGCTGTTGTAAGTGCAGGCACGGTGAACCCGGTCAAGGACCTGATCTGGACTAAAATAACCTGACCAAAGATGGGTATTTGGAGCTTGGATCCTTTTCTTGCAAGAAATCTCATGGAGATGCTGTGGCACCGCTGGGACTGTGGCCTGGGGAGGGACACAGAGAAAAGCAGGGCAGCTTCACCCAGGACATGGAACCACAGCCTTGGCTTTTCAAACTAAACCCCAGCAGTGACTTTGGCCCATTCAGTATCTAAAGAAAAAAAAAAAGACAAAAAGTAATTGCATAGCTGTGATACTGCAGTCTTGTTTTAATTCTGTTTCTCCAATATTCATGCCTAAAATAACTGAGTGTACTATGAATTAATGGCATGCAACAGGGGTTAGTACACACAGAAAACACGTGAGGAATTGGCACAATAATGTAGGAGTAGGGAAAGCAGGCAAACATGCATTTCTGGGAGGAAGATCTCCTTGGAGAACATAAAGCACAAACAAAACAGCTAACAGAAAATTAGTAGGTATTTTATAGTTACCTTTGTGTTTTCTGTTACCAGCCCTGAGTGATGCAGCAAGAGGAGCAGTTACACATTAACAGCCAAGTCACCACAGCATGATCCAAGGTTGTAACTGAGCATAAGTTACCTGTAAAGACGGTAAAAGAAACTGGAACAAGGAAAATACTTAGTGGAGATGAGTTAAACTGCTGTTCCACATGTTTAACTGAAACTGGAAGGAGTTTGGTTTACTGAAAATGTGTTATTGAGACTGTATGTGTTGTGGGGGCTCTCTTGGCCATCCTGAATTTTTGAGAGAAAGCAATTTCTGCTTGACCATGATGTTATCTGGTATCACGAGGTGTCCGTAAAGTATTTTAAGAATCTTGCTGAGCAGCAAAGCTCATGCAATAAGGAAACCGGAAGAGTTAATGAGTTGTGAAGTCCAGAAGTCTTTGTTTATCACAGGAATTAGGACAGGAATTAGGATGCAAATTCCAGTTCATCTTGCAATCAATTTTCCCATTTATTGTTGCATATTTAAAATTTTTCATTACCTTTCCCCTGTTGCATTTTCCAGGTGGTCACTGATATTGCTAAGGAAAAAAAAAAAACTACAAGCAATCTAATCTGGATAGTAGGACAGAGTAAAAAGCTATGAAAAGTCTGGAATGTTAAAAAAATTAACAGTGTTAAAAATAAAGAGCCTCATTGTTATGTTTAAGTTTAAAATAAATATTTATTTTTGTGACTTTAAAACACAATAACTACTTAAATTCAGCCATTAGAATGTAAAACTTTGAAATATTAACAGTTTTGCATATTTCATGGCAACTGTCACACCATCAAAATTAGGACAATTTTGATGCCTCTTGATTTCTGCCTCTTTATTTCTGCATTGTTGATTAAACTTAAGCACTACGATAGTGCTGCCCTTTCTTTTTTGCTCCCTGGCTTGTGATTTGCTGGCTTTGTGATTTGCTCCCTGCTGTTACTATTTGTGAAGTGTATATCCTGCACATGGCTTGAATTTACCAACACCAGGCTAGTACAGCCCCATGCCCTGTGCTCAGATACTGGGAGAATTAGAGGAGATTACATCCAGATTTAGATGCTAGGCTATTTTTAAATGCTCTTCCTCTCCTAATGCATTTTCCTGTATAATCCTATCTAAAAATTTATTTTGAGGGCCTGGGTAAGTAGGGAACTGGGGGCTTAGTGTCACCAAATCCAGAAAAAGCTTCCATAGGCTTGAGGTCAGAGTTAGAGCTCAGAAGAACAGGTTTCATTCACTGGATTGCAGCTCAGAAGAAGGAAGAACGTACCTTAAAGATCCTAGAAAGAAAAACAGTATCTATGTTTCCATTTGAAATGACCAGCTGAATCTGATGCCAGCCTGTCTGGATCATGTTCCTTCCTTGTTGTGCTGCTGGTTGAGATGGTTTGGGGTAAATAATCTCATTGCTGAACACTGATTCCTCACCTGTGAAGTGGTATTGACTTTAAAAAGCCCGCTGAGAACTACTGATGGAAAATGCGGTTCTAGACTTGGTAATAAAATATGATGCTTTTCATACAAAATACCAGTATCTGAATTATTTTAGAAACGTGTTCAGATCTAAGCAATTATCAGGTTTTAGAAGGTTGGTCAGAGAAGAGCAGGTAACCAGCTGATCTCTGCTGTTATATGCTTCTGCCCTGGGAAATTAGAAATTCTTTCCTGCATGCTGTACGCCTCCCACCATCTGCAGAGTTAGCAAATAGGACACCATGGAAAGAGGAAATCCTAACACAAGCAGGAACCTCTTTGCTGGAAGAAAACTGGGGAGAAAAAAGAGGTTCTTCTGTGAGTAAGGTGGAAATAACCACCCAATACAGAAATAGTGTTGCACTCAGTGACTCTGTGAATGCACATCCAGATCACAGAGTCACCCATGGGCTGAGGCTTTAGCACAGTCACAGCCACCATGCAGCTCTGGGAGTTCTGCTCTTTGCCACTAGTCTCAAGTCTCTATCTATTTAGGTTTAATTATTTTCTGCAGAGGAGCTGGTAATAAAATTATTAAGTATTTTATTGTGTAGAGGGGTAAATATTTAAGAAAAACATGACAGATGCTTGACTGCAGAAGTGTATTTTCCAAGTGAAAAACCTGATTTTCAGCAAATGTGTCAGGCAAAGAACGCCTTACCTCACTTGCAACGAGCATTATTTCAGAGGGTTTGTAACATTTCCTTTCTAGTTGTTTTGGGGTGTTACAGACAGATACAACAGGGAAAAAGCTGCACCAGCTGTTGGAAAGAAAATGGTTATTTTCCTCGTGTAAGCTTTTTGGACTCATTGGTTAATTCCGTCCTTTGTTCTGTTGCATAGGGAGCTTACGCAGGCTGCGATGAGACAAAATGACATCAGATATACAAACATCCTCTCAAAATTCAAAACCCGTATCTCCCCTGGAGTCCCTTGAATACAGCCACTAATTATCTCATGGAATGTGTTCTGCTGCGGTGTGAAGAGCACCAAAGTGATGCCAAAGGAGAGACTGCTCACTAAAACCATAGTTTGCCTAAATGGTGTGAATATTTTTCCAAACCAGAAGTCCTTTTCAAGGGAAGGAAGGATGAGATTATAGTTAAAGTAGGGAAGTGAGAAAGAGCCAGAGCAAGAGCCATTCCTCAACTGGGAGTGACAGGAGAAATATGGGGAAGACAAAGGAAAGCAGGGAAAAGGGAGTGACACTTCTCATCCAGTGGTAGGTGAAGATTTGAGCACCACATATCAGATTCCCTGGCAAAGCCTGCTGCCATTTAAAGCAAAGCTCTGCTTTGTTCTGAGGGGGGTGAAGTGTGTTCTGTGTGTTCTGTTCTGAAACCATTAACCACCGTGTTTTTCATTTCCCTACACCAGGCAGAGAAGCTTCAGTACACTCAGTAGTTGAATACTGAAAATTTGAAGACCTGAGATCTTGGTGACAGACAAATGTGTACAGTTAATAAACATATTATTCTTTCAAGGCCTAGGGGCAAATGCAGCATTACTGAAGATGGAAACAATTTGGTTGATAACACTGGAGCTGAACACCCTTAAGCCAGAATGTAACATAAATGCTCATATAATCCCCTGTGACCTCTCAATTATTCCCACGCAGCCTAGCAGTGATTTCACAGATCACACTGATGGGAAATATAATTTAAACTTTCCGTGCTATATGTGCTCTTCCCTTTAACTTCCCTACTCAGTTGTCGCCAAGGCAAGTTAGGATATTTTAGTAGGAGTTAAGGGTTGCAGCAGAGACACTTGAGCCCATTGTGAGCCTTTGTGTTCTTTCTAGTACTATTTTCCCTGATGATTTCATCCCTATCCTAGTGACTATCAGAGGAGTAGCCTTTGTATGCAAGAGACAATGTATTGATTGCTAGCCCTGGTGGGAGACGGGTATTATGTATCTACAGCTGGAGCTTGCTGAGTAAAGGATCACTACCACGAGACATTTGCTGTAGCTTTCCATAGATAAAAAACATTTCAGGAATAAAATAGAAATTTCCCAAAGTGTGGCTAACACAAGTTTCACTCAAATATTTACAGTTAAGTATAAATATTATAGGAGATTTAGGGAAATCTAACAGTGTCCACTGCTGGATATAAAACTCGTTCATCTAATTTTGGATTTTCTTTTCCTGTCTTAACTCCAGAAATTAAAATCTCTGTCTCAACAGAAATAAGGAGGTTTGTTCTCTGAACTTTTGAAATTGTTTATCTCCTGGGTAGCATCTTGGTTCCTGGAACTGGCAAGATATTCACTGCTCTTTACCAGTATCAATGTTTGGTTTGGATTGCCTTAAATCTACTTCTGAAATCATGTCAAATCCAACCCCTCTTGTTCCACCATTCTTAACACTAGACCAGCTGGCTTGTGCTTCTTGGTATCTGCTCTTTTTTTAAACACATGCAGATTATATTGTCCCCCTTTGCTGCCACATGGAATCCACAGGTGAACAGCCATAAAAAGGTTCGAAGCAGGGTGGCATGTGAAATGTACTGGCATGAAGAAACACCCTTTTCTAGCTGGGTTGGTCATACGATTGGTATTTGGCAGAGAGTCATAGCATGACTCAGTGAAATCTTTTCAACAGTGAAGCTCCTCATATAGTAAACATTTCCAAGCACTAGACTGTAGAGTTTTATTTTTCTCAAGTAAAATCCCATTATATTAAATTATAACATGAAGACATTCTCTACATTAAATTAATGAATGCAGCTCTTCAAGTTCTCTCCATCTGTTCCACCCTTCAATTACAAAACCAAAAAAAAAGCACAATTCACAAACCCATGATAAAAAGGAGAAGTAGAAGGGATTTGGATGCACAGGGACTACAGCATTTGCTACATACATGGTCTCACTTCACAAGAAGCTGACTTTGCTGGTAGCACCCCTATTTTAAAAATACATATTAGTAGTTTCAGGTGGATACATTCAGTCACTCCCTCACCTAGAAATCTTATTGTCCAGTGCTGTGGTTCTGACATCTTACACAGAGCTGCTTTTCAGACTGAGATTACCTTTGTGTCTGCAAGACTTTGAACAGTGCAAAATCTCCTTAGACAAGTGAAATACCATGTTACACATACCCTCTGTCAGTATTTCTTTTAGAGAGGCTACCCTCTCTACAAGGAATGTATATAACTGTGTATTTCTTCTGGATTACATGTAGAAAGCATTAACATTAAAACAGATGAACAAAATGCAAGTATTTGCATTCAGTGACACTGCCCAGCTTTCTCACAGATGTAATAATGCATTTGTTTTCCTAATATGACTTTTCTCTCTAAGATACCTTACACTTTGAAGAAAGTGTATTTCAGTTTAGAAAATCTGCTCATATAACTAGCAAAATTAATAGTAGGTGTAACCCTTCACAGAAAAGAAAGTGGGAGTTGAAATGGCCTTGAAGATCTTTAAACAGATACAAGAGACATCTCCTCCAGTCTCCTGATCTCTTCACCACCCCATGGTACCTCCTGCTATACTGGTTTCATAGTACAGAGTGAGACTAAGAATTATTGTCTTTAACACAGAAGTGCATTAAATAGTCCCATAAAACCAGAAGAACTTGTTTGGGAAGAAGTCAGCCCTATCTCAAGGCTACTGTAGTGTACACACCTTTATTGTGGAAATTCTTTCACTTGGTATATTAATTACACATGAGTAATTCTTGGTAAATTTTGGTACATTTCCTGACTGTTTTCAGTTGGACACTGTCAAATAAATAGAGCTGTAGGAGCTATGCCAGTGACGATCTCCTGCCTACTAGAAGAAAAAATATGAGTGATTTTCTGTAGTAATAGATAAGATTTTGTTAAAGGAACTGTAACTATAATCAGGACAGAGAGGGCCATTTATGAAAAGGACTTCCTATAGGAACAGCTCCAACACCCTCATATAGGAACATTGAAGCACTTCATATAGGAACAGCTTCATCATAAGAATGGTCAATTTAACTGTTGTGCTACTGAGAATATCTTGTACTGTATCTGATATCTGGAAGGTGATGTTTCTGGAATGAATGTTCTTCTGAGGAGGTTCACATGGATTTTTTTTTAAGATTATTTTTGGTATTCAAAATTTGAATCAAAACTAAACTTGCAGTGCCCGACAGCTTGAGCCCAGTGATTCTGTGCTGGGGAGCCTCCCTTGTAAAGCTGGAAACTCCCTCTCATTCAGCATAGCCGAGATCAATCACTGCTCTGACAGGCCCTGACTGCCTCTCATTCATTCAGTCCTGATACAGATGCATTCACTGTTGAACCAAAAAATTGTAATTGCTCAAGCTAATGACATGTTACTGAAACCAATTCTTCTCTCTGATAATACACCTGATAACATTATGTAACTGTGGAGTAATTATTCATCCAGTGAAAACAACAGTCATAACTTGATTGATCTTTTCAGTTTGTAACCTGAGGAGGAAAACCACAGTGGTTAAGTGTACAAATTAACATTATGTGCTAGATATGTACACCTGAGAGTAAATCTCTGCATGCCCCAGCAGCAGGGTTAGTAGTGGTTCCTGCCTTTGAGCACAGCGAGACTGAGCTCTGGATGTCCTTAGTGCCAGGGAGGGACTCACATGGTTACTCAGCTCAAGCTGAGTGTGCACTTGGGCAGCCCAGCACAAACCCAGCTTTTAACCTGCCAGCTTTTAGGATTTGTTGGTTTATGCAGGCAACAGCCAGATGTGAGTAGTGCCTGCATGACAAACCTGCAGTTCAATACAGTGGCAATGAGGCTAACAGGGAATGCTACTTTGAGTGAAAGAGCTCAGCACTTACCACTGATGCTGTAATACATCACTAAGGATGTCAGGTGCTCCCTCAGTAAGTTCCCAGTTCCAGCTGAAATGCCAAGAATTTTGGCATTACCATCTAGCAGTGAGATTAATGTATCACTCTTTGTGGCCATTTCTCATTCTTTCGACAAATCTGAGATTTTTATTAGTCAAATTTATAACAGTGTATTTTTTTATTTTTCATTATATTTATCTTATGCAGAACTCCAGGGAGAAAAAACAGTTTAAAATTACATTTACAGAGCTCATGAGGTATTACGGATCATTTGGCTGATCCAATTCAGTGAGGCTGAAAAAGAGGAAGAAAGGAAGTTATGGACAGGAAAAGGGACAGAGAAGAACAGTAATCAGGAAGAATAAATGCTAGCTTTGATGTGAAAAAGATGTTGATCATGGAGAGGGTCACAGCATGCAATGAAATAGAAGACAAAAAAATAAAATTTATTATTCAAATACAATAAATTGGGGTGGGTGTTTCTGCTATTGTGATCACACGGAGAGCAAGGGAGCTTGTTACAGCTGAAGGGGGGTATCTAATATTCTCTGGATTGATACCTCTTCCCAACATTTTTCATCCTTCTCAAGTCACATGTGTTTGATGGATATGATGAAGAAATGTGAGGAAAGGTGATACAGCTCATGACTGGAGGGGTAACTGGTCTTAGCTACTATAAATGGTGACAGTACTTTGTGAATTAATACAGTGTTACTAATGTTACTAATGAGAAACCTCAGGTTTATCAAGCTGGGGAAGCTCAGGTTTATCAAGTGCAGTTCTATCCACCTGGAGTTATTCTCTAAGTAATTTACCATTGTTATTACATTTTGCATGTTTATATATTTACTATTATTACTCACAAATATCTGGACTGTCATTGAGTTGGAATGACCAGCAGTTTCTGCTTAGGCAGTTTACCTAAGAATGCTTGTGACTGACAGGACTTTGTAATTCCAAAGCTCAGGCAGTCTACACATTTTGATATTAATTAATAACTTTGTTTTGATTAATATTAAAATGGATCATCAAAAAAAGAAGAAACAGTTCTATCTAGACTCTGTATAACCCAGCTACAGTATTGCAAAAAAAAAATCAGGTTGCTACAGCATGTTCTTCCACTCCACAGTTAAAATAAACTTTTTGGTGAGAACATTGTTATGTAAGGCTGCAAACGAGATTTGGAACAATAAGAATTATCCACCTTGCCACCTATTTTTAATGCCTAAGATGGAAGGCACTTAAATTCTGAATGAGAATATTCAAAGAGCAAAGCATAGCAGTTAACCCACCTATTACAATTAGATCTGAATCAGTATGAGGTTAAAAATAAGGTCAGGTTATTATTTGTAACCAGCTATTACTAGTAATACACTTGTTAACCACAGTGAAGTGAAATCAGGATCTAAGTGTGCCTGTGCAGTGAACTCCTCCTTTGTCCTTTAGCACATACACAAAGAGATTTCAGAAGAAAATTTCCCTCCCCAGGCACTCTCTTCAGAGAAAGCATTTAAGCAGCAGCCAGCACTGCTTGGAACTGGGCTTGAAAGCTGATGCTGAGCTGGAGGGCAAGGCAGCAGTTTAGCCAAGCCATCCTCAGCAGTTTGTGGGGACCTGTTTTGTCACACAAGACACCTGCAACATCTCCAAATCAACATGGATATCATATTAACATGCACTAGAAGTCACTCCCCAGCTGAGTTTGTGCTTCCTTCACTGCAAGACACTGGCAGTGCTATGAAAGAAACATACATTCACTGGGCAGGAAAGTGAGGGAGCAATAACTCAAATTTTCTTGCTGCAATTCTTTTTTGCACCCTTTCTGTAGCTTAACTGCTTGGCCCAGCTCATTATGACAGTAACTGTAGAGTAATATTCACTGATGAGTAAATATCTGGGAAAAAAAAAAAAAAAAGAATTAACAGGTATAATATTCAGAGAATCTCCTTTATTCACCCAAGTAAACAAGTACAGAATGGATCCAACAGTCAGATGTTGCCCAGCTGAAGTGTAACAGAATCTCCAGGACTGGTGCAGAATAAAGGTAAGAATGGCTGAAGTGCATAGTGAACTACTTTGCAATGGCACAGCTAAAGAGTAGAAATATTATGATAATCCTAAACAAAACATCACCATCACCTGGATTTATAGATATTTAATAGGATAGCAGTCTCAGTCTAAGGAAAACTATCCTCATTAAGGCCTTGAAGCCTCCCCAGCTACATTAGCCATCTGCCTTCTTTTGGATTAATTCCTACATTTTGGCGTAATTCTGTGGACCAGGATGAGGAGAGAAAATACATCTTGTGAGGTTTTAGCCATTATTTGGATGTCACATAGTGTTTGACATTTCAGAGAAGTGAGCAGTTCAGCCCCTTGCTAAGATGTTGCAGCTTAAAAAACCCTATATCGTACAAGTCCTGCATTTTTCCTGCTCCTAAAGCCAGCCATCTGAAAGCCAGAAGCAGTGGTTTCTCCATTGGGTGTTGGCACAAAAAGCAAAGATATATATCTATCCCATATCTAACACAGGAAACATTATATAGGAGTTGTCCATACAAGGCATGTGGAATGTGCCAGGTTTGTGCCACTTACAAAAAACACACTTGGGATCACATTATCTCCATGACAACTGCTTGTACGTATTAATAATTTGTTGTGTTCTTAAACATAGCTTATGGAAAGGACTGAATAATAGGAGTTTTTCCAAAGAAAGCACTTGTAACACAAGCTGTGCTGATCAGAGCGTCAGCAATCAGCAAGCCTAAAGCCTCGCCTGGTGAGCTTAGCAGGACATTTCACAGATGCTTATGTTATCTGTTTAAAAGGAAGGAATTTAAGGATGGGTCCAAGTATCTATTGAACTGAGGTCTCTACTCTCGACTCTCAATGCTTCTGTCACATTTGGAAAGTGAGTCAATTTCAGTATCTCTTTCCTCATCGGGCTGAAATCACGTATTTGTCCATCTGGGAATAGAGTGATGGTATTTGTCCTGGCAGAGGTGGTGTTTGTCAAGTATTCTAGAGATCAAACCCGGTAGATGATGGGCAGGAGGAACATGGCCCTGCGCTCAGGTGCACAAGGACGTGCCCGGTGCTCCTACCCAGCCAGGCTGGACACAGAGAGTTCAGTGCCACACTCACAGGGACAGAGCAGGACATAAAATATTTGTGAAATATCAAGCCCCTAACACTGGAGAATTAGCACTCTATTCCTAGCTTTTAAAAGACTCTTGACTATGTAATACTTGTAACCATAGTGATTTGAAAATGTGATTTTCATGGTTACTCTGTAATTTCTTCTTTCAGTAAGACACTGCACTTCCTGTTTTATCTACAACACAAGGGTGAATGATGAACTAGCAGATTTCAGTAATATATTTTGTGGTATACAAGGTGATTAATAATGAGATTCCACTTTTACAGAAGCCATTCAGTTGAAGTGAGTGGGCCTCTGTTGGTAGTTGTATTACTGATGTCACCGATTTTGTCATGTACTATCTGGACTCTGAAAATAGTCAAATATACAGAAATAGTATTTGTTTGTGGTGACGTAACAAATATCTGATGTAAATGTGTTCTGTTTTTCTTTCGGTCTTTTGTAATAGTTCTACTTAAGATGACAGGCTTATCTGATTTAATGGGACTATTAAGACACAAAACATATATTTTATCCAGTAGTGGCCAGTATCTGAATATGCAAGAGATTACATGATGTGTACTTCTGAATTTATTTGATTGGAAGTCCCTTTCCTCACAGAGACAGCTGACTTCCATGCTAATGTACCAGCGTCGATATTATTTGCTTGTAGAAATACATGGATTAATCAAAGTTGGCAGCCCTACATCTAGAGGTGGAAGCTCATTGTTACACTATCATATAGCCTTTAAATTGGTATGGTATAGTCTTTATATTGTATTGCATAGCCCTTTATTTGGCATTTAGTATTAAAACACCATAGCAACAGACATTTTGGGCATGCATCGATGGATAATTTAGAATCACTAAAATAATCAGAGAGAGTCAAGTGTGAAGAAAACTAATTTACGTGTTCCTTACTCTGCACTGCTAAGTTGATAATACATTGCATGGTTGGATGGTGTGATCTAAATCTGCATTTACACACTGATGTCTCATAAAACAATGGAAATGTTGGTGTTACTGATAAGATTATTGCAGCTGCCAACACCCTTGTCCACGAGTTTGAGATTAATTTCAGACTAGCGCAGAATTAGTTGGCACTATAGTCTAACAGCTGACTAACCTACAGCTGGATGTGTATAAACATAAGTGCAGTCAGCCTGAGCAGTTCACGCCTCTCCAGAATGCCACACGTGTGACACATGGGTCCCTGACTCAAGTGTCAGCACAGCAGTGTGGCCTCCATAGCCCTGACTCACCAGGCAGCTGCACCCAGACAGCTCCTTAGGTACAAACCACACACACCCCTGCCATATATTCACATACTAAATACAATTTATTACTGCCATCTCACAGGTTACAGTTTAATCTTACTGTGCATCTGAAGCCCTGACAAACACCCAACTTATGCGACACAGCACGTATACTTACATTATTACATTCTCCTTTGAAGGCTCAGATAAATATCTGAGGAAAGCAACTGTGATTCTCTAAACTATTATCATTCTCAAGTCAGAGAGAGGAAGTAGGTCTGATTTCTGATCTACATATAGGCAATTCAAAAGAGTATGAGGATAAAATACAGAGCTAACGCTTGCAATGGAGATGGAAACCAAAGCTTTCCCCTTCTCTGGGAGTATCCAGATAAATGAATCCTGAATTTTGTTTGCAGAGTCCTGAATTCTCCTATAGTGAGCAGCACAGCTTCAGCTTTCAGCAGCAAGCAGGGAGTGCTGAATCACTTACCCCTTCCCAGGTGGAGTTTGTCTGAAAAAGAGCTATGACTGAGTCTTTTGGAACAAGTGTTCCTTTCTCTGCTAAGCTGCTAGGAACCAACAGTGGGGCTGGGGACCATCACAACTGCTCTGAAGACAGCAGTGATCGTTTATCTGTGAGGTGTCCAGTCTGACCCACACCAGCGGGAAGAAATTATTAACCTGGCTTGTTTGCCTACAAAACTGCAACTGAAATCCTGCCATGTCTTATCTGGTAGGTGTGAGGAAAGCACAGCTCCTGTGGATGGTTTGTTGTGTGATTCTCAAACATGTAACTATGCCAGAAAGTCAACAGTTAGTAAAGAAAATTAACTTTAGCTTGGCAAATTACACAAGAGTTGATGTTACTGCTTCATATTCTTTGCATGTATTTGCTCAAGACTATTTTGGGAAGATATGTGGCAGAGTGAATTCTTGAAACCTACCGCTTCTCAATGAATGGTACTTTTCCTTCTACAATTTTAAGCACAAAACTAAGGTCACCTGAAGATGGGAATCTCTGTAAGAACAGCAAAATTATTTTGGAAGATAAAACCTAAGTCAGGCAATTCAAACCAACTTATGTCTAGCAGGAGAGTATGACACCAAGAAACTGAGACTGACCCGTGAAAGCAAACATTCCTTACCCCTTGCTCACTATGGAATTCTTAATTTCCTTCAATAGTAGCCAAAGAATTTAACAAGTCAGACTCTGTATTAGGCAAGTGATGACCAAGACAATGAACACAAATTAACTAGAAAAAGTAATTGTGCCCTCTTGAAATTAACAAATCAATATCTGATCAACATTTTTGACCCATTAAAAAAAAATTAAATGGATCATTTCATGCCTTTTGTAAGTTATTTAAGGGAAATAGCCCTCTATAATTTAAGATGCAGATTGCAATAAAATACATAATTCATCAGAAATTGGTTCTGTATATTTCCTACATTCTTTTTTATTGCAACTTATCTGTGTCTTACTGACGTATTTTCCCTTAGGTAGCAACTGTCCGAGTACAATAAGGTAGCTGAGGTCACCTCTAGTTTCCTGAAAAAAAATACCACCTTCCTGAAAGTTTCCTGAAAGGTCCACCACTAATTTCCTTTACTGAACACTTACACTGCACTTCATGCATTACTTCTGTCTAAAAAGGTCATAATAAACTCCAGACTTCCAGAACTCTTTCGGTATAAATTGTTTTAAAGAAATGGAGCACAGCCTTTTTAACCTATGCAGTACCTGTGCTGTGCTGCACTACATGGTACAATTAAGATGGTATTTAATGCTCAAGATTTAGAAGTGAAAAGCTTTATTTTTAAAGTGCCCAGCACCACCAAGTGCCCTCCTCTTCCCTGACAGACACAGTAACCGGGCTCAGGACGCCAGCATCACTGAACCGTTCGGGCTGGAGCGGACGTCTGGAGACCAGCCGGTCCGACCCATCGGCCGGGGCCGTGTCACCTGGAGATGACACAGGAACGGCGTTTTGGAGGTCTCCAGAGAGGAAGGCTCCACGCCCTCCCGGGGCAGCCCGTTCCAGTGCTCTGCTACCCACAGAGCAAGCGTCTTTCTCGTGCGGAGGTGGAACTTTTCATGTTTTAGTTTACGGCGAGCGCTCCTCGTCCCGTCACTGCAAGACACTTCTACCAGCCTCTTGGCATGCGCCCCGGAGATGCCTTAGNACGTCTGGAGACCAGCCGGTCCGACCCATCGGCCGGGGCCGTGTCACCTGGAGATGACACAGGAACGGCGTTTTGGAGGTCTCCAGAGAGGAAGGCTCCACGCCCTCCCGGGGCAGCCCGTTCCAGTGCTCTGCTACCCACAGAGCAAGCGTCTTTCTCGTGCGGAGGTGGAACTTTTCATGTTTTAGTTTACGGCGAGCGCTCCTCGTCCCGTCACTGCAAGACACTTCTACCAGCCTCTTGGCATTCGCCTCGGACATGCGTTAATTACAGGGACAACCACAAACACTGCGGAGCCGCACAAAGCCCTCAGAAACATCGCCTCCCGACCCCGCAGCAGGCGCTTGGCAGGCGAGGACCCTGCCCAGGCTGTGCCCCGCGAGGAGCCGGCACTCAGGGCACGGGAGGGGCCGGCACCGCCATGGCGGCGACCCCTCACGGCAGTGCCCTGGCTCCCGCCTCAGGGCTGCGACCGG
>WEIU01010807.1:410349-424474 GCA_013389925.1 Aegithalos caudatus | reverse complement strand
TGTGCCTGAGCCTCGGCTCCGCCTCCCGCCCGCTCAGCGCCTCCTAAAATGGCGCCGCGGCCGCGATGGATCCTCGGGAGAGACCCCCGAGAGACCCCCTCCCCCCGGTTAAGATGATAAATCAACCCCCAAAAGCGTGAGTTATTACAATGAAAATATAAGCTTGTGGTAAGCGCTTGGAAGTTACGCGCGGTAAAGAGCTGCTGCTTTGATTTACTGGTTTTTTTGTATTTTTCACGTTATGAATAAAGACAGACACCTTTATAACTAATTGAAAGGTAAATTAGCTTTGGGGTATTGGTTTCCCTCAGCAAGGTTCTGGGTTTCGCGAAATTTACAGAATAAGCATTCGCGGTCCTATATAACTACATATTTTTATGGTGATGGTTTGAAAATGTTGAGACGTGGATGTTACAGAGCAATGTGTTCATTGAGACATTCATAGCTTAGAAAGGTTGTAAAGCTAGCCCAGGACAAATTGTGTTTTGGAAATTCAGGAAATTTTTGCTCTGGTAGCATCCAGAGGCGCTTTCCAGTTGAATTCTAATTCTGGATGTAACTTAATAGCTGAGGGTTGGTGGTGGTGGAGGGGATTTTTATTTATTTATTTATTACTGATGGTTTTATGTATTCTTGTAGTTCTAGACTGAAAGATGGAATATCTGTGAATTTTTTGTGAACTGCATATTAAGGAATACATGAAGTTATGGATGTACTGGCTTCTAAAGAAGCCTATGTACTTGGCACAGAAAGTACCTAGAATATTTTAAAATTGGAATCATGCTTTCAAATATGACATTAGGTTGTTTAGGAAGCAAATTGTTTCGAGAGGACAGTCTATGAATTTAATAAAGAACTTGGGAGTGCTTTTGGCCAGACAGGCCCTTGCTCCGGTACAGATTTTAGTTCACTTTTATTCCAGCAACTCAACATTGTTTCCATTTGATTCAGGCTGTGTATTTTAAAGGGTGTTGCAAGTAAGTGGCAATGTCACCACCTGGCTATTTCCATGTGCGTTGCCAATGGCAGCTCCAGCTTCCTCCTTGCATTGCTTTATGTGAGAGGCAAATATTTCACTTGCCATCATTTATAAACTGATGGATACTGAGTCCTGAATCCCCCAGGAGTGGGTGCATATGGCCCCATTTTGTGGGGATTCATGGGAACTTGCAGGACCATAAGGGATGTATAATGTACAAAAAGCTTTCAGTGTGCCGGGGGATTTAGTTCAGTGAGAAGCAGGCATATCCCTAGAAATTCCTCACAGAAGATACAGTAGTCCCAGTCATCAGTGTTGCACAAGATGGTATGTTTGGTTTTTTCCAGTGAAGAATAGGAATGTTGATTTGTTGCTGACAACTACAGGTGGATTTACTTGGACTTTCTGCTAAGAGTAGTTAAGTTTCTGCATGGTTGCTGATGCAAGCAATTGGATGTAGGCCCTTGAAGTCTGAGTTTTCCATCTTCTTGTCTCTGCTGTGTTCATGGAAGTGGGGTGAGAGCTCAGTTCTGCACCTTCCTGCTGAGGGATAGCACTTGCTTTAATGTGTTTCCTTGTTCCCAGCACCGATCTCAGAAACCTCACTGAGTTGTGCTTTGTTTGGACTGTTTAATTAGTTTTGTGGATGTAATCACATCGAAAGGCTGTCTTTCCATGAATAGCTTAAGGACAGTGTCAAATACAGCTATTGTTCCAGAAGACAAGTCAAGACCCTACTAGGTATAAGCTGTTCTTCACCACACTGAATTGCAGCTAGGGCTAGTTAAAATAAGCAATTTTAAAAAATGGAGGGCTTTTCCCTGATAACACTGTTTGATTGGATGATCTCCCCGACGAGTATTTCTTGATCTGCTGGGGCTTCATGCGTGCAGACTGGTGCCTGTCTAATAAGAATAAGCCTAAGGGCTCTCTTGTATTTCAGTATTGATACTTGAAGAACATAACAGCTTCTTAGAAACATGGTAATTGTGTGGCCATTTGTGCATGCCAGTTACTATCTTGGTGTGTCTTTCACTGAGCCTGGTTACCTGGGTGATGGGAACTGGGCAGAAACATCTTTGAAGTCTAGAAGTAATTTGTAACCATGAATAATACATTATACTGTCACAAATGATTTGAAATAATCAACCTCTGAGTGGCAGTTAAATTATTGTAGGCTTAGTAGTTGTTGTGTTTAATGTTACATCAGTCAGTGACCAATTGTGTGTGCTTTGCTTCAGCATTTGAGAAGTGCAAGTTCTAAAGAAGCGGTCAAAATATGCCCAGTCCAGTTACTGTTACATGTCAGCAATGTTTGTCCCGTTAGTGCTGAATTGTTTATTGGCAGAGGTGAAAGGAAGTCCTTTATTGCCAGGTGAGAGTTTTTCCACTGGCCATTTTGAATGAAAGGATGCTGGTTTAGAGTTTCTTTCCCATACATTGTGAGGGTGGAGGGAAATGGTCTTGTCTCCTCTGTGTATAAATGCCCTTTATCACAGGAGCTGGGGCTGTGGTACATTGCTCGGGAAGGTGGGATGACAGTCTAAAATTACACAAAGGAATGAGGTGAGTTTTTGGATAGAGTTTGCTTTGGTTATTGCAGGAGGTATCTAGTGCAGGTGGAGGCAGAGGTGTCAGAACCACTCCCTCAAACACTACTCCATAATTTAGTGAGTTTGAGTGTGGCATCTCCAGTTTTTGGGGAGAGAGAAGAGACTGGTCATGTATACTGTGTAGAGTGTTCAGGGTTCTTGAATTGCTAGTAAAATACCTTTGAACCTTTGAATGGATAGTGCTGCTAGCTAAACTATTTTAAATTAAGAGAAGGGCTGATACTGGTAGAGGCATTCAAGAAACATTGATTCAGGGTTTGACTCCTGCGGTTTTTGATCCGTAACAATGATGTTGGTTACGTTTGCTTTTTTATTTGTCACCGTTGCTAATTTTTGTAGTGTAAATGTGTTTCTGGGCTGTAGTGTTCTCTGGTATGTACCTTGTTCACGGTGTATTTTTCTGATTATTTTTCCTGTTGTAGAATTTTCACTTTAATACCTGATCTTCCAAGTTAGATGTTCTCTAACCAAACATGCTTATACCCACTGCAGCTGTGTGAGTTGCACAAACTCATTGAGCTTATGTTAAAGCGACTTAATTCTGAGAGGACAAGTACGTTTCCAGTGAAGCTTTCTTTTGGGTCAAAAAAAGCACGTGCAATCAAAGTTCAATTCCTCTAATGCATAAAACTTACACGTTCTATGGTTCTCTCCTGTGCTTTAAGCTGTCTGCCCAACTTTTTTTTTCACATGTTCCCTTCTGCTTCCTAGGCTGTTCAGGAGTCTCCTTTCTTAGCTGATTATTTTTGGCCAGAAGTGAATGTTTTAAACTGTTTCCAGCTGCATTTGCAGGGGCCTTTCCATTAGCTAGCTTTTGCATTCTCATATCCATCTTGTATAACTAACTATTCTTCAGACTAAGATGATTGTGAAAATGAACGTTCCCGTCTGAACTTGCTGTAAATGAGCCAAGAAGCGTGCCCCAGCAGAGATCCCAGGCAGTGAGAGCATTCCCAGGCAGAGTGCCCCGTGTGGTGGGCTGTGCATCGGGCAGGTTCTGCGTCCCTGCAGCCCGGCCCTGGCAGAGGAGGAATGTGCAGCGTTGCGGTTCTGCCTTGCTGCTGCGCTGGGCTCTGTAGGGAGGGAACTGCTGCCAGTGCTGGCAGGGCTCAGGGGGCTGCTCAGGGGCCCTGGGAGACCAGAGAGTGCTTTAGGGCTCCTTTGCTGCTTTGTTGAACGTACTCGGGGATCAAGTCATTGATGGGGTCATGTATTTACACCTTCTGTCTCTGAAGAGTTAAGTGTAGTGTACAGAGCCTTTTGTAACATTTGAATGACTGTGGTTTAGATTATTCTGGAACATTTAAAAAAAAACCCTATCATTTCATGCCCAGTGTTCTGATTTATTGTGGGGTTTTTTTTGGTGGTGATTTGGTTTTTGTTTGTTTAATTTTGCTTGTTTGTTGTTACGGTCGATAATGAAAAATGGAAATTGTCTCTTTCCAAAGAAGGCATTTGAAGTGTCAACCTCACCAGCCTTCTCACCTAGTCTGGATTTACATGCAATGTCTTGATGTGCATATAAAAACTTAGTCTTGAATGTGCCAGTGGTTGTAGTATCAACAGCTTTCTGGGGTGGTTTTTTTTTTTTCAATTCTAGTAAATGTGCTAGCAGTGAGATGTTTGGTTTTGGTTTTTTGCTTTTTAGTTGCAACGTTAGTTGTGATCAAGTAGGAGTGAAAGATACCTGCGTTGTTTTGGGCATAGCTTAAACTAACAGCAGGAAACGCTCCTAAGTCAGAGCAAGTTCCTCCTTGACTTCTGCCAGTTTGAGGCCAAAGACATGGATGGGGTTGCCAGACTGATGTCCTCTTCCAACTCTGCCTGTGCCCAGCACAAACCCCAAACCTGTCTGGCTGTGTCTGGCAGGGGTTCACAAGGTCTTGTACAACAGTCTCTGTGAGGGGAATTCACACGAGCAGGGATTGAATTTTCACTCTTGCTTAGGGACCCTTAAACACTACCCCTGTATTCAGTAATGCTGCTGTGAAATTCTGTTTCTTCAGGTAGTATATATTAAGTTGGAAAAAGTTTATTCCTGACTAAAGAATGAGTACTGGAGCTCAGTTACTCAGCAGCCAGGTCTCCAATATTTCTGCTGAATATTTTGAACATGCCTTCCAGTACAGGTGTTTCTTCCTTGCAGGTTGGCTCTAAACTCCTGAGTTTTGACATGCCATCCTCCAGCTGGTGTCCTGACCTGTAGCATGATGGTGTCAAGCTGTGTTGGAGTTACTGGAACAAAAGGGTTGAGAACTTTTTGAGTTCGCTGCATGAAGCTGGACTTGTTGATACCAGGCACAACTAATTTGGGAATAGGTTTAGCCTATTTCTTTTTTTAACAACATGAATGCTTCAAAGTGAATACAGCTTGTTCTACAGAGAGGACTGAAAAACATCCCTGTAAGTGGTCAGCTTCCTGCATTGCTGTGTTTCTTGGAACTCCCATGAGGCAAGGAAGGCATAAGGGTTCCTGAGTTATTTGGCTCCTTATGCTTTTTTAAAAGTTTTTTTCTAGATTATTTTTCTTCGAGTTAAAATTAAAGATACTAAGATGTTTTGTATGAATCAAAATAATGACACTGAGGTCTTTCAGGAGACCCTATCCCCACTGCTCTTGTCAACTCTAATTGATAAATAGCCTTTCCCCTTCTCCCAGTTTTGCCTCTGAGGGCCAGAACACTTAACAGTTAGAGTAAGACTGCTACTGATCTTTTCACATGGAAATGTTGAGGGGGTTATTAAGGTTTTGAATGGTGATAGTCCTTACTTTTGTAATACAAAGGAAAAAAGCAGTTATTTGGCAGAAGTCTGCTGCTTGCATGCATTCTTGTAGACCTTCTGGAATTTACAGGAGATAAAGGAAAGTGGTTGTCTAATTTTAATCTTACAGCAGTCTTGGCATTGGGGTTGCTCTTTTGGTTGGCCAAGATCTTGTATTTGAACTGGTCTCTCTCTTCTCACCGAACAGAAATGATTAGAAATTAAGGTTTAGGTGCTAGTCACAAATCCAGAAAGAAAGCAGATGCTTTCTTCTCTTGTTCTGGCAGAAGAGTATTTTGCTGCTCAGTATTTGTGTGGATGGAAATCCTGGTTTTACTTACTTAGGAATACTAAATAATTAAATGTCAGTGGAGAGCTTTGTATTTTAATTTTGTCCCTACTTACACATTCACACAGAACTCCTTAGTGGATTGTGAAGTTCAGCAGAAATCAGTTTCCCATTTGTGTCATGTGTAATCTGACTGCCATGCCTCCTTCACAGAAGGGTGTTGTTGGAGGCTTCATTTTTCTAGTTTTGTTTCAAATGTCAGACAGTGAATGAAAGCACCTTTTGCTTTAAATAAGCCCATCTTTTGTCTGAACCTGCTCTCTTCCCTCCCCTTGTAAGGACTGGGGGAAGCCTTTACATTGAAAAGCATTGACTCTGCAGAAGAATTGCTGACTGTAATGGATGACTTTGCTTGGAACTGGAATCTTTTCCAGGTCATGATATTTGAACAGCTACAACCAGTATTCATCCCAATTAGCTGATCATTGTGCCTTTAGTCACATCCTGTGCACCTTGGTGACAGGAAATTCTGGGTGTGGTTGAAGTCTTCAATCTCATCAAAATATCTTTATGGTAACAACAAATAACTATTTCTTGGTTACAGTGGATACTTCTCATTCCACACTTTACTGGACATGGTGGGCTGCAGGTGTGAGTTCTGGTCAGCCAAGAGTGACACGTTACCATCTGCAGCCATGACTTTGGGGCTGTGTTGTCTAATTAAAATAATGGTTGTATTTTCTTTACTGAGTTAGTAGTGGTAATCTTTTGATGAGTGCTTCATAGTGCAGCTTCAAGCATTGATTTACAATTCTACACAGACAAAGTGAAGTTTACTGTTTCGTTTGGGTCTTGTTATTTTCTTTTGTGTGCCCCAGAGTTTTTCAGGGTGGATAATTGTGCTGACTTGTCAGAGCTCATGCTATAATGTAGGGACCTGAGAAGGGGTCAGAGTAATTCAGAAATATCTGGTATATTCTGGAAACACAGAGGAATTTAGGTACAGGTTAATTCAGAGGATTTTTTCAGAAATGGATCACTGGAAATTATTTCTGTGAGACAAGGCTGATGATGTACACTGCTTATGAGGGAAACTTGCTTATCCTCATCACAGAGTGAGTTGAGGAAATAAAATGGATTATGGCTTTTATGGCACTTGACTCTGAGCCTTAATTTGTGGCATATGGGATAAAAATATTTGGAGGGAGCAGGGTAGATGAGAGGTACATCTGCATGCATACAACTTGTGGATCTCATTAAATAAACAGAGGATCTGAAAATCATATGGTAGTGACTTTAATAGTCATCTTTTCAAAATTCTTATCCATGGCAGTTCATACACTGATGCTGTAGTGTCTTAAAACAATGGGGCTGATCTCTTTGCTTTAAGAACAGCGTTTTGCAGAGATAGGCTTTGTAAACAGAGCCACCAAAGCAGCTTGGTGTTGTTCAGCTGGGCCTTTAGATAATGTGCAGCAGGCCAGGAATGGTTTAATTCTTAAGTATTGGGTTGTGGTTTTGTGCAGTGTTACGCTTTTGAAGTGAAAACTGGGGGGGTTTTGTGTGTGTTTAAACCAATATTGGTTTTATTCTTGTTGAGTTTTGGGATTGTACAAGTTCTCTTTACAGTGGCATGACTGAATAAGCCAGTATCAAGTCAGAATGAATTCCAGTCACTATGACTAAGCTGAAATGTATTTGATACATGCTTATTGTTTGAACTTTGAGATAGTTCTGAGTAAAATACGTGACTTTCCACCTCAGCAGTAGTATTTGACAGCATTGCACTTGGTTCTTCTTGTATTCTTCTTGTGTAACTGTGTCTCACAGCTGTGTGTTTTCTCTGTCTTAGACTTCATTAGTAATTTGCTGTAAAATTAGCATTTATCAACTTGAAGTAACATGTTCTTTGCAATCTTACTCTGAATGTGTTTGCACTTTATTTTGAAATCTGAGAGTGTAGTGCTGAAAAAATAATTAAACTGATTCAGAGGCAGGGTTCTACAACTGTAATATAGTAGGTTGTTGATAAGAAGTTTTTGCTTAAGTACCCCACACCACAGAGGTTTGACTTGTGGAGGTGTTCTGTGTAAAAAAGATTAGTTAAGTGTTGGAGGTATAGAGAAGTTTAGGGCTGCCTTAACGGTAAGAATTGTTAAGAACTGAAAAAAGGCAGAGATGCAAATGAATTAATAGATGCTTAAGAAAATCTGTTTCTGAATTTTATCATTGTTTGTCCTGATGACAGGCAGTGAAGCCTGGCTGTTTCAAAACGTTGATGTCAAAATACTGCATTGTTGCACTGTGACCCTTTGTGGGGTGTTGGAGGTTCGGGGTGCTGTGTGTGTGTCTGTCCTCCTTTGTCAGATGGTTGGATCAAGGAGTTTTCTGCCTTCTGCTGAGGGGTGCTCTACTGCTTCCTCTCGCTGAGGAAGTGTAGGAGAGCTGCTGGTGGGAGTCCATTTGTTGGAGGGGAGGTTGGGTAGGGGGAGGCAGTTGTGTGATGTGGTGAGTAAGCAGCACCATCAGGAATCAGTGAAAAGAGGGAGTGGAGCTCTAGGTGGAGTTACACAGGGCTGTGTGTGATCCGGTACAAGGCCAGGGGCACAGATACTGCAGCAGCAGTATCACTTACCATTGTGAAATCATAGTCTTAAATGTGCTCTTGTCTTACCAACTTGTGTTTGTATTGTGTTACAGTATATTAAAAGTACTTTTTTTATTTACCTTTTTATAGGAATTTATTTATTGTGAAAGTTGGGATACAGTAAACTGCTTGTTGGTGGCTTGTTTTCAGGATGTTATTTTTTCTACCTTCAGCTCTGCTGAAGTTCTTTTATAGAGCCAATGCTTAAGCACTTGAGTATGTGCCACTTTTTTTAATACTGTGGGACATAAGACTGTAAATTAACTAAACAGTTCATAACACAGCGTTGCATTAAACTGGTTTTAGAACGTGGAAATGTTGGAATCCGTGCACCAGCGTTCCTCCACTGCAGGATTTAAGCAGAGGTTGCTGTTCTGCAGGTTGACCTGGAACAGTCTTTTTCCATCAGAGTAGCTGTCTGACTTCTCTACGTGTTTGGTCATGTGTGTATCTGAGAGATTTAATATTTCAGAAACTAAGGAAGCAACAACTCAGTTGCTGAGGACTCTGCCACTCTCAGCACAAACGCCGCATACCTTTGATGAAAAATGAATGCTGCGTTCTTTGTGCAGTGCTTCAAGTGTGTTAAGAAAATCCAGTGGTAGAAACATTAAAGTGTAGGGGTTTTTATATCGAAGTGCTGTAAGCATCTGTGATATTCTCTGTCAAAAGGAGAATTAGGCTGGCAAATGCTTCTGAATGTAAGAGAGTATTAGAAGAGGCTAAGGCTGTTAAAACACCTCCAAAACATCCAGTGAGTGTCACTGCATTAAAATTAACTCAAGCCAGGCTATCTTGAAATAAATCTGCACTTTCAGCATCGACCACAAGCCAGCCTATCTTTAGTACTGGGCACAGCACAAGTGGAACCTCTCATATGAGACTGACTTTTGATTTAAATGTGTCTGCAGAGTGACATCTAAAGCTTTTTATTGTGCAGGGTGCTTAGCCATACTGTGTTTTTGCATTTGTTTGCAGTGAAACATGGAATTTCATGATTTTCCATCATTAAACGTAGGTGTTGCTTCTGTTTGAAGTGGTGACCGTGGTGGTCAGCGAGGATGATGGGTGGGACAGTGACACCACTCTTGGGTGGGAGTGTCAGCCACTGTCTTGTAGACAGCTTGGATTATAGAATAGAATATAGTTTTTATATATTCTCTTGTAATTGAGGTAATGAGGTAAAAAAGGATCCTTTTTGAATAGGAGCATTGCCTTGAAAAACAGGGAAGTCTTTGTAGTTGGTAACTAGTAAACTTGTTACTATTTATATTTCTAATACCTTCTTGATTTAGCAAATCATTGTGGCATGTGTCTGGTGACTTCTCTGAGTACAAACTGTAACAACTGTCTTGCATTATTTCAAAATTACCTGTCTGCTGCTATATTTAGCCTATGCTTCTTCATACAAATTGCCTTTGTCTGCAACTTTTATATACACGATTTTTTTTGGAAAAAAATGGTGATGACAAAGATCTTGCCCAGCTTTCGTTTATGAAGACACAACTTGACTTCATTACTCTGTGTTTAATCACAAAACTTTTTGAGAGAACTTGCACAGGTCCTGCTCTGTAATTGTTGCTACCAGTGGCTGTTTGTCCTCGTTCTGCTTTATGCAGGACTCCCTGCCTTTGCAGGTGGGTCAAAGGTGTTTGTGCAGGTGAGGGCCAAAGGTGTTGGTAAGGCTTTGACCGTGTCTGAGTTTGGACTTTTGGATGTAAGTTGTTGGCAGGATTTTTAGATGTAGTTTGACAAAATACTTCAAATTTTTAAGTTCCGGTAGTGATGATCATTGTTCTGTGCTTCACAGAACCATTTTTGTAGAAGGTCTGAAGTTTTACTTAAGATACCATCCTCAAGGAGGAAAAAAAGCCACGCAACTACTAATTACTAATACAGGATTTCATAAAGTGAAATGCTGTTTTAAGATAAAGAGCATTGAAGTAAAGATAAACTTTTATCTCGAGTGCTTCAGAGATGGAAGCGACAAGAGCTCCTAAAGAGAGCAGGTGGCAGTTAGAAATGGTAGAACTTGCTTTGAATTAAAGGGCTCTTCATAGACAATTTTTGTGCTTTTTTGTTTACAGGCTAAAGAAATTTTGACAAAAGAATCCAACGTACAAGAAGTGCGATGTCCAGTCACAGTGTGTGGAGATGTCCATGGACAATTTCACGACCTCATGGAACTTTTCAGAATTGGAGGCAAATCACCAGACACAAACTATTTGTTTATGGGGGACTATGTTGACAGAGGATATTATTCAGTTGAAACAGTCACATTGCTTGTAGCTCTTAAGGTAACTTTCCTTCTCAGCTTTACAGTTCCCTATAACGTATATCATTACTATCCTGACTGCACTTAATATCTATTATGATTTTCAGTGCACTGGTATTAGAGATGCTGAAACTGACTTCTTGGCTGTCTTAGTTTTCTAAGTCACTTCTTAAAAAAAAGTTCTGATGCAAGCCTGAGCTTTATCTGAAATGAATGTTCATTTTTTTACTTGCCTAAGTAGCAGTCTTTAAGAATTTCCTTGGAGAGATCAGTGTAATGCACAGGTGTAGTGAAGTCCACTAGTAATAACAAATATAACTTAATGTCTGTGTGATTCAAAAATACTTGGCAGATGAAGATTTGAATAAATCATTCCCTTTTTTTTGCCTCAAAGGTTATAATTGAATCTTCAGAATGGTTTGGCTTTAATGACTTTATTGAAGTGTGGCAGGGATTGAGGAGTGCACATTCTGTTCTGGGGAGGAGCTGCTCATTGATGTGCTAAAATGAACTGTTCTGTTTAGGTCCGTTACCGTGAACGTATCACAATTCTTCGAGGGAACCATGAAAGCAGGCAAATCACACAAGTTTATGGTTTCTATGATGAATGTTTAAGGAAATACGGAAATGCAAATGTTTGGAAATACTTTACAGACCTTTTTGATTACCTGCCTCTAACTGCCTTGGTGGATGGCCAGGTATGTTGACATTTGACAAAGTTGAACGTTTTTGATTGTAAAGGGAGCTCTTAACACTGCATTCTGTCAGCTCTCATCTTTAAAGGAATCTCATGCAGATTTTTCTCATTTATTCTAAACTGTTCTAACTGCACTGATTAATGCAAATTAACTTCCTGTTTCTTAACTCTTGCAGATTTTTTGTCTACATGGTGGCCTCTCTCCATCTATAGATACACTGGATCACATCAGAGCACTTGATCGCTTGCAGGAAGTTCCCCATGAGGTACTGAAAAATAATTTTCTAAATCAGTGAGAATGGTGATTCAGCATGTGTTGGGGGTTAAGTTCACGGGCTGAAAATGAAATTCAAACCAACTTAGCAATATTAAAGTTCCTGTCTTCCTGTTCCGGATTTTTTAAAGGAAAAATGAGGGGCATGTCATTGCTTAAAGAAAGAAACATTAGGTTTCAAAGAGTTGTGCAGGACTAGTGCAATTTTTGGGGGGTTTTGTTTGGTTTTGGTTCTTTGCACTGCACCTCTGAAACATCATCCACCTCTCTTGCAGGGTCCCATGTGTGACTTGCTATGGTCAGACCCGGATGATCGCGGTGGCTGGGGAATTTCTCCTCGAGGTGCAGGTTACACATTTGGACAGGATATTTCAGAAACCTTTAACCATGCTAATGGCCTTACGTTGGTGTCAAGAGCTCATCAGTTGGTAATGGAGGTGAGCTGGACAGCTTGTTCAGACTTTGGATTTATTCCATGCTCCGTGTGTCAGAGATGTGCATATGCTGCTGTGACAGCTGATGACCCAGCTATGAGTTTTCCAGAAACTTGACCTTGATGGTATTCACCTTCAACTAAAGGAGTTTGTCAGTGGAGTGACCTTTATTTTGCCCTTGTTTTCCTGAAAATTGACAGTAATATCCCAAACCAGGCTTTGATACTAGATGTAGCATTGCATTTCTGTGTAGATAAAAAGGTTTCTACATATGTGTCTCTTGGAAAAAAGGTGTAGTTTTTCCTTTTAGCTTAGATGTGTGCTTTTGTTCTTGGTCTCTAGTTATTCCTAGCAGTTCAGATTTTTAAATGTATGTCTGGATTCTGGTTTTGGTGATCACAGTTGAAGGTTCAGAGTAGATTGTGTACTTCAGAATTGCCATTTTAACTACTTGATGCTAATGCAGTGAAGAAGTCTTGTTAGGTGGTTTGTTTTTTGTCTTTTTTTAAATATCTAGCTCATCTTTGCAAGTAAGAAGCAACCTATGAAAGCCAAAATTCCTTTTTTACCCTTTTTCTCTCCAGAAGAGAAAAAAGATACAGCCTTAGGCTTATTTAAAATAACCTTACAAATGTGTATTAGGGCTGTGCACAATAAAAGGTTGGTTTGTAGTCAGGCATGGGGGGGTACAAGGACTTGGTTGTCATAATTATCTTTTCCTTCCTCTCCAGGGGTACAACTGGTGCCATGATCGGAATGTAGTAACAATTTTCAGTGCTCCAAACTATTGTTACCGTTGTGGCAACCAGGCTGCAATTATGGAACTTGATGATACTCTAAAATACTCCTTGTAAGTATGTTTAAAAATGACAATTCCATTGCCTCTGATTTTAAGATACCACTAAATTGTGTTAAAGTATGGGGTTTTTTTCCCCTCTCTAAGCTTTTGGGAGGTGGAATGAGTGTGAGTTGTTGGGTTAGTGACATTTTTAAAGTCTTGGTATCAAGACTCTGGAACAGTTTCTGTTGAGATTTTTGTCAGATTAAAGTGAGACTCCTCACTTTTGTTTTGTATAGCTACCTGGATTTTAATGGCTGACTGTGTAGGGATGTGATTTGAGAGCAGTAGTCTGTCACATCTCAGGTAATGCCTTCCTGTTGGTCTCAGGCAGGAGACTTTTGGAGTCTTTGAGTTCCTCAGGTGTTGGGATGTCAGCTTTTTGAATGAGGTTTCTAACTACTGCAACAGCAACTTTATTGGTAGATGAGGCATAAGCAGTGTGCAAACTGCCTCTTGGATAACGACTGGAGACTTTAACTTTGTAACAGATACTAATGTTGGACCGGTTTGAGTCTTAAAGCTCACATTAATTTCTCTCCACATCTTCATGGTAAGAGGAATTTTAAAATGTGATGGTTACAAGTACATACTCATAGGAGTGGAAGAGCTGGAACACTTGTTCTAGAATACCTAATTTGGCTGATGAAACTTGCCAAGACCCACGTGTGTTAAAGCAGTGCTCCTGTAACTGATGGCTGGAGCTGTTGTTTCATGGGTGTCTGTGCTCTTCAGTTTGCAGTTTGACCCGGCACCGCGTAGAGGTGAACCGCACGTTACTCGTCGCACCCCAGACTACTTCCTGTAAAGAGATTTTAGACCTGTACAGTATTGCCATGAACCATATGTTGACCTAAAGAAAACGGGAAGAGCAACAGTAACTCCAAAGTGTCAGAAAATATTTAACATTCAAACTTTGTTTTCACATGGACCAAAAGACGTGCCATATTCAATACAAAGCCTCTTGTCATCAACAACTGTGACCACTTTAGAATGAACCAGTTCATTGCATGCTGAAGCGACATTGTTGGTCAAGAAACCAGTTTCTGGCATAGCGCTATTTGTAGTTACTTTTGCTTTCTCTGAGAGACTGCAAATAATAAGATGTAGACATTAACACCTCGTGAATACATTTAACTTTCCATTTAGCTATAGCTTTATTCAGCATGACTGTAGATAAGGGTAGCAGCAAACAATCATTGAAGCTTAAAGAACATTTTTAAAATAAGTACCAAGGCCTCATATTTGTTCTGAGACTGTTTGTTTTATTTTCAGGGAATACTGTTTAATTTAATTGTATTGATTTTTTTTTTTTT
>WEIU01010807.1:400183-410337 GCA_013389925.1 Aegithalos caudatus | reverse complement strand
TTTTTTTTTTTTTTTTGTCTGCACTCAGTTCCCTTTTCCACTCTGCCCTACCGTATTGTCCCTTGTAATTGTCCAAGGATAGTGAATTACTTTGAACAGAACTGTTTTTTTTTCTGTAAAACAATGTTACTGCAGGACAAAGCTGCGGTGTTTTTCATAATAAACTTGTGAACTAAGTATGGAAAAATGTCAAAATTCTAATTACATCTCAGGTCAACTGTGGTTTAATAAACTAACATGTAGCTGGATGGGTTTTATAAACTTGCTTAGAAATTTCCACCTTATAAATAACTAAAACTGCGGTGATTTGGAGTGTGCTGGAAAACTCTGACCTTTTGAATCCTGTCCCAGGAAGGTGCCTGGGCCCGTGTCTCACAGCTGAGAACAGCTTGCTGGTTACTCACATGTTGCTCTTTCCCTCTTGGTGCTCTACTGAAATACTCAGAAATGGAAGAATATAGGTTCACTTAACTGATTGCGTGTGGCTTTATTTCAAGTGTAAATCTAAGTTTGAGTCATTTACAATGTAGGTGCTAATACTTAAAATAATTTTTCTGAAAAACTAAGAATAAAACCGGTTTTGTAAATATTAAAGGAAACAACTTGAAGTTTAGTGCTACGTGTATTTGCCCAGGCTTCCATTCTGAAAAACGGTGGTATGTGGTTTATGTTAACTTCTGTTTAAGTATTTCCTTTCTACTAACTTCAGAATTTGAACCCCACTTCGATGATTTGGTTCAAAGCCAAGATTCAAATGTTATGCCTTCTTAAGTCTTGTCCATGAAACTTCTTGGGTACATCTAAATTATGTACCTGGGTGTTGACTTAATAGAAGGACTCCTAATATTCATATTGTTTGAGACTTTAAGTTTCTTGGGCATGATGTAGATTCTGTAATAATGTGGAGGTTGTTTTTTTACACTGCTTGTTTCTAAGGGAACACACAGAAATTTTGCAAATGTCCAACTCACCTGGAGGTTTAGTTCTAGACATGGTTTTTGGTGCTTTCCTGCTTTTCTGAAAAGCTGGAGGAGCACTTAATTCTTTAACTTGCAAAGAAGATGCTGCATTTCATCAAGCATTACTTCATCCCCTTTCAGAAAGGGCTCAAGTGGTTGCTTTTCCTTCAGCAAAATTTGAGCCTTGTCCTGTAGGTTCGGTTCCAAATGGCTTCTGGAGACCTCAGTCTGCTGTAGTTTGATCTCTTACAGGAAGAAGTGCATGCTAAAAATAAGTGCATCTGAAGTGTCTTTTTTTAGTATATTGGGAGCTTTTGCTTTGATCATGATTAAAAAAATCCTTTGCTGGGAGTAGTTCTCGTTCCATTCCTGTTGCTCGTCTTTCTCTTGTGTTTGTGTAGATGGGACTTTGTGCTTTTGTTGACACTATTCCTTCAAGAGGAATGACTTTGCCCTATTTTCTGCTTTCCTTGTTGCTTTAATTGGCATGACTCATCTGCTCTGGTGGGGAGCAGTCCTTTCCTTGCTTCAGTTTCTGTACACAAATCCAAGTGGTTGTTAGTAAAGTCCATGGACAATGTTGGAGTCACTCCAGTTTTTGTGCTTTCCTCTGTAATTACGTTGCGATGGTCTGCGTGAAGATTCCAGTGTGAAAACCACGTTGTGAAGAAAAAATTCACCGCTGTGATAGAGCACTAGCCAGCTGAACCCACGTGTGGGAGATGCAAGAGAAGAAATAAAGATATAATTGGGGTTTGATTTATTGGCAGCTGATTGATTAGTCCCCCTGCACAAAACTTCCTTTACTTTGGCCTGTGAGCAGGATTTGGAGATCACTGGCAATTCCTCCATCTCTACAACGCTTGCTAAATTCCATGAAATACAAAATAGGTGGAAATCCCATCTTGTGGTGGTTGGGTGCTTAAGTGGAAATGTCACGCTAAGTTCTTAGTGGGGAGGGCTGACATGGGGGTTTAGGTTATCAGGAGTGAGTTGGGAATGAAATTACACTTTTCCATGAGCTGTTCTTTCTCTTTTTTTCTCCTTTCTCAGAACTTGGATTAGAGCCAGGAGAGTATTGATAGACAAAAGGAGAGGGGTTTCATTTTGCATAAGTCATTGGCCATATTACAGTGAGAACCCTAAACTGGTGCTGGTCTGTCCTGAACTAAGGGCCCATTAAATAAAAAGAGACAAAATATGTATTATACACATAAAAAGGTACATGGATTTGCCCCATTTTTTCCCCCTTCCCCTCTTTCTACGCCTTTCTTCTGTCTATATCCACCCTGTGCTTTGTTCTCTGCCTGTGGCCCCCTCCCTGGAGCTTGGGGCTGGCTGCTGCCCCAGTGCTGCTCCATCACTGCCCAAGCTGCTGCTGTAGGTGGGCGTTTGTCCAAGGTAACGTGTGTGTGACTGTCACCTGGTGCTCATTCTGGATTGTTTCTGGCTGCTCATGCTTCTGTACACGCTCAGCATCCCTGCTCCAAGTGTTTGGGCAATGTTACTTCATTTAGGTCTTCTGATAATACCCTGGTAAGAACTGGATGCATGGGAGAGCAAGGGTAGAGTGTTACCTCCTTCCCCACGTGTCTGAATGGTAACAGAACAAATTCTGCCCTGTGAAAAAGGTGGTGAGGGGACATCCTCCCAGTGGAAGCTGTGACATTTCACCTGCCTGTGTCTTGGTCCTGTTCTGTCAAAAGCTCTCCCAGTAACAAAAAAACCTGCTGAGAGGTGCCAGTACCTACCACTCCATGTTCTATGGGATTTATTTTGGTTTATAGTAGTAAACTGAAGCCCGGAGTCCTTTTTAGAAAGTAATTGTGTGTTTCAAGGGCCTTGGGACAAAGTCTTTGCTCTGACAATTAAATTTATCCTGACTCTTAAAGGTAAGGGATTTCCTCCTGTACAAGACAAAACCAAACCTGCTATGATAGTGCTGGATTTATTTTGGAGGTTTTTTCATAGTTCAATAAACACCTTTTTCCCCTTTCACCTCTTCATTTCCTTAGTAATACTGGAGTACAGTTCCTGCTCTTGGAGGAGCTGTTATCTTGGGAGGGGGGCTGAAGAATAAGTACTCTTTTTCCTTCAGGAACAATGGATGGAAGAAGATGCAAGTGTGATCACAATTTTGAATTTCAAATTAAATGCTGCTCCAAATTCAGCGAGTTGAAGGTGTGCCTCCACTCTCATTACCTCCTTATGCACCTGTTCCACACTCATTCATTGCTCTAATTGCCGCCTGTTTTGTCTGGATGCAAATCACTCCTGGAAACTTAATGTGTTTTAAGGGTTGCTGTGTAGGTTACACCAAATTTTGCCTGAGAAATGGCTTTTTACATGTTCCATGTTTTTTACAACTATATTCATGGTTTGTATGAGCTTGGATTTTTGGAGCAAAATGTCTGCAAACAGTGATTTTTGAAGCATTGTAGAAGGCATTGGATGCCTTCTGTGTGCGACAGCAGTCGTAGAGTATTGGTGTTCTGCAAGTTCTTCTGGAAGAAGATTCAAAACAGGTAAAGTGTTCAGTAAAAATAATACTGGACTGTGTAGAAATCTTTCAGTACCCATGAACACACCAACAAAGCCCTGCAGAGTCAGCAGTTCATGAGTCAGCCTTCTGTGGTTTTACAAAAAGTTATTTTGGTGCTCTAATTCATTTGGCTGTACTCCTTTTGGATGGGAATAAAGGCAGGCTGCTTTCTTGAGCAAGGGACCGGAGTGCTTTGGCATATGGACAGGGAAAAAAAGGCTGAAACAACACTTTTGTTTAAATTAAGCAGTGCTGCATGTTTTAGCCTTTTAAAACCTGTGCTGCAGCTTAAAAGCTTTATTCTTCAAGACGGGTGGAACTACTGATGTCTTTAATTACTCCCTGGTGAACAGAACTTTGGGATGGAAACTGAAATGATGGCTGCTGGTGTAAGTAATGTATAAAACATTAGTTGCTAATCACCAGGGACTGGTGATGGAAGAGGAACAGTGTGATCAGGGTGAGCATCCTGCACGAGAACTTGCAGGAAAGTGATTTTGAGGAGAACGCTCCCCATTTTGCAGCTACTCCTATCATTGCACAAGGTTGTATAAATCAGATTACATCTTTGCTTTTGGTTGTCTTGACTTCTGTATACATCTTTCTCAGTAGATTTCCCCCAAACACATCTGAGTTTTTGGTGGTTAGGTTCCCTTGGTTTGTTTGTGTTGCTTTAGTTTGGTTTTGAATTTCAATAAATCTATAAGCTGTTTTCCAAATTATGCATTTAAAACCGAAAGTGTTGAACTGCAAAAGAGGAGTGACCTGTTTACATTGATAATTGCATGATCGATTGGGGTGAAAGGCTTTAGCCTGGCTCCCAACTGTCTTTATTTTTCAGGAGTTTGAGGAAACATCCAGCCTAACCCTAAACCTTGCTGTGAAAAACCTTTTTTATCGTGGCCATCAGCGCACCGGTCGACAGTGATGGCTGTTCCATTCTGCTTCTTTATTTTATAAGGAAAATGCGGGGGGGGGGGGGCGGGGGGGGACTGGAGAAGCCCTGCCTGGGAGTATCCTATGGTGGGTGTTTCATTCCACGCTTGACCCACTTTTCAGGCAGCTCTGCTCCTTTTCCACTGCTGTTTGTCCTCGGGGAAGAGCAACACAGCCGGCTGCTGCTGGAGCAGGGACAATGCCCAGGGGAGGGGGTGCCACAGCTTCCTGGGAGAGAGAAAGCCTGGTGATGGGCTCTGTTTGTCTGGTCATGAGTTTATCCAACTTTAGCTCAGCCATCTCAAAATGTTATTGGGCTGTCCATTTGCCCCCGGAATCTCTTTTAAAAATTTTTCTGAGTGCATTTTAAAATGCTGACATATGAAACGCACTATTTATTTATTCCCATGGACTTTGAAACCTCAAAGCAACTGCTCATTATCATCTGTGGCGTCAGAACCAGCCCAGGATTTGCTTTTTGAACTTTGGACGGCTCCAGCGTTGGAGACCAGTGCAAGGCAGTCCTGTAAAGCTAACCCAGTTCCCTTCCCCGTGTGCTTATATCGAGGATATTTACAGTTTTACACGGTACCACCGAAGGTCGTTCTCAAGGCCACCTACAGCAAGCGTCGCTTTCCATTTCCCTGCAGTTCCCGGGAGCGCCGTGTCCGGGGCTGAGCTCGCTGGCGGCCGGGAGCGAGCCCCGGCGCCCCCGCGTGGCGCTGCCCNTCCGGGGTGCCTGGAGGTGGGTGACCGTCACCCTCAGCAGCCAGGGGATCCCGGCTCGGCTCCTCCGGATGGTTTCAGAGGATGCCAGGGCAGAACTGGTACAAAGATCACTGTTTTAATTTGGGGAGATGGAGTGAGAGTGAGTGTAGGAAATAGGTGCTGCAAATAGGTTTGAGGTAGGTATTTCTATTTTCAGTCTTCCTCCTCTTCATCTTCAGTTTTTTTAAACTATCTCAAATCCCTGCTGTTATGTAAGTGGAATGGGAGCGCTGTTAGAAGAAGAAATAGAAGCTGATAAAAAAACCTCACTTGGTGTCTGCTTGACAGGACTTGGTTTGTTGGGTTTTGTCAGTCCGTTGGTGTGCTCTCAGAGTCCCCACCTGTAGAGCTGCCTCCAGCTCTGCCATCCCCGATATCAGAAGGATGTGGAGCTGCTGGAGCAAGCCCGGAGGAAACCCTGGAGATGCTCTGGCAGCTGGAGCCCCTCTGCTCTGGAGCCAGGCTGGGAGAGCTGGGGGTGTTCACCTGGAGAAGGCTCTGGGGGAGACCAGAGAGCCCCTGCCAGTGTCTGAAGGGGCTGCAAAAGAACTGGAGAGGGCCTTGGGACAAGGGGGAATGGCTTTAAACTGAGAGAGAGCAGGACCAGATTGGATGTTGGGAGGAAATTCTTGCCTAATGAGCATGGTGAGGCCCTGGCACAGGTAACCCAGAGAAGCTGTGGCTGCCCCATCCCTGGAAGTGTTCATGGCCAGGTGGGATGGGACCTTGAGCAACCAGCAGAGGGTCAGAACCGGATGAGCTTTAAGATCCCTGCCAACCCAAACCATTTGAGGATTCTCTCATTCTCTGACTGGACTCTCACCCAAGTGCTGGGCTCTGCCACCCACCATCTTGCATTGCTGGGGTACAACTTGTATGAAAAGTGACATCTTCTCATGTATGCTGCTGTAATACAAATTATGATGAAGTGAACATGCAATAATTAGGTTTTTTAAATAATTCGCTTTTTCAGACTTGTACTGAGAACAAGAATTTTCCTCTTCTGCTGCTGCATTGTTCCAAGACTGCTTTAAAAAACACTGGCACAGAACTTTAAGCTCGGCAGTGTCTTTCTACCATCTCTCTCACATGAATAATTCTGATGTTTTCTGGTTTTACACTGAACCAGTCAGTTCAATTATTTTCAAACCTGATGTGGCTGCTTGTTTTAAAAAATGTTTCTTGTCTTTTGTATTCCTGAAAAAAAAAAAAAAAAAGATTTTTGCAGCAAGTCTCATTCCCCCCTACATGTAGATTAGGTTCTTTTTCAGATTCCATCATACACCTGGCTCTCCTCCTGGCTTGCTCTCCCTGGTTCAGTGAATCCAGGATGAGTTCTGTGGATTTTTTCCAGCTTGTCGATGGAGCAAAGGTGAGCTCTTTCAAGTCTGATTGTCATTAGACTTTGACAATGCCACATCACATTTGTATTGAAAAATAATCAGTGTGTTATCTCCATGGTCTCTAAATCACCACCAGCAGCTAAAAAATCCTGTTTCTCTGTCAAAGTGGAATATGAGGTGCTCTGAAGAATGGGGGAACATTAATTTTTGCCTGAAAGAAACATCCAGGAGGAGAAGCTGAGGCTGTGGAGCAGATGCAGGGCTGTGTCCAGGAGGCTGCTCCCTCACATTCAGCATGTTAAAGCCTCTTCCCCTGTGGCAGCGTGGCTGCTCAGCTGGCTGTGCCTGCACCCTGGGATGCTGTGCGTATGTAGGTCAGAGCTCTTCTGGATCTGATTAAGTGTTAAATCAAGCTCAGTTGCTCCAATCTTTTGCTTTGTATTTGTTTTGGTGTTGAGCTGCTCCTTTCGTACTCCATGTTCTCAGTGGTCAAAGGCCCTTAATTGTAATTTACCTGTGGTTGATACATGGTGTGATTCTCTGCACTCAGGGAAGCAATGCTCAGCTTTAGGATTATTTGCAGTGCAGTCATTACCTACGTGCAGAACAATGAAAATTGGGCCAGCTCTTTTGTAAGCAATCTTGTTCTTTGCCTTGCAGCTTTAGCCAGGGCTGGGGCTTTGGTGCCAGTGACTCACAGGAGTGGGGCTATCGGCGCTGCAGCAGCTGCATTTCCAGCACAGATAACGGGGAGCATCTGGAGTGTCTGGGGACGTTCATTGTACGATATGTGGGGCACAGTGGGAGGTGCTGGCACGTGATTATAGCATATCTGTGACAGCCATCTGCCTCTTTTTGGGGTGTGGGGTGTTTTTGCTGTTTTAACTTTCCCAGACTTCTAATTCAACAATTTAGTAGAATTCAAAGTCCACTGAGGATGGAATTTTCTCCTTTGGAAAGCTGTAGAGAGCTGTACCAAGTACAAAGCTTGTCAGCAGTATAATTTTGAATTAAATTTATCCACAAATATAATTCAGCGTGGAATTTCGCTTTCTGCCCAGATTCCACTAGATTTGCCTTGCTTTGAGAGCAAACCCCATCCCCCCTTTGCTGAGCCTGATTTGCAGTCTGTGAGCTTGTGCTTGCTGGTCACGAGCCAAATCAGAAACCTTGGTCTCTGGCAACATTGGGAAAGAATTACAATTTGAAGATACAATTAGAATTTGTAGATATGTTTTCTGTTGCCCACTTTATGTTATTATCTGATTCTCTAAACCATGGAGTTTTAATATAATTAAAATAATAATTTAAGGAATATAAACGTAGTGGTTTTTAGTGCACTGAATGTGGTTCTTAGCACTTGAGTATGAGATTATGTGATTGAGGAAGAAAGAGGTAAATGCAATGCTGGTACAATCAAAAAGACTCTTTAGATGTAGTTTGTAGGCTTCACACACTATATTTTGAGATAAATATAAATTAAAAATGAAAATTAGGTCCCATTCAATGGTGAACAAAGAGCTTATGTGGTTATCAATACCAGGATCTCTGAGGAACCTCTGTTAGTGTTCAAGCCTGCTGCCAAGCATCACCTGGCCCCTCTGGCTGCTCACTCAGCTGGTAGGAATTCAGGGGAGCACACGTTACAGCAGCACACAGGAATCCAGGCTGGAAGGGACCGCAGAGGTGACCTGGATCCACCTGAAAAGTCAGATCAGGTTGCTCAGGGTTGTATTCAAGTCTGCTCTGACTAACAAGCTGCTCAGCATCCTAAAGCCCATGAAACAAGCTTCCCAAGTCAGGCAGTGACCTCCAACAGTTCTTTGGAATCTATAGAGAAGCCTATTCTAGGTGATATGCTCTGATGTAGAACAGCCTGGCTATCAGCTGAGCTCTAGGAAGTCCTTCCTGGCTAAGAATCTATTTGAGTCTTCCATCTCTCCAGACAATCAGCCCCAACCAACAAGGTATTTAATATTAAATACTTTTTAAATTGTAGTCTCACTTGTTATGTGAGAGAGGTACTGGCAAAGAGAAGCTGTGGCTGCCCCACCCCTGGAAGTGTTCAAGGCCGGGTTGGATGGGGCCCTAAGCAACCTGATGTAATGGAAGATGCCTCTGTCCATGGCAGGGTAGGTGGGACCAGATGAGCCCCAAGGTCCCTTCCAACCCTTAACGTTCTATGATCCCATGTCTACTCTCAGATGGAAGGGAGTAAGGAATACTCAATGCTTCATTGGTTTGGCTACTGAACTGAGCAAGATTCTCAGGTAAGAAATTCTAAATCCTGAGAAAATTCTTCATGTTAGAGGATATTTTCCAGTGGGTCTGGCTGTCACGTGTTCCCTAATGTGTGGGCTGCACAGCCCGGGACTTACTGGGACCCCAAGGGAAAGGAAACCTGTGACTTATCACAAAACATTAAGGTTGGAAAACATCTCCAAGATTACTGAGTCCAACCCTCCATTGATCAGCACCTTGCCAACCAGAGCAGAGCACTCAGTGTTCAGTTGTTTCTTGAACACCTCCATGGTTGGTGAGTCCACCACCATGCCAATGCTTGACAACCCTTTCAGGGAAGAAATCCTTGCTGATGTCCAACCTGAACCTCCCCTGGCCTGAGGCTATAAATTATGCTGTATTCTGCAGGTATTAGTGTGCTTACAGGCAACCTGGCTGTATCTGCATTGGCATGATGTGAAAACATGTTTTTTGGTTCTTAAAACATTTTTATTTAGGATTGGAAGTAAAGCAAATTGTCAGAATCCTGCATTGTCACTGTGTAAATCTCTTGCCTACTTGAAAGCCATTTTGCTGTGGAGAGCTGCCACAAAACCAGGCTCAGCAGCAGAGCGTGGAGGGTGTGCTGTGACAGCACAAGTGTCCTGGACACTTCACAGCAACATGAGGGGTCATACCCTTCCCTTCCTCACAAAGCAACACCCTTCACACAGCCTTTTTTCCCCCTGAAACCCCAGAACGTGTCACTTTCTGGCACGCACTGGTGACCTTTCAGCCGTCACCCCTGGCGGGCACAGTGCTCAGGTGGGGATGTGCTAACAGAGGCCTGGGCTGTGTTTGGGTGCCCAGCTCTGCTCTGCTCCTCGGTCCGGGGGCTCCTTGCGGAGGTGCTGTCTGGAGATGCTTTAAAGGACTGAGCTAGAGCTGCCTGAAATTCCTGGCGGCATAGGACAGATGTTCTGTGAGCATCACTGTGCTAAATCCATTCCCGGCTCCATGAAAGGTCCCGTACGTATTTCTACTGGAGGAAGGATGTCTGATGTTGGAACAATTTTAAACTAACCGGTTGTTCAATATTGTTTTTCGGCTAAAATGTCTTCTGCCGCTGGAGCAACCCCCGACGTTGGGGTTTCACCGTGTTTACTTGCGGGAAGCCTCCACAGACACTCGCACAATTACCCACTTAACCCCGGGCCTCGGCCTTTCTCGCCGTGAAGGAAAACATGCACCGTGGGCGTTCCGGGGCGAGCCCGGGTTACCCCGAACGACCGATTTCACCGCACGCCCGCTGGAGCGCACCGAGCCAGCCCCCGGACAGCGGCGGCCGGCACGGGACCCCGCAGGGCCCGTTCCCCCTCACCGCGG
>WEIU01010807.1:366856-399906 GCA_013389925.1 Aegithalos caudatus | reverse complement strand
GGAGGCCGTGGGGTGATCGCGGGGGCCGGGGCGGACGGAAAGCGAGCGCCCCTGGGCCGTGCGGGGATGGAGCTCCCGAGGTTGGTTGCGGCCGAGCCCTCCCGGGCCGTGCGGGAGTGAAGCTCCCGTGGGAGTGAAGCGTGTGGGCAGCGTTTCCCGCGGGGGTGGTGAGTGAAGCCTCCGGGCAGACCGAGCCTCCCCCGGGGGGCCGTGCCTCCCCCTCCCGGCTCCCCGTCCCCCTCCCGGTGTCCCGGGGAGGCCGCGCCTCAGGTGTGCGTTGGTTACCTGGCTCCTGGTTACCGGCGCTGACGCGGGCGGCGAGGGGGAAGCAGCGGGCATCCATCCGAAATGGCGCTGGGAGGCGCAGCTGTAGGTGGCTGAGCTCGGCGTTCCAGGCTTAGACATGTAAATTACCGCTGTAATTCAGGTTTGGCTTCAGCCCGGTTCCCAGCCTGTTGTGCTGTTGTCGAATAAAGCTTATACGACTGGTTTGCTTAGTCACCCAGTGGTGCTGCTGCCCAGGGACTGTCACCTGCCAGAGCTGTACTGCAGCTTGCTAAAAATTACTTTTTTTCCCCCCCCTATTTTCTAGGACACAGTTCTGTGGTATAAAAAAAGAAATAAAATTTGGATGGAATTCTAATGTGTTGTCATTTAGAAGGCACTAGTTTAACTTTATTCTACCTCTTTCAGACCCTCAGCAATAACTAAAGGTCTTGTTAGAAGCGGGTTTGGGTGATAGGAGGGAAATATCCTTGCAGGGGCTCCCCTGGCTAAAGCAGCATCCCCTCCTGGCCGGCTCTGCTGTGCAGCATTATGTAAGCCCAGGCACAGGGAGGCTGGCGATGGAGCTGGGTTTGTTCTGGAGTGCTCCCAGGCAGTCTCTGCAAGAGCAGAAGCATTAAATTTAAAATGTGTGCCTACAGCACTTTCCCCAGAACATCATTCAAACTGCTAACCCAGAACCGTGCTTTAATACAGATTTTGGGCTTGTGCATCTCTATATTTATACATACACTTGTGCCTTTGGAACAATCATGACTGTGTTCCTCCAGAACACCCATCTTAATTAGAAGTAGCCCTGTCATATAGGGTTACAATGCTGTGTAAACATTAACTGGCGGCTGGCTGCCAAATGGAAATTAAAGCAGTGAGGGCTCGGGGCTGGTGTGAGCTGCTTAATAACATGTGTTGGCCGCGCCTTCCGTGGCCTGGGTTTGCACAGGGCTGTCAGGTCAGCCACACTACGCTGATGAGCTTTCAGAAGGAGGTAATGCAAGTGTGCTGCAAGTGGTCCAGTTAATTAACTGTTGATAGCTCAAGCACTACTGTGAGGAGCTAGTGTGTGAAGCTTGTAAGTTTGATGGGGGAAGAACATTTGAAATTTAATTGAAATTCTTTGTTCCCAGAGCTGTTCACAGTAGTTGCAGGCTGTACAAACACGTTTCAGTGGTCTTGAAGCAGGTAACTCCAGGACCAAAAAAAAAAAAAGGAAACTGTTGCAATTGTTTGCTGCCAACGAATACTTTGAGTGGTGAAGGAACTTACAACACATCCTACTAGCTGGTTGAGAACAAGCTTTTAGAATGTATGTGGCCAGACAGTTGTGTTTATAATGTCCTTTGGTTGGATCAAGTGCAGTGATACTCCCCCAATTTGCATGGGTCCTTTCAGACAGAAGTTGTAATCTCCTGGCTGCTGTGTCATGTGCTTTACTTCTGGGTTTGAGTTGTTACATATCTGGAATGATGCATTTTTTGTAAAATTTGATTCTGTTTCTGCAAATGACATCTTTCAAGCCTGCTGCCTCTATTGTAGGTCTTACTACAATTTGTTTGAGGAACTTGGTTGAAGTGCATGGTCATATCAGATGCTAACAAAATACTGATCTTGCTTCCTGCTTTGAAGGCCTTCCTTGGAAGAGTTTATTGCTTATCAATCTCTGCAGAAAACCAAACACTTTTCTGCAGGAAAGCCTTTGATTCTGAGTAACCTGATCTGTTTAACTCTGTTTGGAGCAAGGGAGGCTGGACTAGACTGTCTAGGGGAATTCCTCAATGTTGTGATTCTGTTCCAGAGGCTATCATTTGAAAACTGCTGTTGAGATCTGACATTGTTTGAGCAGTTGCAGTGAGTATCAGTTGTTTGGATTTGAAGGCAAGCGGTGTTTTGGAAGTGTTGAAAATTTTTTCAAGAGAAAGATACCTCTAGTGTTGTACTGGAACAGAAAGGCACTATTGACTAATCTGTGTATTTTATGCTTTCAAATTCAGAAAAAAAACCCTCATAAATTATGTTAGGCTTCAGTCAATCCTTGTTTCTTAAGCATGAGGATTATTGAATTTAGGGCTGTTGATTCCAGGAGTGAATAAATTTCCACTGAGTGCACCTTAAGTGGCATTGGGCTGTTGGGAAGCAACAATTTCAGCAGTAAAGGTGATGCACATCTTTGAGTCAGCTGAGCTTGAACTTATAACAACTGCTGAATATTGTGTGGAAATAACTGTCCTTCTCTTGTAGATGCCTTCAATTAAACTGCAGAGTTCAGATGGAGAAATCTTCGAAGTCGATGTGGAAATTGCCAAACAGTCTGTGACTATAAAGACTATGCTGGAAGGTAAGTGTGAGACCCTGAGGAAGCCTCTTGGACAGGAATTGAGATAAGCTGGTTCTGTGCTGAAAAAGGGTTCCCAGGCCTCTGGAGCAGCTTGCTGCCTCCTGCCTGAACAGCTGGAACTCCTGCTGTTGTAGCTGAAACTACAGGATGGATGTGCTGTTGTAAAAAGTCCTAGTGAAGAGCACTTGTAAGGAAGTCAGTAAAATACAAGCAGTCCACTGCATTGCCTACAGTTTACTTCAGTTTCGTGAGACTTAAGCAAACAGAACGTTAATAATATTTAAAACTTCAGTTTATTTAATCACACAAACCAGTCTTAGAATGTAAATATCACTTGTATGGAGTGGGAGATAATAAATCAATGTAATAAAGAGCTGAAGTTAAACCTGTGTTGTGAGCTTGCGAATGCTGTTAAATTATTTGGGATAAATACTTAGGTCTGATCTCCTGCTGACATAAATTTGAAACAAAAGAACTCGTGGCGGGGGAGGGGAAATCTGCCAGATGGCTGGGATACAGAGCAAACTGTCTAATCCCTCTGGTGCAAATCCTCATTGTTTACTGGTGGCTTTTTCTAGTTTTTGGATGTATTTGTGAATTAAGTTTAAAACAATTATTTCTGTACATGTAGTTAATATTATGCTCTTGCATGTAAATCTTTGTTTTGTTGTGATGCCTTAAAAGAACAGTAAAAATCAGGTTGAGTTATGTCAGGCATTGAACACTTTTGTTAATAAGATGCTGTTGAATATGACTGGCAACACAAACAGGAAATGGAATGCATTAGGGTGCACAGTTCTCAGTTTTCTCCTGCAGGAGCTGTATCACTGCTGGTGTTTAGTGACACTCAGCTGGAAATAAAGGGAAGTTATTCCTGGGAAATGTGTAAGCTGGGCACCATAAACTTGCATTTTTCTAATGTGAGAGAGAACTAGTCTGCTAGTGTAGGTGAAATGCATTTGCAGTGCAGGTGGCTGAGCATCAGTTAATGTTTTGTGTGTTGGGTGCTGCAGGGGAGGAGGGAAGAAGCTGAAAGATTGGGTTGTACTGAGCACCACAGGACCACCAATGAAATACCAATTTTCTGCTAACAGGTGAAATTGCTGGTTCAAAGGTGATGGTGACAAGTCAAGCAGAGTTGACTGAACTTCAGATATTGCTTGAATTATTTAAATATCTTTTAATGGCCGTGTTTCAGTTCTGAATCTGTGGAGTCATTTCAAACAAAAAAGTGGTGTTAATTAGCATCCCGCTGATAACAACAGTAGCAGACTTGCCTAAATACAGACATAGGTGATTTTTATCATGTACAAATTTGAGGAGTGATGATCATCGTATGTTCTTAAAATTTAGGTTCCTTGGTGATGTAGAGTTGGCTCATCTTTGTGTGTAATGAGTGAAGGTCTGCATCTTTACTCAATTACATAACCAATGACAGGATGTCTTTGACAGCTGGGGTGTCATCCAACTGTTAGCATTTGGGTAATAAAAAAAGCACATTCTCTAATCAAAGATGGCTAATGTGATATTTGTTCTTTGTATCAAGTTGAAACTTAAGTTATATTTTTCTCCAAATTTTTACATTGATTCCTTGATCATATCAAGGGGACAAATCCAAATTTCTTTGGAGCATGCTGACAAGCTTTTAAAACAAGGAGTGTTGAAAGCATGCTTTATAAATGCTTTTTTTGATGGAAGGATTTGTGCTGCTGTCTTGCCATGTGAATTCCTTTAGCTGCTACAGGATCAGTACAAGTGATTCAGAGCCTGAGAGCAGCACTTCTGTGGCTACAGTATTTCCTGCTCATGCAGAGGACAAGAAACTGTGTCTATTTACCACAGTAGATTTGAATTCTTATTTAATCATAAATGGAATAGGAGCCCTCAGTGAGAACTTGTGGGTTGAAACTGTGTAAGTGGTAAAAATACACAAATGTTAGTCAGATTGTTCAGCATCTGAATTCAGATTCAGAACACTGAATTAGCAAGTGACTGCTTAGCTGATGGTTTGTAGATGCTCTCATTTGATGAGGCAGCCTTATCAACTTAGTACAACCTAGGATGTATAATGCAGCCATAGCTTCACAAAGCCTTACAAAAGCTCCTGACTTCACAGTTTAGAGGTCCTTTGCTACCAATCATTCAGGCTCAATGTTGTCAAAACAGTGAGGAATTGATGAAGTATCCCAGTTCAGTAAATGGTTTTGTCTGCCAATTGCTCAGTCATCTTTCCATTTTTAGATTTGGGAATGGATGATGAAGGTGATGATGACCCAGTCCCTCTTCCAAATGTTAATGCAGCCATCTTAAAAAAGGTAAGATGATGAGAGTGGTTGTGCTGCATGGCAGTAAAGAAATGTGAAATTTATCGTGGAGTTGGGTATTATGAACTGTTAGTTCATAATACTGTTAGTTTAAAAATATTTTTTGTGTGCTACTTAACCAAATCACAGTGCATGAACATGGGCATGTGGGCTGGGGCTGGCAGGTGGGTGATGGCAGAGTACCTGCAGGGGTGACCTGGAACAGCTGGAGGCCAGACAGGTTTCCTGAGGAAGTGGTGCTGGGCATCTGGGCACACTGGCAGTCAGTGTTAAAACACTGATTTTAACTGGATTCTGTGAACTGAGGTGGCTGTTCATGAGATGCAAGTGTTTGGAGAAAGAATTAAGGGACAGGCAGTGGTGAGAGTGACTGGCAGTGGCAGTCACTGTGTCTGAGTGGCAGTGCTGAGGAGACACTCTGTGCACTTGGTGGTACTAAATTCATTAACAGACCATGGTCATTGGGTCAAGGAGAAAAGTGTAGTCTTGTGGTGTCAATATGCTTTCAAATAGAAAGAGTAGTGCCAAAGTAAGCACCAAACTATTGTGTCTGTTTTTGGGTAAATACAGCGTTAGGAATTGTTTCCTAGTGAACAGACAGATAAATAATGTAAACTTGTGAAGTCTCTTGGGTTGGTGAAATGGAACAGGATTTTTCTTGCAGTAGATCCTTGCTCCTTTTATTTGTCTGGATCATGAGATTGCATGTTCCCAAACTAAAAAGAAAACAACCAAAAAACAAACCCCAAACCGACACTAACTGCAAACTTGCTGGCTGAACTTTGTACTGGGGTGAACGTGACCTGCTGGTAGTTATTACCACTCTGCACTCTTCCCCTGTGTAGTGGCCTGCTTAATACAAAATATGGTTCTGCAAACAGATTAAATACAGCAAAGCAAGGTTTAGGTTTTCTTTGTACAGCCCATGTATGTTAGCATAGAGACTAATAACTTTATAGCACCAGCAGCTGGCATTTAAGATTAGGTAATTAACATGCTATTAACTCACTTGGGATTTTTGAAAGCTGTTATATTTTGGGATTGGGGCTCAGTTGCTCTAAAATGAAAATACTGGGATTTGAGCATGTTCATACAGGACGAGTGGATTAGTTTAGAGAAAAAGGTACATTTCTTCCAATATGAAGTTAAATTATAGTTGGGGTTTAATAGGAGAATCACTTGGATAAAACTTTTTTTTATCAAAACCATAATTAGGTGATTCAGTGGTGCACCCATCACAAGGATGATCCACCTCCTCCTGAGGATGATGAGAACAAAGAAAAGAGAACAGATGACATCCCTGTGTGGGATCAAGAGTTTCTGAAAGTAGACCAAGGAACACTTTTTGAACTTATCCTGGTGAGTGTCCTCAAGAAGTGCAAAGGCTGTGCCTGTGAAGCTCTGCTATGCACTTGAGAAATAAAGCCTTTATGCTTCTTGAGTTACTTTTTCATTGGAAAGAGGGCATGTGGGAAGGGCAGGTGGTTCTGGTAAGTATTGGCTGAAATTGCTGAGGATGTTGGAATGCTTGTTAGCCTAATGCTGGCATTAATCTGTACTCTCTCATCAATCAATATACTTTTCTAAATAGCACTGTCTTTTATTCTTGTGGCTCTCAAGTCCAAGTTGAGGGTTTATTACTAGTTACAGAGTTCTGGAGATCACATTAAAAATGAAAATCTGACTTTGACTGTTAAATTTGTACCTTGTATGGGCCTTTGAGCCAACATTACGTGCCTTGGCTAGTTAACAGTACTGCAACACTGAGGATCTTGGATGTTTGCAGAGTTCTGAAAGCACTTTTAAAGCGAGTGTTTTTATGGTACAAATGACTGCCTTCTGTTTGGCCAGCAGGTTTTAGGTACTGTCCCTTGAAAGTTCTAGCTAGAAGTTTCTCAAAGTGGAGATGATCTGTTTGCATACAGTATTCTAAAATTTCAGTGTAAACTTAGCTTCAGTAGTGCATCTACAGAGGCAGAATATTGATATGGAGGCTTTAAATCTGAAAACTCTTTTACAGGCTGCAAATTACTTGGACATCAAAGGTTTGCTGGATGTTACATGCAAGACAGTGGCAAACATGATCAAGGGGAAAACTCCAGAAGAAATTCGCAAGACATTCAATATTAAGAATGACTTCACTGAAGAGGAGGAAGCACAGGTACTTGATCTGGGTTTAATTATAATTTAGCTGTCTGTGCTGAATTACTGTGTGGTGCTTCATAATTCATAACTTCATAATTTGTGATGCAACAGACTTGTTACAAACAAATGTAAACTAATGCATCAGCTCCTCATAATTGGGGTGGTACTAGCAGAAGACTTCTTGGTGTCTTAACCATGCTTGCAGCCCATTACCTGAAGAGGTCAAAAACAAGTGTATTGATTTTTCTAGGTCCAATATGTCTAATAAGAAAGCATGTAGGATTGTTTGTGGCAGTTAGTTTGCTGGTTTGGGGCTGTAGTAGGAATGCTGAAGGTGTATTGCTGCATGTGGCTGGAAAGGTAAGTTTGGGTTCTCTAAGGAACAAACTCATTGATCTTAAAACTTGACCAACAAACCAGCTGCAAAATGGCAGAGTTGGGAAAAAGCAGAACAAGATGCCTGGTTTCAATACAAGGCAATGAGTTGGGTATTTTTCAATGCTGTGTCATGAAACAAACAGCCTAGACTTAAGATATTGCATCTGTTTACTTGGTCAGAAAATTTCAGATTTGATCAAACCTAGGCATAAAAACCTGGCTGACATTGATAAACAGGCCAGTTTGGCAGACACACTTTATAACTGCAGAATCTGTGTGAAAAATGAAAGCTGCTCCAAGTTTGTCTCCTTGCTGTAAATAATCCTGAATGCTTATGGGTATTTACAGCCAAGGCTTAGAATTTCACTGCAACATACTAACAGTTAAACTGCTCTTCCAGGTACGTAAAGAGAACCAGTGGTGTGAAGAGAAATGAAGTATTGTGCCTGACACTCTTACACTGTAAGGATTGTTCCAAATACTAGTTGCACTGCCCTGTTCATAATTGTTAATATTAGACAAATGCAGCAGCAAATGAAGTTGTGTTAGCAGGATGTTGTTCCCTTTGCATGTGTAGTGTTTTTTTGAGTACAGATCTAAATCTCTGAGTTTTTACTAGTGTAATTGGGTGTCTTTTTACTTTGCAATGAATAAAACTGAACTAAGTGTGGATTCTGTATGGGAAGTAGCACTTAAGGTTATCATTGTCATTACAATTCTAAACTGCTGAAGTCCAGTTATAGTGCTAAGGATTGATTCTCTTGTAAATAAAAACATCTATGACTTCTTCCTCAAGAAGAGCAAAACACATGTATTTACAGGGTATTGATAACTTCAGAAAGAAAACATACCAGAATATGTCTTGGGGAACTAGATAATGTAAAAAAGTTACTGGATTTCTTACAAAAACATTGTGGAAATAAGTTAGTGTTACTTAAAGCTATATAATTTTCAAGATGGTTCTTGTCCTGCATTTAAAAAAATTAAATATTTGACCACTTTCTTGTCCTTTTAGTCTTGCCTTATAGCTAGTGAAAATGTGATTTAGAACTAAACAAGCTCCTGACAGTTAAATTTGAATACTTCAGCCATGTCTTGAAGACCTGCCTCTAGGTGATAGCAAATAAAGTGTGTTGCTTTATGCACAGGATGGGTGTGTTTTTATACGTGTTACTGTTTAAAGTGGAATCCAGATTTGACCAAAAATGACTGACATTACCAAAGTTAATATTATTGACCTGTGCATGCCATTAGTGGCTGGTTTTTAGGCAGTTTTAAAGACCCTTGTGATGTAGCTCTTGGAAACATGGTTTCATGTGTCCAGAAGAAATCTCATGCCTCTGTATACTTCAGCTTGTAGGGACTTAATTATTGCATACAAAGCTAATGCAATATCAAGCTTAACTTTGGACAAAGCCACTTGCAACTAGTTAAACAGTAACTACTTTTCTGATTTTTTTTTTTTTTTTTTTTTACAGTTCCCTTATAGGGAGTAGGGGATGGTTGTGTGGTAGATCTTTGAGGTGTGCTCTTAGCTTGTATTGCATTCCATTCTCTGTATAAACCTTAGAGTAGAATGAACCTTAATAAACATACTTATCTCACTTGAAATATTGGTGTTTCACTTCTGGATTAATAAAGGGCTTTTAAACTTTTGTTTGCAAATGGTTCTAGTTATTTGGAACTAGACTAGAATTTTACTGTCACTTATTACTGAGTGTAGAAATAATAGCACTTGAGCCAGTGGTTAATTGAAATAAAACAGGTGTAAGGATTTTTTAAAATGACTAATGCAGGGTACTAGTCCGACACAGTGAGCAACTTTGAGATGAAGTTGGGTGGTGGTTAAATATCCAGAGAGATTTTTTGATGGCTTACCAAGATTACCTAAATTATGGATGTAACCATTATGAAAGCATTCAGAATTTGCTCTAAGTCAGCATTCAAATCCATGCTTTGGATACAACTGTTCCTCACATCTGTTACTCAGGAGTTTGTTGGGCCTTTGTGCTGCTGTGCATTATATTGGCTGTATTAGACATTGTCAGTGGGCATAAAATACTCCACTGCTACACTTGGACATGCTGAAGTCTTCCCAGCAGCCTGTATTGCAAACAATGCACCTCAGTTTAAAAGCTTCTAGAGGAAAATGTGATGTCATTTCTGTGGCTATGTTTGTAGTTAATATTTAGCTTCTGTTGGATTCTTACAAGAAATAAATCCATCTTGTGTGCAGTGTTCCAGAGTACACTTGTTCCCCCTCAGAGTGCTGTGGCTCATACAGAAGGCTGGTGTGACTGTGTTTGGTGGCAGCAGGCTGTGTAAATTCCCTTTGGGTGCTCGTCACGAGCCAGTGTCAGTGTCTGGCAGCAGCTACTGCCCTGCACGATGCCTTGTGCTGCTTTAGGGTGAGGGACAGAGACAGTTTGTCTTCCTCATTGCACTGCTCTGTGCCTGCATAACCACACCTGGGGTAAAACTTGGTAATTGTGTGAGCAGCTGGCCCAAAACCTGAGCTGTGCTGGTTGAATGTGCAGCGGTTGAGGCTCTGCTGAAGCCCCAGGTTGTGACACTTGGCACTGAGGCACCTGTGGAGGTGTAGGGGAGGGCTGGTGTGTGTGATCAAGGTATTGTGTAGTTTTGGCAGATTTGTAATACTCTCACTACTCTTGGTAGTTAGGATTGCGTACAACTTACTTTCTCTAATTGAAATTCCCCTGTAGTACTGACTCAGACTTCAGCCAGACTCAGATTCTGTAGCTGCCTGGCGGGAATGTCAGCAGGAAAGGACTCTTTTTTTGACTCTCTCAAGTTGTCTAACCCACTCCAGTAATACTAGTGTTCAGCTGTAGAGGACACTGGGGAGGTGCTGTCATGTGGCTGGTGCCTGTGTTCCATTCTGCAGCTGCTCCTTGCTGCTGTAACTGGGTACTCTGAAATTCCAGAAAGCAGGAGACTCATTTCCCGCTGTTAAACTTTCTGTTGCTGTTTCTGTTGTATGGTGCTTCCCTAACTTTTTTTAAGTCAGTGCATGATGAGGGATCAGGCTTCTCTTAGATAAAGGGATTAAGTGTGGGAGAGGGTGGGGAAGGCTGGATGTCAGTAGGAATTGTAGAAAAAAGTATTTTCTTCGTACCCTCGGCTTACTATTTCAGTCTTACCCATTGAAGGTTATTGGTGCTTATTCTAAAAACTATTCAAACGTACAAATGCTGGAGGGAAAAAACAAAAGCAATGAATGCTAAGAAATAGTTACTTGAGAGTTTGATAGCATTATAACTTCCAGTGGCCTCTTTTAAACAGCCAGTGTGGCAATTACTTTATTTATAAAGCTATAAACATACTTTGAACATAAAAGCCAAAAAATACAAACTCAGTGAAGTAAAAAAATTACAACAAATGATGGATAGTCATTGGACAAATGAAGGTACAGCTGCAAAACATTTATCCCTGCTACATACATACCGTGGTTTTACTTGTTTTAATGAAGTGGTACTTCCATTCAGACTGATTCCAGGAATTCAAATATATATTTCAGGAAGAGTTAAAACTGGTGTAAAATAACTAAAAATAAATCTTGTTGAGATAAAAACTTCAGAGCAAAGTCTTCCTTCTATTAAAAAAGAGTATTAACACAAAATAGCAACATTTCATATGGCAGTTCTAAAGACACATTTTTTTGGTATTAATAAGAATAACTTGTTTTGGCATTGGTTACCAGCCACGGGGCCGTGGAACCTAAGTCAGTCATGCTGTTTTGCCTTGGAAAGGGGCAGCCTAAAGGTATCTTTTCTGTGTTTCAGAATAAAAATAATGATTTTTTTTCAGTTACCCCAGTATAAACTGAGTGTAGTATATCACAAGTGGATATTCTGAGTTGATTCTGCAGTAGCTGGGAGCACGGGGTAAGGTCTGACCATAAATCTGTTTGCACAGAGCAGAGCACAGGCACAACAACGCTGTGGTGTGGCTGCTCCAGCTCCGAAAATGTGTCCGTGCCAGAGGGCACAGGGAAGGGCTCCTGGAGAGGGGGTGTTGGGTGTCACTAAGGAGCTTTTGCAGGAATCAGCTGGAATAACAATGGTGAGAGGAGGCTGTCATGCAGCTGAGCCTTTTGCTGGTCGAGGCAGGGACTCAACACCATGGAGGGGCCAGAGGAGCCTTGAAATAAGTGGGTGAAAGTCCCAGGGTGTGAAATGAATGAGGGCTGGTCTGGGTGCCTCGGCCAGTTTAATACTGATCAGGACTTGCCCTGAAATTTCCTCTGGTCGTATTTAGACACATCTGTATCTTCTTTTCTACCTGCCTTTGCTTTGCTAAGTTACATCCCATCCACCCAGGCAATAGCAGTCGGGTGTGAAGTTACAGCAGCCTTACAGCCCGCGTGGGGTACACCAGGCCGTGGTGGCTGGTCTGTCATCGCTGGTGTTTGCAGGAGGTGACACTTTTACAGCACCTTACAGCAGAGGGTCTCAGAGTGACAAATGATGAGCTGAGACACAGCCGTTTTTTAAAGCTGGTTTTGTTTGTTTGTTTGTTTGCTTGGAAATCAAATGATTGAAGAGACCATCTCAGGTCTGGCAAGTCTACTGAGTCCCTCTGTTCAGCACTGGAACATGCTGTTGGCTAAGCTTGCTAAAATAATTTAAAATGAGCTGATTGCATATTGATCTAGTGCTGTGTAATTAACCCTCTGAGTGCAGTCAGTACAGGAGTGTACAGTTGTCACTGGATCAGGTAATGCTACTTCTCCAAGGGTTAAAATGATTCAAACTTCAAAATGACTCTTGCAAACTTGTCAGGTTTGTGCACATAGCTTTCTGTCAGTGCTTCTGAAGTTACATTTACACAGGAGAGGAATAAGGAAATAGGTTTAGATCTTCTAAACTAAAATCTGAAATAAAAAATCTACACTACTATAAGCAAAACTATCTAAATAAAGGGACTAAACCCAAAGCTGCTCTACAGACTAGTTAGGTTTGGCTTCTTTTTTTTTTTTTTTTTAAATTTTAAATCCTTGAGGCATAAACTTGGTTTAAAAGTTACGTTTAATCCAATGTAAAAAATTACGGTTTGTGTTTTTGCATTAAGAAAAAAATATAAAAATAGTTTGTATATTATAAAGGTCATCTTAAATTTCTTGCAGTTCTACAATAATATTACTACATAATTTGTATTCAGTACTCCAAAACCCATCTATCAAGTATGAAAAAAATAGTGCCCCCTCTACCTTTGTGTGGTATCATTTTTCTCTTCAGCAGTCTGGAATATATTTCTTTTGAACAGGAAAAAAGTCTGCACTAGACTAGATTGTGGTCTCTGAGAAGACTGTAAACCTGAAGTAAATCCAGAACTTGGAATTATTTGGGATTTACATCAGTTCATGGAGCTCATAATCCATCCACAGTGTTTTCTGTTTATCAAACTCAAAATATAAATACAATACCAGAAACTGGTAAACATTTTAAAGCTGGAGAGAAAACATTAACATTTGGCATTGTCATTGGGGTGGAGGGAGAATCTTTTAGGAAAAGCAAGAATAAGTTTTTTTAAGAAGTTCTACACTGAATAACGAAGAAGAGGGTTCTTATCTCGCCGAGGGTCTGTACAGACGAGCGCCTCCAGCCCAGGGCAGGGTAGTGAGTGCTGCTCTGCTGCCACAGTGCCCCGTGACGGGAGAGCTGACACCTCCCCTGTGCTCAGAGAAGGGACCCACGGGCCAGCCTGGGCTACTGTGATCCTGGGCCAGGGGCCAGCCTGCTCCTCAGCCTGGGCTACTGTGATCCCAGACCACGGGCCAGCCTGTTGGGGCTGCTGGCTCCCACCTGCCCTCCCCTGCTCACTGCTGTGGGCGTGCAGAGCTCGATCAGAGCCTACAAAACCAAGAGATTGATTGCTGAGGCTTTGGTCAGTCTGTCTGGTGGGATTTCTGACCCGTCCACATCAGCAGAGGACAATTCCTAACAGGGCAGGCCATCCACCTGAGCGATGCCCTGAGCAACCAGCAGCCCTAACAGTGGTCCGTGCTCCTTTGCCCGGCTGGTGCTCCCTTTTCCTCTGCCTTGCTGTACAACCCTGGAATGGGATGTGTCTGCACAGAGACCTGTTACCTGCAAACAACATCTTCCTGTTCTCAAACAAGAAGTTCAAAAAATTCACCTCATGGGTTTACATATTTAATTTCTCTTTTATCCGTTCAGATCAGAACGCCAGCATTGCTACGTTTCCTTTTCAGACATAAGGGCTTTTAAAAAATGCTCCTATTCCAGCTTTTCCAGCTCCGTGGTGTAACGGCTATGAGAGATCTGTGAGTGACTATACTTTGAAGCAGCTCGGAGGGAAGGGAGTGGAAGCCAGGGTTAGACTGACAGCGCCTACCACCTACAGCAGCAAGCTGGGGACGTGGCTCTGCTCTCTGCCACACTTGAGATAATGCAGTAAAAAAGAAACCAAAACAAAATCCCAAACAAACAAAAAAAAAGCATCACAGAGCAGGGACAAAAGGCTTGTTTACTCATCAGCACTTTAAATTTTGGCAAGTAGTTACTTTTTACCTTTTTTTTTTTTTTTTTTTAATTGCTTTTCTATCTTTATCACCTCTCCCCTCCAAAAAAACCCCCAACCAAGTGAGTTTTCTATCATACTTAAGTCATCCTGTCGCCAAACTTTGCATGTTTTACAGTGAGATGGGGATTTGGCTGGGCCTCTGGTCCTCGTCCAGGGGCAGCGGAACAGGCGGGCGAGCGGAGTGCCCGGTGTGGCCAGCGGCTGGCGAGGGACTATGTCCCCGAGGAGGCGCGGCTGTAGGCGGGGGAGCGGAAGTGTTATTTTAAGCCAGCAGTTGTGTTTAGCTGTCTCTGCTTCACTGAGAATAATTTGGGATTCATTTGGTGGCCTGGGAAGGAGCGTGGGTGAGCAGTTTAGGAGCCTTTTCCCTGCCATTCCTGGGAGGTGTCTGCCTGTGCCCACTTGTGCCTGTCTGTGTTTGTGTCCCCAGACTCGGGGCTGGTGGTCCCCAGCGTGTCCTACGAGCTGCACAAGAAGCTGCTGGCGGTGGCCGANGGGGACACCGCCAGGCGGCGCCGGCGGGCCGGGAGCGGGGCTCGGCCGCGGCGGGAGAGGAGGAAGAGGAGGAGGAGGGCACGAAACAGGAGTAAAGATCAACAGGGAGCAGCAAAAAGGAAAACAGCAAAAAATAATTTAAAAAACCCCAAAATAATAATAGATATCAAAGCCATGAAATTAAATAATAATAGAAACCAAATCAATAACATTTTAAGAATATACTAATAACCCAAACAGTTTAAAAGAAAAATCAAATTAATATAAAAATCCAACACGTGAGGTCATTCCTCACCAGCCACCACCCCAACTGCTTAAATTCTGTGTGTGTGCCTGGCTCTCACGAGTTCAGGATTAAAACATTCCCCACGTGCTGCAGAGCCCATGCAGGGCCCGCAGGATGCTGGTGTGCACTGGTGTCACAGGGCACGCCAGCACCACTGTGCCCCACAGCACCAGGCTGTGCTCTGCTGGGACACTGCCCTTCACACCACTCCTGGCTTTTCTCATCCCCAGATCTGAAGGTTCAAAGAGCCCATTTCCCAGCACTTTCCTAGCCTTGTGCACAGTATCATCTACTTAGAACCATGGACTGGTTTGGGATGGAAAGGGCCTTAAAGCTCATCCTGTTTCAACCTCCCTGTCATGGGCAGGGACACCTCCCACTAGACCAGAGGTTGCTCCAAGTACCATGCAACCTGGCCTTTGCTCTCAGCTCTTCTTTTCTGCCGAGTTCTCTCTGCATCTGAGTGTACTTCCCATTCAACTCCACCTGCAAGGACAACTCAGTGATAGAGCTGAGCAGAAATGTGCTCAGCAACCATTCAGGAAAAGGGAAGGAAATGGCCTGGGACTGGCTGGAGGGAGAGGGTCTGAGGGTGTCTGAGGTCCTGCTTTGAAAGTTGGAAGAGTCCTGAGGCCTTCAGAGGATTTGTTGCTCCTTGAAGGGCAGATCACCTTTAACCTGCTCACTGAGCTAAGGGAAAATCAGCCCTGTCAGAGCCACCAATCACACTTCAGCCCATGGGGTTCTTGAAGAGGAAATGTTTGCTGTGACCTCCCCTTGGGATGTGACCTCTCCCTTGGAAAGTGTAGTACAGTGGAGTATAGGTACAAAATGCAATGTGGGCAGACACTAGGGAGAAAGATTTGGCGGAAGGGATGATTGGTCCTGCAGTGGTGACAGACTCAGTTCCATGCTTCCATTCTGTGGAGTATGATAGAGCTCATCATCTGGGGATGGCTTTACTGGCCCAAAGGAGTTTTTACAGTACCCATTGGGGACAGCTGTCCTCCCCCAGCCTTGCTATTCCAGCAAGAAATCTGCTGGCACTGGGAAGGTCCCTAAGGCAGCAGCACCTGCCTTAGGGAGCAGGGACCAGCCTCCCTTCATCCCTCCTGGAAGAAACACTCAGGTCCCCCACTTGTTTGGATGTTATGATTTGGGGTTATCAAAAATACAAGTCACACACCATTCTTGCTGTAGCTGGGTTTGGCCATGATTCCTTCACATCCTGTGACAATTCTGTTCAGTATTTATCCCGAGTTCCAGGTGTCACCTTGTACATCCAGATTGCTTTAACTACCCCTGGTTGTCCAGAGTCAGTCCCTCACACTATCGTGCGTTCACTCCTTGTTGAGCTGTTTTTGTTCTCTCAATGTGACAGATCCCTCATGTCACCTGCCTTGGGTCCTTGAACACCTCAGAATAGATCCTCAAATAAAAGAGCTCTCAAGATGTCATCTTAATAGTATTGAAGGGACAATTCCTCTGCTGCAGCCTTTACAGCTAAAACAGGTAAAAGAACATCTCCCACCCAGCTCCCTGCCTCATTTGAGGAAAATGGATCCAATGGAGAACTCACTAATGTGGGCACACACCTTTCTTTGATCTTCCTAATGAAAAACCAGACAGTGTAAGAATGTGTATTAACTAGTCCAGTATTGAACATGACTTGCACTGGATGTGAACAAGAGCAATGCTGTTACTGCTGTCAGTGCCATCGTGAGCCGTGCTGACCCAATTAATGCAATAGGAAGCACGACAGCTCAGCTGAACTGAGTATTTAACTCCAGGGTATTTTCCATGGGTAGTAACTCCCCAGAGACAAGCCTGAGGAGGAGCTGTTTCCCACAGGCATCTTAGGAGTAGTTGCAGGATAGCGTTTCATGACCTGTTTACGATTACAGGAATTTGCCCATTGATTCATTGGATTTAAAGTAACAGGGGAAAAAAGCGGATGCGATACTACAGACTGCTGATAATGGCCTAGTCCATGGGTTATGCTGAGGTGGTGTTACACAGCTAAAGGGTTTATCCCTCTCTCTTTAAGGGAACTTATCCCTCTCCCTTTGGAAACTACAGCACTACAGCACCTTGGAGTGTTTGTCCAGGGTGTGGAGGAGGAGTGTGAAAGCTCTAGACCAGGAACACCCAGTCTTAACCAGTTAACTTTTCTGTGGAGTGGGAATCCTCCTGGGGAACTTGTTCTCCAAGGTGAGCAGAGCACGTTGGACAGTGGCCCCTGAGAGGCAGCAGTGTGTTAGTAGGGGAATTGCAGAGCAGCTCTGGCTGACCAGGGCTGGGTTACACACAAGGAGAGCATGCCAAGGTGTCCGGGCACTCCAGCAGCCTGTGTTAATCAGGAAGCCGTGCAGAGGAGAAGCTGTGTTCAGAGCTGGAATGGAGGCAGAGGGAAGGTGGAAGAAGTGTCCATGGGAGCACGGGGCACTCAGGGTCGGAGCTCTCCATCCTGGAAATAAGCTTTTAAGACCAGGGAAGTCTACCAGCTGAGGAATATGTACAACACTAAACCAACACTGCCTGGGAAGGGATAAAAAACCCAGAGTAAAGCCTGTCCCTTGCAGCTCAGAAAACTCCTGAGGATGCCCGGGGCACACCCCATCCCTGCCTGAATGGAGCAGCCCCCGCTGGTGCTGGGGTGGCTGCAGAAGGACACCTGGAGCTGAACCCACTGTCCCAGGAACACCCAGCAGCGAGGAGATGCTGATACACACCTGCACGGGCCGCACCAGTCCGTTTGTTGGTTGAGGCCAAAGCGAGCTCTGCATTTCTTAGGAGAGGCAGGATCTGAACACAGAAGCATGCGCGGCGGAGAATGGGCAAGGCAGAGGCACAAAGAGGAGGAGGAGCACGAGGAAGAAAAGAGGCAACATCATTTTAGCCACTTGAACACACGACTAACAGGCTACAACCCCATTATTTTCTGCTACAGAATGGCGCTGGCACCACCTGGAAAAAAGTGATCGTTAGGCAAATATCAGCTGGCAGCTGGAGGTGGTTTGGGAAACGTGGGCAATTGCAGGGAAATTCACAGCTCTTCAAATTTCTTAAGTCTGGAAAAGCTGCCAAATCCTGGAGGCGATGCCTGACTCCTGTACCTGCATCCTCACCGGCTCCCTGCCTTTCAGGAGCAACTACACGCTGGCAGCGAGCTCGGACTGTGCACGGAGAGAAGAGGAGGAAACGTTGCAGAAGCAGGCTGAAAGCAGAGTTAGCACCAAGGAGACCCAGGCATTCCACTCTGCCCCCACCAAATCCCTTCCAGTTTTAATGGAAAAGCTGCTCTCCATGACCTTTCCTAAAACATTGCTGTTTTACTGGATAATTACAGGACTCATTAGGGTGAGGTCCTGTTTGCTTTCAGGCACATCATGTTTTTCTCTGGTGTTGTAAATGAGATTGGAACAGCACATTTCTGTGCTGGATTCAGCCCCTCTCCTTCAACCACCACCAATGTCTTGTTGTGTACAACCAGTAGCAGGTTTTCAATCTGTAACAGGCAAAATTATAATTTTTGTATCACACAGACAAGACATATATATGGATATATAAAAATATACAAAGCACTCTACATAAATGCCTAAAAGCCTGTATTCCTCTTATCAGCCTCGTAACTGAATGAGATCAACAATGTTAATTAAACTGAAGGTATTACTGGGACACATCTCTTGATAATGATTTAATGAATATTTATTGGTATAGATAATATTTATTCCTGATACGGCAGAAATACTTCAGAAATCAGCACATGAATAGCCTTGGATGATGGGAATGTGTCTGTGACCAGCTGAAATCTGTTGAAAGGGCCTTTTCTAATCAGCAGGGTGGTACAGGGAGGTGGGATTTAGTGTGACTTTGCCTCAACTCTACATTACTTTGAAATGACAACCAAATTTGGAATAGCCCCATGAATGATCTTCAGTCCTGCCACTACATTTCATCCCACACACAATATGGAGGCATTTGAGAGGAGTTTTCTATACTTAATAACATCTGTAGCTCTGATGGGGACATTCATCTTGGATGTTTTCAGTGAAGTTTAGTGATACTTTATATGAAGATATTATACACTTGCTAAAATCCAATCTTTTCCATTTTCACACCACCCCCATGTTCAAAATCAAAAATGTCTATTAAAAAGACACAGAAATGTTAATTTACCATGGCTTAAAAAATAATGGATGTGTATTTCTCTAGTTAAGCTCAGGAGAATAAAATAAAACACGGTAAAACACGACTGCTTTGGATTCTCCCATGTGAGCAGGAAAGCAGGAACAGCTGCCAGGCTACACTCACTTACCTGAGTTAGAATCTTGCTGCTTTTCCCGTGTTCGTCTCTTCTTTTTCCCCTAGGAAATCAAAGGGAAAGCTGTTACCTGTGCTCCAGAAAACTGAGGGTGCTCTGCAGGGTTTTTGGGGCTGGACTGGGTGCTGGGCATGGCTGCTGCCTCCCAGGTAAGATCCATGAGCTGCTGGCTCAGCCCATTCCAGGAGAGATTAATTGGGAAACACTGCAAAGGAACTACTCTCCCTATGAGGGTGCCCCCTTCCTCACCCCTCTTCCCATTCCAATGCTCCTAAGAAGAAAGCTAGGAGGGACCCTCAAAGTGAGACCCAAAAGTGTTTTTGCACGCTCGCTATGGCTTCTGTGCAGCACAAATTCATTCTGGGCTTGTGCCTTTTCTTTGGGATTAACCCTCATTTCCAAAACGCCCAGATCCAGCACCACAGGCATCGTGGCTCAGCACTTTGATGAGATCTGAGCATTTTTAGGAACTGCAATAAACTCAAGAGGCGATGGCAGCAATGTCCCCACTCCTACCCCCACATCTGCTCCATCCTCCTCTCACCACACTGCTCCATGCTCTGGTTTATGAGTCCAGGTTCATGCTGCAAACACAGCTAAGGCCTGCATTTATGCTGCAGGCTGTGTCAGAAAGTGTGAGGGAAGATGTTAGTGGATGTAAACCAACTGTGATAAAGCCAGTGCCTGTGCTGCTCAGCATCTCTGCCAGCCAGAACTCCTCAGCTCACTCTGATGCACCTCGCCTGGGGATCCCACCCATTATTGCTTAATTATTGAATTGATAATATAATTAATAAATTTAATGAGATTAATAGAATTAAACAAGATTTGCTGCATGCAATGGAGACAGTATGATCACTAGCTGATGCTCCTGTCACATTTTGATTCCTCCTCCTTATGTTTCTAAAAAGCACTTGGTCCATTTTAGAACCTTCCCTATTTCCAAAACGTGCTTTAATGTGGTGCCTTATACCCAAACTGAAACTGGTTCTTGATATTCACTGGTTCCAAATAGGAAAGGAAGTCTTAGGAAATCTCCAGAAATTTATTTTTAAATAATACTAATCTATTTCAGTGCTTTTGCAATTCTAGACCCATGTCTCATTCTTCTTTCACTAATAAAAAGTCCTATTTTATCCCCAAACTGCCTCTCTGATTCACAGGATGCAGCACCTCCCCTCGTCCCCTAATGAGCTGATTAATGAGGACACAGCAGCACGGGAGCAAATCTGGCTGTGTGGTGCAGGCAGCTCCCAGGGCTGCCTTTGACCCGTGACTTCTTATATGACTTCTTGTGGTTTGAGTGAAGGTGGAAAGCTCTGAGCTGTGGTAAGCTTTTTCTTCAGTGGGGGAGCAACTGTATTTCCTGCCTGATATCCGCATCATGTGCTGCACAAGTGACCTACATTCCTCCTCCTCTTCCTCCCTGCTCAACTTCGGAGAGAAAAGCATCTCTTGCAACAACCACAACACCCAAACCAGCTGGTTCACAGTGCTGGGAGGAGCAACACGCACTTTTTGAGCCCACCATCTATGTTCAGGAGAAAGGAAGCAGCCCTTGGTTCCCCAAGGAACCGGATGAAAATGATTCAGGACTGGGATTTCCATGGAGGATGTGCCTGGTCCCAGAGGAAGATTTTGCCATGCTGTCAGCAATGCTGATGCCCTCCATATGTGTGCCCATCAAAATGTGTGCCGGGGGCTTCCCATCATCTGTACTTTTTCTGCATCATCTCTGCCCTCTGTTTTTGGGGGGAGTTTGGGGTGGTTTGTGTCTGTTTACAGGTGTTTTCTTGCCCTTGGTGGAGTTCTGTCACTCTGGAAGGAGGGCTGGAGTCAGTGTGGGAAGGATGGGCACTCTCTGTGCAGTTCCCAGGGGTAAGAAAGTATCTGTGAGGGAAATGATGGAGATGCGTGGATGGACAGACATCTGAAGCCTTATGTGTGCTTTGCTTCAGTTCACTAATGAGCTTGTTAGACATGGAATATCAAAACAGTCATTAAAGTCAGAGGAGAAGACCCCCCTACAAAAAGAGCCACTATTTTAAATCACAATCATAGAATTATTTGGATTGAAAGGGACCTCAAACACATCCTGTTCCAACACCCTGACATGAGCAGAGACACTTTCCACTAGACCAGGTTGCTCTGAGCCCCGTCCAGCCTGGCCTTGAACGCACCCAGGGATGGGGCATCCACAGCTTCTCTGGGCAACCTGTGCCAGGGCCTCACCACCCTCACAGATATCTCAGGTGCTGTCCAAGATGCACAGAGCAGCTTGCTTCCATAAAATTGTATTTCCAAAGATATATCCACAGCACTTAAAAGCTTCCCTTCCTTTCTATTTGTATTTTCTTGGACAGTAAGCAAATAAATGCTTGTGGTGGCTGGGGGCTGTATCATTCATCCTTTAGACAGGCAATAAGCCAAGAGGGTGCTCAAAATACTCCTGAAACGTGAATTTCTATGGCTCTTGAGCTGCCAGGAATGGCACTGCCAGGGCCAGGTGTTTGTAAGGAGCAGGCAGCCCCCCAGGCCATTCTGGGCCATGCCCTAGGGTGGGGGTCTGGGCAGGTGGCACTCACGTAGTTGTCCCTGGCAGACCAGCCGGGGTAGAGCTGCATGTGGAGCTGCCGTTCCTTGCGGGCCAGTTCGTAGTACTTGGCTTGTTCCTCTCGGGACAGCGCGTGCCACTGCAAGGACAAACAGCACTGAAGCGTGGCCCTGCTGTCCCCTCCCAGCCCACCCCACCAGGACACATCTGGCCCCCTGGGTTTATGGGATAAGAGCACCCAGATTTGAGGCAGATGCTTGTTATGTACTTAAGAGAAGCTGTTAGGCACAGGGATGTGGCAGTAGGCGATGGCACTGGGCCCCGTGAGTTCTTACCCTCCTTCCCAAGATCTGGTTGATGGCAGCACTCTCTTTCAGGGTGCACTCAGCGATGACTTTCGCCCGCATTTCTTTCATATACAACATGAAAGCATTCAGGGGCTTCTTAATAGTGGGCTTCTTGGCTTCCTTCTCTCTCTTTGGTTCTGGCTGAGGTTTCCTTGGTGGGACAAAAGGAGGGACTGTCAGCATCAGAGCCACCAGAAGGCTCGACCCCAAAACAACCCAACAGCACGAGCAGGTGGGGGGGCCCGAGAATCGCTCCTCAGATGCAGAGCTCAGCGTTTCTCCATCCTCCCCCCTCTCAGGTGAGCACTGCCAGTGAAAAATGAAATGGGCGCTGAGGCGCTGAGCCAGCACTCACTCACTCACTCTCACACTCACTCACTCACTCACACTCACTCACTCACTCTCACACTCACTCACATATTTCGGTCGTAGTGCTCCATCTCCTGCTTGCCGGAGTGGGGCACGATGGCGGGGTGCGGGATGCCGGTGGTGTGCATGCCGGAGCCCAGCATCAGCGGGTGAGTGAACCTGCAACAGAGACGGGGTGAGCCGTGCCGGGAGGGCTGCGGGGCCGGGGCTGCGGGCACCGGGCGTCCCTCGGAGAGCGCTGGGACGTGGCGGAAGCAGACGGAAAGCAAGGACACGGAAAGCGTGCGGGTTCTGCCAGGCCGGCGGGGGCCGGGCAAGGCCAGCCACCCCCGGGCCGCCCTCGTGGCACGGCTGGTGCAGCCACGGGCACGTGGATGGAAAGGAGCCGGTGCCACGGCGAGGGAACCCGCCTGCAGCGGGAGCCAGCCTGGCCGAGATCAAGGGTGCTTTCACCCAGCAGTTTCAGCTGCTCAAATCTCTGTTGTTGCAGTATCTCATTAGCGCTGCAGAAAGGAACAACAAACTCAACCTGGAGTTTGGATGGGAGAGATTAGGACCACCCCGCACCTTTCTTTTAACAGACATAGACTAAGTCTGAACATGAGCCCAACTGCAACTCTAGGAGGTGCACCTTGCCTAAGCAATGCTCTCCACAACATGGGCTGAGATCACGAGAGGTCTCATTAGCTCTCAGGCTTCATTAGCTCTCTCCGGAGTTTTGGAGGATAAAGCCAGCAAAGTCAGCTTTGCCAAGCTTGCCACTTTATGACTGCAGCTTGAGATGGCAGAATTGCCCATGGGAGGCGAACTGTTCATTAGATATGCTGGCACGAAAAGAAAAGCTGTTTAATTTAATCCACCAGCACAGTCTGATCCTTATCTGACCAGGTGTACTTTCTCAGCTGCAGCAGTGCTGCAAAATCCGCCCCAAAATCCTGCAGGCAGGAGCTCAGGGAGGCTGCTGGGGCTCCACAGGAAACCGTTAACTCTGCTTGCCTTCGCTTCTGAGGCTGGGCATAAGTGATACCTTGTGAGAAAAGAGGGCTGGGAGCACTCCCTCCCCTCTTCTGCAGGGCTAAAGGGCTCTGTGGATCAAGGGATGCATGGATCAAGTGTTGTATGGATCAGGGGTTGCATGGATCCAGGTTTCTGTGTGGCTAAGGGCTGGCGTTGGGCAAGGGTTTGCATGGTTTTCCTGTGGGAAATCTCCACTAACAGTGCTTCAGGACATGAAGCAGAGGTAAAAGCTGGTGTGGCCCTGGCATCCCTATGGAGCCATGAGAGCTTTGCCCAGCAGCACGCCTGGAAGAGCTGGGCTCTGTGATTCCCATCCACAGAGGATGCATTTTGCTCACCCAAAGGCAGAAGCTGTGTTTTTATCTCACAGAACTGACATGTACCAATGGGAGGGCAGCAAATCACTGCCCCCTCCTGTCCTGCTTTTAAAGCTGAGACCAAGTAAACCCTGCAGAGCAAAGCGGTGGTGGCAGCAGGGACACGTTCAGGGTTACGGTTAGTGACACGGAGCAAAATCCTGAGCAATGGGTTCCACCCCATTTTCCCAACGCTGAGCTGAAGGCTGGAGTTTTTGACTCTCTTGAGAGTTCTGCTGAATAAAACCCAACCGTTGTGCATCCTTCATCCTCAACATTCCCCTGAGCACCCTTTGGACCAGACGCTGCCTGACAGCACCTCCTCTTCCCACGGCTGCCCCGGGGAGGGTGCGTGGCTGTCCCTGGGTGGCTGTGGTCTGCTGCAAGCTCCTGCTGCACAAACTGCAAGCTGCGAGACCAGCCGAGCTGCCCTGTCTCACACAGCTCATACTCACCTGGAGAAAGAGGCCCCAGCAGAAAGCGCTGACGAGTACGGCTGTCTAAATCCACATGACGGGAGCGGATAGACAGACTGGCTCTGCCTGGGATCAGGAAGAAAGAGTCTATAAAGTATCCACAGCTGCGTGGTATTTCCTAAAGATACCCTCTGCTAACGGGGCTCAGAGCACTGGTGCCCCTGGTTGGGTGGATACTTGGTGTCCCTTAGGCTCGAGGGGCAGTGTGGGCTTTGGATGTTGAGAACCTGTGCCTTCCTGGAAAGGCTGGATCCAATTCTGACCCCTTCTGCCCCTGGTACTAACGCTGCAGCTTTGAGTTTACCTGGTAACAGTGTGCAGAGGAGTGCTGAAAAATCAGGAGATGTTGCTACTGCACAGAAGAAGTTGCTCAAAAGAGCACAGTGTGACCAAAAAAATTTAAGGCTGCTGGGATTCTCTGTGTGGTGCATAAGACACTGCACCAGGAGGATAAATACGAGGAAAACTTCCTTACTATGCACTGACCAAGCACTGGAACAGGTTGCCCGGAGAGGGTGTGAAGCCTCCCTGACTGGAGATATCCCAGGATTATCTGGAGATGCAATCCTGTGCCATGTGCTCTGGAACAACTCTGCTTGAGCATGGAGGTTGGACCAGATGACCCACTGTGGTCCCTTCCAACTTCATCTACTCTGTGAGTCTGTGATGTTCCAAGCACAGGAGACTCCTAGAGCCTGGAGAGAAGGTACCTACCCTGCCTTTGTGCTTCAGGAATGCTCTGATTTCCCCAGCACATCTTTTTAAGGACACCCATCAGTTTTAAAGAAGCCAAAAGCTCAGTCCTGCATTCTTTTTGGAAGTTGTTTCCTACTGGGAACCAGGCATATATCAGACCTCGGGCTGGAAATTATTTTTGAGATAGTAAAATAACTAAGCAGGAAGTTCCTTGTTGTTCCCAGCAAGGGAACCCCCACATTTTCATAGGGAAATAGCTCAAAAATACCTTGGCTTGTTCTGCAAACATGCCAAAAGATGCTTCTAGCCTAAAACTGCACACGGAAACTGAGATCATAGAATCACAGCATAGTTTAGCTTGGGAGGGACCTTAAAATCACAGAATGGTTTAGGTTGGAAGGGACTTAAAGCTCATCTCATTCCAACCCACCCCACCATGAGCAGGGACATCTTCCACTAGACCAGGTTGCTCCAGGCCCCATCCCACCTGGCCTTGAACAGTTCCAGGGATGGGGCACAATGGGGTGGCTTACAACTGTGCTGGCACTCACACTCCTCTGGCCAGGCTGCACTGAGCTGTACCTAAACCCAGGACCAGCTATTTTCAGCTCCAATGATGAAAAAATCCATTAAAAGTCCATTATCATCAAGTGCAGTGCACTGTGAATGACCCAAGCTCCTGGATGCCTGGGATTTTTTTGGGGCTAAAGACAAGTTTGTGCCCTGAAGAGGAATAATGCCAGTGGGGCAGCAGTCAGACCCCTGAGCTGCGCTGGGCAGGAAGGAGGCTCCCGTTCCTGCTGCTGTGGATTGGCTCGACTGAAATCTGTGGGATGTGTCTGCAGGAAAGGCAGCTGGGGCTGTTTACACCCTGGCAGGCAGAAGCCCTCTCCGAGCCCTCAGATGTCGGTGGGTATAAACACATCAACAAACAGCCAAGTGCTGCTGTGCACCGGGAAACCGAAACAACCTTTGAAGTTGGAGGCGGCTGCCCCAGGGCCGAGAAAACACTTGGAGATAATCCAGAAGTGACCTGGGTTACTCCAGAGGCCAGGATATTGGGATAGGAATGGAATTGGGCACTGGCAGCTTCATCTGAAGTCCCTCTGACATGCAAATTAAAGCAACTGCAGAATCATTCCTGATGGAAGTGCACGGTTACAGTCCATATCATGGGATTACTGGTTTGGGTTGGAAAGAACCTTGAAGTTCATCTCATTCCAAGCTCTTGCCATGAGCAGGGACACCTTTCACTAGATCCAGCTGCTCCAAGCCCTGTCCAACCTGACCATGAACACCTCCAGGGATGGGGCAGCTGAAATGTCTCTGGGCAACCTGTGCCAGAGCCTCACCACCCTCACTGTGAAGAACTTCCTAACATCTGATCTAACTCCACTCTTTTAGTTCAAAACTGCTCCCCCTTGTCCTATCATTATCTGCCCATATAAAAAGTCCCTCTCTCTCTTTTTTTATAAGCTCCTTTCAGGGATGGGAAAGGGCTCTGAGGTCTCCCTGGAAACTTCTCTAGGCTGAACAACCCCAGCCCTCTCCGCCTGTTTCCAGAGGATCACCTGGAGATTGGAGGGTGGCTCAGAAAAAAGGCTGGGGTGGTGGAGGAGAGGCTGCCATGGCACCACTGTACTCGGCCCCGGGCACAGGTGAGTGACACGATTTGCAGGTTCCTGGCTAATGTTAACTGCCAGGCTCCCATAAACAAAACTTACTTGACTGGACTCTTGGAAGCTTTTATCTGACTGTCAACCCAGCTTAATTACAGAGAGAGTGACTGCAGCTCCTCCTCCTGAAGTGCTCAGTGAGAACAAAACCAGTTTCTGCCCAGCTCCTGCTTGCCAGCTTGTGGAGGAAAGCTGCTTCCCATGTGTGGCTGCCCTGGTCTGGCAGCTGACTCAGTGGCACCAGCACAACCATGGAATCCCGTAATGGTTTGGGTTGGGAGGAACCTTAAAGATAATCCAGTTCCAATCCCCTGCCGTGGGCAGGGACACCTTCCTCTAGACCAACCTGGCCTTGAACACTTCCAGGGATGGGGCAGCCACAGCTTCTCTGGGATCCATCCCTGGCATGACCATCCCCAGCACACCCATCCCTGGCACACAGTGCCTGCTGCTGGCATGGGGGGATGCTGCCATGAACCTGCCGGGCTTCAGTGATTCTGCACCCACCCACAGTGGTGTGCTGACCCTCAGCTGAGGACTAGGAACTCCACAAGTGGGTTTGGGCTTCTTTCCATACATTTTGGGCAAGGAAAAGAAAGAGCAAAAGCTATGTTAGACACATGTGCCTCGAGGTGCTGCTCTCTGCATGTCAGGCTGTTTGCTGCTTCACCATATCTGCTCTATTAGCCATTAATGAAGGCATCTGATGTGGCTGCAGGAGGATGCCAAACCCCACGGATGCTGGAGCAGCTCTCAGCCATGAAAGCTCTCTCCACCACCAACTGTCCCACAAGACCTCCATAAAAAGCCAGACTGCTCTCCCTTCAAGAGCCCAGGGCTGTCTGAACAGCATCATCCTAACCCAGGAGTGGACCTTCCATTTGACAAACAGGCTCCTTTCTCCCCACTCCAACTATGTCTTTCATGTTACAGCACAGTCACCCCAGTTGTTGTTTTTCCTGAGGATGAATCACATTTAACTCATATGAGGAGTTAAATCATCACCCAAAAGTAACAGATTTAGCACAGAAGGCAAAATGTAATCTCTTTGAAGCCAGACTGTATCAAAGGCCTCATCCTCTGTTTCCTTGTGGTTAAATATCTGGAACACGAAATTCATAAACAGCAAAAGCTAACATTTTACTTTGTGCTTTAAGAAGCTTCCCCTTTCCCACTCTGCAATAGGTTCTTGTACCTGCAGCTCTCTGCTGGGCTTTGCCAGGGTTTTATCCACTGGCACTGGGGGAATCTGGCCACTGTCCCTGTGAACACCTGCCCTTCACTCTCTCCTCATCCCAGCAACCCTGAATTGCCACCTGCAGCCACCAGTCTCCCTGTCAGCCTTGGCCATGTCCCTACATCATCACTGGGTATTAAATATTCATCTGAGGAGTGATGATGCCCACATGGCAGCACCTGCCAGACCCGCTCTCTCAGTGTGCTCATGGTCACGGGGACAAAAGCCAGTGGCAATAACCACAGAGAACACACTGGTGTATTTTTAACTCGTGTCCCCTGGGCAGGTTTACCAACAAGCTGTGCTTTGCAGGATGCTCTGCAGGGCTGGTCCACGCAGGGGGTACATTTTGGGAGTGCTCCAGCTCATGGTCTCTCCTTCCCCATGCCTGCTGGGGCAGTGGTTACCAACTGGCTGAGCTGTGGCCAGGCTGTAGGTACCAGGGTTGCTTCCTGGCAGGTCTCTGCCATGATGTACTTTTTCCCTGTGTGTCAGATCCCAAGAAACACCATGGCCTGGCAGATGGAGCATCCCACGGGATTACTCCGTGCTGGTGGCATGCTCAGGGAAAGAACTGCTTGTGCCAAAAAGTCCAGCGAGGGAGAAAATTACCTCCTACTCAAAAAAGAGACTTTTGCTGTGATTAGGAGAGGTGGGTAGGAAGCTCTCTCTGGGTTCCCTAATCCACACAGACAGATGTAAAGCGGGAGGCAGATTTGAATTGGGCAGGTTGTAACCACTCTCCAGGGATGCCTCAGCCAGGATGAAGCCTTCAGCCTCTCCACAGGTCTGTTCCCACCTCCAAGGCAGGGCTGCATTCTCCTCCCTCTCCACAGAGCACACAGGAGGGGGGAGGCTGGGGAGGCCGTGGAGGTGATGCCGAGTGGCCGAGGCTGTGTCCGTGCCCGTGGCGGGGCTGGGCTGTGCCAGCCCTCCACACTCACCATCCCATCGACGGCGTGATCTGCCCCACCCCGCCGGGGGGCAGAGGGTAGAAACCAGGGATGTCTGAGGTCTGGGAAGGACGGTGCACTCCTGCAAGAAGGGAGAAGGAGAGGAGTTGATGCTTGCGCTCCCTGGCTGACCCCTGGCTGCTTCATCTAGGAACACTTGTGGACAGCTACACCAAATATCTGCAAGTGGCAGGATGGTGTTTCCTGTGGTTCTCTGTGGGGATGTGGTGGGTCATCCACACTGCTGCAAAATCACAAACATGGGGGAGTGGAGGGGGCTTCTCGCTCTTGCACAAGCATCATAGCTGCCCCATGCCACCCTGAGGCCAAGCAGCACCGTGCTTTGGTAAGGATTTGGCTGACTTCAGATATCCCTGTGCCTTTCCCAGAGAGCCCACTCAGGTGCTCAGTGGATGGTCCAAGCCATTCCTATGCTCCCTCTCCATCAGTGATCTGCAGGACCCCCCATGAGCAGGCAGTGGGGATGCTCCAGCAGGCATCACTTCCAACTTCATTTTAAGCAATTTGAGTTCAAAACAATTGTGGCTCTGTGGGTGCCAAGGAGCTGTGGAGGTGGGTATGGTGCCAGCTGGGAATTCACCCTTTGCATGGGGAATCCCTGTGTGATCTTCAAAGCCGCTGGCATGGGCAGCATGGCCAGGGGACACAGCCACAGCATTGCTCTGTTCCTGTCTGGGCTGGAAAACATCCTGTGGTGCCTGGGGCTGTGGGTGGGCCTCAGACAACCACGGTGCTGCTGGCAAAAACAGCCTCCAGCTGACCCCTGGACTGGGAAACTGGAGGGGTGCTGGGGCTGAGCTCTGGCACAGCGTGGTGCAGTGATGGCTGCTATCGAGCCTCAGACAAAAACTGGGAACAGGGATTGTCGAGTGGCTGTCCTAGATAAATATATGGACTAAACTGGTGATGAGTTACAAGCAGTTGCAACTGGATTTTTCTCCCAGGTGTATGAATGATACCTTCTTAATTAGGAATGACACCAACAGATTCTAAGCATTTTATTAGGAGTCAGCTAAAATAAATATTTAACTGACCTGACAGGAATTTATAACCTAGTAGGAGGTTTGCTTCAAGTGGGACTCAGTGGCCCATGGAGGGTCAAACAAAACCAGCCCTGCACAAGGCAGCTGATGGAGCATCCCCAGATTTGCACCCTCAACATGAGTTGCGTAAGTCAGAGCACAAGTTATTCTTGCTGGCCCAGTGGTTGGGGCACCAGCCACTGACTCAGAATTCCTGCTTGTATTTCCTTGTCTGTGTGTCCTTGGGCTACTGTGAGAAACTTTAAAGGGATGCTGGGAGAATGAGTATGAGGGTGACTCTCAAGTGCTCCCACTGGGTGATACTGGGAGCATTTCGGTGATGAACACAGAGATGGGGCAGATCCAGGATGAGCACGGGAGAAAACCCTCTCCCCAGCAGTGTAGGGATGGGGCATGTGTGATCACAGCTGCACCAGCTAAGGGTGATGGGCTGAGGCTTTCCTTGAACAGCACATGGGAGGGGGTCTGTGGGACAGACAGACCCCCTGTGTCTGTAGAAGTACAGGCTAAATGGGAAGGGGAGACTGGACAGTGCCTGCACTGAGGGTGCAGGTGGGCAGCCCAAGGACAGTGTCCTAGAATGACTGACCCACTGCAGAGGTGAATGCCCAGGGACTGCTCCAGTGCCATCTGTAGCCTCCACAGAGGGATATAACCAGCTCTGCCCTTGGGTGAGCTGCTCTTGCATCACTTAAGGTTTCCCAGGCTCACAGAGAGTCCCAGTGGCTCCTGGAGGGGCAGAGCTCTGCCAGGTACAGCAAAGGCAGCATGGGGGAAGATGTGTCGGGTTGCCTTCCTGCACTTTCTCTCAGACTCAATCTCAGCCATTACCTGAGCTTTTAGCAGGCTTATTTTGTTAACTGTTTCTATTTTTCTGTTGAGTTTATTATGCTCTGACAGCTGACAAGCAGTGTGCTGCCTGGAAAGCAACCAGGATGTACCTGGGTATCTCCTATACCAGACCTAAATCATACCCATCAGCATCCCTAATGAGTCCACAATGTGACCTCCAGACCTAAACCCTACCATCAGCATCCCTGATGAGTCCAGAGTGTGGCCTCCAGGTTCAGACCAGGGATTATTCAGTGGCTCCTCCAGCCAAGAGCATCCCCAATAACCCGTTGTTCTAGCAATGATGTTAACCTGGTGAAGCTGATGCCTCTGGGACAGTTTGGAACCCTCCTGGCTGGAGGCCTTTGCCCAAATCACAACAGTTGGTTTTGTGCCTCTGTTCTGGCACTGGTTTCTGGGCTCTGATGGACACTGACCTCCTTCCTGAATGCAGTTTGACACAAAACCGTCAGTTTGCTTGCTGTACCATGAAATCAAGCCCAGGTTTGTGTAAAAACCTGGGTAATCTGAAGAGATGTTCTGCAGTAATGTAAGGTTGAGAAAAGTTTGATTTTACACTTATTTTGCCAGGAACCCATGAAGAATGATGGAATGATGGACTGAGGTGAATTCCTGAACACATACCTCTAATTACAGTTGAGTTTAGAGGGTTTAACTTCAAAATACTGTACTTTCCTCCATGGCTTCAGGAGCCAATAGATGCAGCCTGGGCTCACAGAGGAACACAGAAAGCCAAATCAGGTGACAACCACATAACACGTGGCTACGGGGACACACATGTCACAATCCAATCAATTTTCAGACACCGATCCTGTTTAGTCAAAATATTTCCTGTTTCAGGCATTTATTTTCTCAAAATGACAAGCTGACAATAGTTTGGGTATGAGTCAAAGGAAGATTACTTTCCATTTTCTGGTTGACTCTTGTACATTATCGTGCAGGCTCTGGTCTGGTCTCACGGTGCAGGACAGCTTGTACAGAGAACTGAGCACACTCCATCAGCAGGGCTGGCACTTTTGGTATCAAACTGCTCATGGCCAGATCACAAAGCATTGCCAACAAACTAAATACCCTCCTACTGCTAAGCAATGTCCCAGCTGACCAAAGGTCCTGATTTTTCTCACTGATGTGGGAGCAGGAAGGTGCCAGCCTGAGTGGCCCCCAGCTGTGTCCCCCCGGCAGCACAGAGGCCCCAGTGGTGCCATTACCTTGTTTCTGGTTGATGTCAGCGGGCAGGTGGGGCGAGTGGGAGCCGTGGCTGAAGTGGTCGTTGCTGTAGGGGATGAGCGGGGTGAGCGGGTGCACTCCGTGCGACGGCTGCACCACGGGGACCTTGTTGGACTGCAAGACACAACCAAGGAGAGGACTCAGAACTCATCAGGACACACCAGCGAGGAGGGCCAGTGCCCTCTGCAGCTCTGCTGCTGCCAGCAAGGCTGGGAATGACTAAAAACACTACACAAACACTAAACAAATTATTAAACAAACAGCGCAGCATCCTACAAAAAAAAAAATAAATTCCATAAGCCAAGCAGGGAAAAGAGCTGGAGATGATTTCTCAGAGAAGTGGAAAATAGATCAAGCCAGCATGAAGTTTTCCAAGTTCAGAACTTTTTTCCCCATTCATTCCCAGTATCTTTTATTCCAGGATGAATGCTCCAAGTCTGTTACCCAATGCAAAGCTCTTGTTCTCTGTCCTGGACTACCACAGGGTCTAAATCTGGATTTTCACAATGAATCCTTCGTATTCACTGTGAAAGTCATGTTTGGGCTTTATTAATCAGGGCTGTCATGGAAAGACAGACACAGGATCACAGAATCATTTAGGTTGGAAAAGACTTTATAGAGATCATCAAGTCCAACCTTGGCAGTTCCAGCACTGCCAAGGCCACCAATAAATGCTGAGGGTAATGCCTTTGAAAACAGGACGTGGTCACCAGTTAGCCCTTGGGCTGAAATCCATGTTGGACTGAGCTCCAGTGCTGGAGAAGGACCAGAGGGAGCTGAGGTAATGTTGGAGATGCAAAAAATACAGGAAAAATAAGCAAAGAAAAATCTGTCTCCTCTTGTAGCTACTCCTGGTTAAGCACAGCATGGGTGCCGGAGCCGAACACCTTGGAAAAAGCTCTTTTGGTGAACACAACAGCAATTCCTCTCTGTGCTGGAGCAGAGAGACAGGAACCTGTTTGCAAGAGCTGCACAGCTGTAAGGAACACACAGACACACACACACACACACACACAGACACACAGACACAGATACAGACACACACACACAGACACACACAGACACACACAGACACACACAGACACACACA
>WEIU01010807.1:317026-366507 GCA_013389925.1 Aegithalos caudatus | reverse complement strand
ACACACACACACAGATACAGACACTCACAGACACAGATACAGACACACACACAGACACAGACACACACAGATACAGACACACACACACAGAGATACAGACACACAGATACAGACACGCACACAGATACAGACACACACACACAGATACAGACACTCACAGACACAGATACAGACACACACACAGACACAGACACACACAGATACAGACACACACACACAGAGATACAGACACACACACACAGACACACAGATACAGACACACACACACACAGATACAGACACTCACAGACACAGATACAGACACTCACAGACACAGATACAGACACACACACACACACAGACACACAGATACAGACACACACATACAGACACACACATATCCACACACACACACACACACACACACGTTGCCATCTACGCAGCCTCCTTGCCTCGAGCATCTCATGCTGTTTCCTACATGCCCAGTTTCGCCCATGGTTGCCTTTAAATCCAAACTGACTTCATCTTGGTGGTGGAATGTCAGTATTTGTCCCAGATAAATCCACAAAAAGAAACACGACTAACAGCAGTCCAAAACAGGGTAAATTTGGGAGAGCAGGTCAGACAGGTGTCCAGGGGCTAGGAGCTGGGCATGCCAGCCAGTTTTTATCAGTCTCACTGGGATGTCTACAGCTGATTTGCTGTGTTACTTTTGATAAGTCATTTAGGATCCCTGGACTCAATCCACCGGCGCCTTTCACTTTTGTAATGATTTTGTTCATGCAGAACAAGCGTGAAGCTCTGTCTGGCTTTGGTGAAGGAGGCACAGGCACAGACAGTGGCTCCGATCAACCTGTTCTGGACCTGTCCCAGCTACTCCAAGTGAACTGGGAGCCCTGGGCAAGTCCTGTGTTTTGCATCCCTGCTCTGAGGAGGAAACCCATGAAGCGGAAAGGAAAACACACTGATGGAGACGCTGCTTTACATCTGCTTTTCCCACAAAGGTTTGCTCATGCAAATAAAAACCAAGAGGCGTGCAGGTTTGCATTTGAGAATGAATGAAAACCCTAATTCCTGATGCTTAACAGGTGTAGGTTTACTGCATACAGTGGAGTACTGGGAATGTAATCCCCCTTCCCCACACAAGCTGGTGTGGTACAGGCATTCCTGTCCTGCAGCAGGGCCATGGCTTATGTGGTTTTCCCACTGAGAGCAACACTGGGCTGGTTCCTGCTTAGTTAAACACATTTGGAGCTCTGAGCTCTTTCTATTCTTAGCCATGAAATGAGACGAAGAAGAGCTTTTCAGTGATATTTCTAAAATTAGCTATGGTTTAGCTTATTTAAGAGCCACAAAACCTAAAATGAGGGACATGCAGTTCTACGTGTACATTCTAACATGACACTGGAGCAGAACAAGCTCAGTGTTGAGCTGATTTGAAAACCTCAACTCAAGTATTTCTTCTGTTCAAAGTAGGGCAGATCTTTCTTTCCCATTTGCTTCATGCCTGATCCAAAACACAGCACCATTCACCAGCCAGCCTCGCTGCCTGATGACTGTGAACAGCTTTCAGAGCAATGACAGAAGACACGGACCACTCCAAAGGCAGATGAGCTGTTCTGATACTGATCTGCATGATACCTCCCCAGGGAAAAGCAGGGAGTACACGTGGTTTGAGTAAGGCATGGGCTGCCCTTCCCAGAACATGGAAGTGTTCAAGGCCAGGCTGGACTGGGCTTAGAGCTAGTGGAAGGTGTCCCTGCCCATGGCAGGGGATTGGAAGGAGATGATTTTTAGGTCCCTTCCAACCCAAACTGTTCTGAGATTCAATGGTTCAATGGTAACCTGGTGGTACAAGACTTGCAGTTCAATTATTCAGTTTTTCCATCAGTTCAGATGGAAAACAACATGCTGTACCAGTAAGAAGAGCTGCCTTCCCCATGACCCTTCTACGTTTGCCTTTGCCTCACTCAAAACCTTCTCTACTCTCTAAAACCATAAGGATCTGGTGGAGAAGGATGACCAGAAAGGAGACAAGAAAATTTTCTGCAAGGGGCTATTTATCCTCTTTTCCACTTCCTCCCATTGTTACAGGAACCCATCTCCCAAAATGAAGGGAAGAAGGAAATGCTGCACAAAAATATGGAGAAATAGAGAAAAATCCATGTTGATCCTGGTTCAAAGACTTCAGGTGCCAGTGGTTGTGTTCCATGACCATGACTGCAGCTCCTGGTCTTCCCCAGCTGCACCACGAAACCATACCTGGCTTATGGAAACCCATATGCCAGAGAAATGGGATCAATTCCCCATTTTCCACAAGGTCTGGATTATGCAAATCAACTGAAGCCCTGAAGAGGCTTTTCAAAGCCAGGACAATATTTTATGCCATAAGATTAACCGGATGTAAAGAGGATTGAATTGACACGAGGGCAGTGGTTTGGTGTTCTCTCAGAAGGTCCCCTGGGAGGACACCGGGTGCTGCTGGTCAGGACACCACAGGGGACATGCTGTGCTTTGTAAAGCATCTTATTTTGTCTCCTGGGTTCCAACACAGCACACAGCTGCAGTGACAGAGCTGCTCACTACCCATGCACCAAAAATAAAGCTGCTGGTACCAAATATCATGGCCTCAACACCAGTTTGTCACCTCCTGTCTTCAGCAGCCATGGGGGGATGTGAAGGGGCTCCAAGGACAGCTTTGCCTCACCTCTTCCAGCACAGCCCTTTGAGGACAGGTCAGGGAACGAGCTGTGCAGCCATGGCCTCGTACAGAAATGAAGAGACACATTTACAGCAACCACAGAATGGTATTTCCAGAGGGGATGGAGCAGCGGGATGGGGTTTGAAAGCCTGGAGGGCTTCCCCTCTCCTCAAATTTGCTAAATTGCAGCTCTGCTGAGTGCCCAGCTCCCATGTGAGAGCTGCCCCCTCCTCCCCTGTGTGCTGGACCAGGCACTGATGCTGCAGTGCATCCCCCTCTCAGCACTAACCTCCCTGAAAATGACTGAAAAACCCAACGCTGCTGAGGGAAGAAGATCCCTCCTTGAAGCCAAGATGTGATTTTAATAACTAGAGGTAATTGGAGGAGCAAAGAGAAAAGACAGTAGCATTAAGAAAGATCAATTGTTGGCAAGGCAAAATTACATCTCCCCACTCACACCTGGGTGTGTGATTGTGATGGGATCTCAAGGCCAGACAGAAAACTCTTTCCTCTGAGCATATGCAAACCCAGTGGATCTTGCACATGAGGATCACCCTCACCATTGCAGTTCCAGTGTATTTTGGCTCCAAGGTGCCTGATCAGGCTCAGAATGCTTTGCCTTTGCTCCCATTCTCCACCACATGTGCTCTGGCTGCAGGTAGCAGTGGGGTTATACAAACTGCTGGGATGCTGCTGGTTGAGCAGAACTATAAATGAGGAGGTTTTAATCAAAATGTGGGGTTTTCACTAGAGAATGGTGCGAGATTATAATCAAACATTTTTTGGAAAGCACCTTGGGTTAGCAAGTATTTTAATTCATTTTTTAAAGGCTTATCTATTTAGTCATGACATGCTAAAAATGAGTAGTTTTACTTTGCTGGTTTGATGGAGGATTTTTCTGTTAAACTTTAAAGCTAACCTTAGAAAAATGTAGTGCAGACAGCCAAAGTCAAAATTTGAGTGAAATGATCAAACTAAAATATTTCCATGACTGGTAAAACTCTTTCAAGTTTTTAACTCTGAAAATATTGTAGAAAAAAAAAATCTATTGGATCAGTTTAGGAAAAGAAACAAATTAAAAAAAAATGGGGATGTTTTGTAACCTGTGAAAAATATTCCTAGCTACAACTGAGCACAGCTATTAAAAGCAGCAGTGGTCACACCACACTGCCTGGGGGGCTGCTGAGGATTCCAACATCCCACCAGTGCTGGGGTCCACAGCTGCTTTCAGGGATGAGAATGACTTGAATTAATTTTCTGGTAGAAGACAATTCAGGACTAAAATAAAGCAGTTTAACTCTACTGACCCTTTCAATAGTGAAAAATGTTAAATTTCATGCTGTTACATTTTCTTTGGAGATGTAACTTCAAGGGGTGCTGTGCTTCCCATGGAAGATAACAGGGTGTTGCCTGCCTTGCACAAACCACAGCTCCCAGAACATCAGCCAACATCCTGAGAGCCAAAACTGCTGGAAAATCCTGCACTGGGGGAGCCACTGTGTCCATGGATGCACAGGAGCCTGCAGGGAGAGCAAAGTGCCATAACCCCTCTATGACCCCTGGAGCCAGGTGACCCTGGCTGTGATGAGGAGCACCCCGCAGGGAGCAGGATCCACCCCCACAGCCCAGGGTGCCAGGGTGCAGGAGCTGGTGGCCAGGGCAAGTGCTGTGGTTTCCAGCCTCGCCAGGGAGCCGAGCCACAGTCAGGTGAAATTACTCACATCACTTTCAAATCTTCCCACATTGCCAGCCCCAAAGACAGAGAAATGAAGAGCCGTGGGCCAGCCCAGCAGCGTCCTGTGCACCGTGAGGGGCCTGGCCAAGGGAAGGGAAGTGGGCCTGAGAGCTGTGCCACGCTGGTGGCCGTCACCACCACGGCAGAGGGGCGTTCTGGCAGTCCCAGAGCCCTGTGTCACTGCCTGCACTGTGTGTCTGCCTGCTGGGAGCATTCCCCAAGGCTGTTCTCAGCTCGGGTGCTGGGCTGAGCCCCGAGCAGGTCTCCGTGCTCCTGTGCCCTGCGTGGGTGCCTGGGTGCAGCACAGGAGCTGCAGGCTGCAGTCCAGCCCCGAGTTGCCCCATATGTGTTTGCTTTGACGTCACTTCTCAGAGAGACTGAGATGAGTCGCTGTGTCGGCTATGAAAAACAAAACCTACCAAGGTTTGCTGCTGCTGATTCAATGGGGAATTAATTCCTCTTCACTGCAAAATTAGTCATTGTGCCACAGAAAGAAAGGTATAAGGTCAGGCTGCACCAAGCATGCACTGCTGCTGGCGAAGCTACCTGTGACCGGGGTCACTGTGCCTCTTGCCCTTTATCCTCCAATCAATCCAAATTAGCAAATGATCAGGGATGTAACAGGGACATTACTCCAGCTTGGATGACCCCTGGGCAACCCGGTCTAGTGGAAGGTGTCTCTGCCCACGGCAAGTGGATTAGAACTAGGTGATCTCTAAGGTTCCTTCCAACCCAAACCATCCTGTGATTCTGTAGTATGATTAAGGACATTATTAGGCTCATCCCACAACACCAGATGCCAAGAGGGCTTCCAGGAGGACTCCCAGGGGAATGCTGCCATGTGGGGCACCGGGCACCCAGAGCCCATGACTCAAAGCCAGCTCTGCACACTAAGTTCTGGTAACACCTCCCAGCTCAGGGCCCCAGACTGTGTCACCTTTGCCCCTCATTTCCCTGTGGTGTTACACCAGGAGATGCTGTGATAAAAGATCACCCCAAGTAACCACTGCAGACTGGTTTTGGCTCTGGCTGCAGGGACCGGGGCCGGAGCCCTGCGAGCAAAAGCTGCACTGACTCATTTCTCATCTCAGCGCACTTTTTTCTCTTTTCTCACTTTTGCTGCAGTCCCAATGCCCCAGCCCGCTGCTGCAGAGGAAAAGAAACAGGGAAAGTTAAAGCCACCCATGCTCAGGCACTGCCCCCATCCAGGTGTGCACCCCTCCAGCAGAGCCTAATTTTGGCTGCAGCAGCAGCAGCAGCAGCAACTTCCCTGCCACTGCCCAGGCCAACCAGTGTGGCTGTGGCACAGAGAGCTGGATCTGGTTCTTACCCTCAGCACCACAAAGGGTTCCTCCAGAGACCTCATTCCCAAGATCAGAAGGGTCCCACTGCCCCGTGCACCCCACCTCTGGCTGGCCCTGACATGCTTATGAGCAGCAGTCAGATGGAGAGGAATTGAATAATTTGCAGTTATTAATTCTTGCATTAATTCTGCATATGAATTGCAACAAGGAGCTGACTGGATTAAGAGACATAACACACATACAGGCAAATATATTGTTTTTGCTCAGGTTTTTATCCCTGCATTCTACGTTGTGGTTGATGGAGCATTGATTTCCTCAACTCTTCAGTTTCCCTCTGATTTTTTCAGCTTCTCTAAAATCCAGCTCTGCTTTGAAAATGCTGATGAGGCACCTGGGTAGCCCTGATCCTCACACAGTTCCAGGGGATGTGCTTGTCTTAGTGGCCAAACCCAGCTCCCCTGATCCTGATTCCCCTGTGACTGGGTTGCACATCAGAGAATAAGTTCCCTGGCATTTCACACCTTCTGTGTCACAGCACTCAGAGGGGTGACCAAGCTCCAGACACGATGGGGACAAAGCACAGAATCACAGAACAGTTTGGGTTGGAAGGGACCTTAAAGATAACACATTTTCAACTCCCTGCCACAGGCAGACACATACCACCCACTAGACCACGTTGCCCAGGGCCCTATCCAACCTGGCCTTGAACACTTACAGCAATGGGGGAAATACAGGGAAGGAACTTAAAAACCTTCCAGAATTTCTCAGTGACCTTCTGTGCTGCTGCTGGTTTCTGTTTTTAAGCAATAATGGTTATTACTTTTCAGTCAAACTCTGCAGGGGAAATAAGCTCAGTTTTTCATCATTTACGGGCACAGGAAGAGCTGTTTCACTTCTCAAGTATTTATCTTCTAACAGAAAAATGTAGGTGGTTCCTCCTGAAAATTAAAAAAAAAAAAAAAAAAGGCATGGAAAAATAAAGATGAAAAGTCCCTCCCAGAGGCTGCTCTCTTAGGGTGACAGGGGGCAAGTGTGGAGGCAGCTACACCCCATACCAGAGAGGCAGAATCCTCCAAAAATGAAATTTAGACATCACCACCCAGTGTTTACACTTCCATTCAGCAGAAGAGCCACCTCACTCCAGATGCCTCCCTAAACCTGCACAAAGTGCTCTCAGTGCAGTACTTGCCTTGTTGGAAAATGCTCCTGCTGTGACACTCAAAGCATCTGCTCAGGAGGGCATAGCAACCCTCCTCCAGTCCCAGTGTGCCACTACCACAAAAGGCAATGACATTTGGCTTCATGGAACCAAAATGCTGTGGCAATATAATCCAGGGGCTCCACTGAAGCACCAAACCCCTGCCAGTCTCTCCCAAAAAACAGGGCAGTTTTATTCTGGGGCTACATCAACCCCCAGCTCATCCTGTAACATCCATCCCTGGTTATTGGCTCTCTTGTCTTCTGGGCTACAGAGAAAAAAAAAAAATCTCTGCCCCCATCATGCCCTGTGGTTCTGAGAATTTGAATCAAAACCTGCAAACTTGGAGTTACTGGTAATGCTTGAGGCTGTGAATGTGAAGGCTCCCATTTGACCTGTGGAGGCTGATAGTATCTGACCTCCTTTATTTCACCCCACTTCTCTAAGGCAAGTGGTTGGCCCAGTACTCAGAATTAATCAGGAAAATGTCCAAGAGGGCAAGGGAGGAAAGCAAAACAAAAATAGGTCACAGAGGCAAGGCTTGCCCTGTGGCCAGACATCGTTTTCCAAAGAACCAGGGATGTTGTCTCCATGTGCCTGGCAGCAGCAGGTCCAGCCAAACCTCAAGGTGAAGAGGCTTGGTGAAAAGGTTTTGAGGGTCTACATTGAGAAAGCCATGTGGTAATTCCTGTTGCTGCTAGTTTCAAGGATTTTAACTTTGAGAAGCTGTTTGCAAACCCCAGCCCCAGCTGTGTGCTGGATCTGAACTGAGATGGCTTTGGCATCCGACTATCACATCCCTAGATATTAGGAAGAAATTTTTCCCTCTGAGGGTGGTAAGGCACTGGCACGGTTTCCCAGAGAAACTGGCTGCCCCGTACTCCAGAAATGTTCCAGACCAGATTAGATGGGGCTGGCAGGAACTTGGTCTAGTGGACAGTATCCCTGCCTGTGGCAGTGGAGGTGGAACGAGATGGTCTTTAAGGTCCCTTCCAGCCCAAACCATTCTGTGATTCTAAGATCCCTCATCTCCAGGGATGTGCTTGCAGCAGCAGATGGAAAAACCTGCAAGATTTCTGGGGCCATCTGCCAGCAACAAGAACCCTCCAGGTGCCAATGTTGTGCAGTTTTCTGGAGGCAAATATTTGCTTACAGAATCCCTGGGCATGAGGAGAGGGGTCCTGGCTGCTGCCTGTGTTTTTTCTTTCCATTTATAACAAATACAAAACCAGCCCTTGTACTTGAAAGAGTGTGGGGGAGTTTACAAAACACAACCCCTCAAAAACACTGATGTGATTTAAGACCTTTCGATTAACCAAACATCAAAGGGGTGAAACCTGCCCCTCCACATCACAGCAGTGCCAGGGTGCAAGGCCACCATGGGCAACACCATCCTGCTGGTCACACAGGGACCTGTCACACCAGGACCTGGACAGGGAGACCTATCATAGGACATTTGCTCTATTTCCATAGGCTTGGGAAGGGACGGTCATCAGCCCCTCCTGGCAAGCACTATAGTCTCTATCTCTTCTCTTCTCCTCTCCTCTCTTCTCCTCTCCTCTCTTCTCCTCTCCTCTCTTCTCCTCTCTTCTCCTCTCCNCAAACTCTTGATATTCAAATACATTGTTTTTGTGTCATAGAAGATTTCTCTGTATGCATCAGGCATTTGTTCTTGGCAATATATGTTAGTTATTTTCCGCTGTTTATATTATACTCCTGGTTTTAAATCACCTTTAAGTCCTCATCTTTAAGGACTTGCACAAGCCCTTAAATTGCTTGGCTCATCCACTTTCAGCCCAGACAACGCTTTCAGATGCCACAGGGGCACAGGGGTGGAGGCAGAAGTTACATTTGCCTTTCTACAGCTTTGCACAGGGTCACAGCGGGTGTCACTGCACAGCTCAGAGCAGAGCTGGCAGCTTGGATCACACCAGAGAAAGAAGGAAAAGGGGTTTTTTTGTTTGTTTTATTTGCATGTTTATTCCTCTCCTCTCCTCTCCTCTCCTCTCCTCTCCACCTGACATCTCACTATCTGACAATATCACTGGTTGAAAGAAACAGACAACAAACCCAAGTTTCTCACCCAGTCTGAAATCTCCAACTTGCTGACAAAGCTGGGAAAAAATAATAGTAATAACAGCAACAATAAATTTAAAAAATAATAATAAAAATGGTATGGTACTGTTATGTAGCTGACTTATCCAGAGGGAGCTTTCTCTCATGGCATCTGATGGCCAAGGCCACACACTTGCACAATGTCAGATGACACCAAGGGAAGGTGTTTTACCACATCCAGGGTGGCCATGTCCAAGCCCGTGCCACAATCCAGTAACAGACAAGTCAAAACAACCAGGGATGGCAATATGTAACATCATCATCCTCCTCGAGCGTGCATTTCTCTGCTATGGTGAAATCCCTTCCAATTTATACAAATGTCCAGCACATTTCCCACACGGATGGCCAGGAATGAATGAACCATGGCTGCCCTGAGCCTTCCTCAGGGTCTCTCCCAGACCCCTCTCCAGCATAATTCCAGCCCAGTGTGGGGACAGATATCACTCCCTCCTAGCACGGGCTTTGGCAACCAGTGAAGGCCGATGGGTGAGGGCTGTGGCAGGGACATCCCTCCCCACAGGGACCCCACATCCCCCTGCTGATCCCAGCATGGGGAGAGGCGAGCTGCCCGCTGCCACCCCCATGTCATCCTAATCCGACTCACATTTAGTTCCCAGTTTCCATGATAAACGGCTCTGTGGGGGCCACGGAGGGAAGATAATCTCCTCTGGAGCCAAAGGGATGCTCTGTGGACACCCTGCAGCAGTAAGGCGATAGCAGCTTTCCTTGTTGTTCACTTTCAAGGGTGACATGTTTACAAAGAATGCTACAGCCGCTAATCCTGGATGATACCCTGTGTCTGCCTGAGAGAAATCCTAATTTTCTCGATAGGAGGAATTAGTTCCTTTAATGCTTAATACCCTTTTTTTTCCTCTGAAAGCAAGCAAGCATTATTGTGCAGAGCGGAATAAACATTTTAATTAAAATGTGGAATTTATCTTCCAGTCAAATTCGTATGAGCCCCCGATGACACGTCAAACTCTGCTTTCCCATTTTGAATCTTCCTCTGATCTCTTAATGCGAGCAGCTGAATTAAAACCTGGGCTTGGTGGATTTGCATATAATTAGAGAGCAAGGGAAATTAATAGGGAATTGAATGGGTTTCTCCTCTGCCCATCTGATGTTTTTACCAGATTAAAAAGAGTTGATTTTTTTTAATGACTGCAAAAACGTATTAAATATTATTTAACCTTTTTTTGTTGGAGGGGAGGGAAGCAGACAGGCTAACGAAACAAACTTATACATATGATAATGAACAACTCCTATCGTGGGAAGCAAATATCATTGTAATTAGGATTAGAAAGGAATCCTAATTAATCTTGTCCTGCCACTTGACTTCTAGAAGTTCCTTAAATGTTACCTCCTATGAGATGTAAAACAAGGAGCAGTTCAAATGCTCGACAGCTAATCCTGGCAGCCTCAGCAGCATGAGACAGAGGCTCCTGGGTGAAATTTAGGATGGAGAGGTCTGATCCTCTGAGCTGGACTCAGACTGAAGGGGAACATGCAGTTTTGCTGCCTCAATCTCCCAATTCCTCACAAGAAACTAGGTAATGAGTTAGCAAATCAAGAGAGATGCGATGCACTAGGCAACACAGCAACCCCTGACTCCACACAAAGCATCTTTACAGATCTTTTTCCATTAAAAAAAAAAATTGACTATTCAGAAATACTGATTTTCAGAATCGAAGTTCAGGTAAGGGGTGGGAATATATGAGGTAACTCTGGTGCTGTGCATCCCCACCCCATGCCTCGATTGCATCTTCTCCACACTCGTGATGATAAAGATTACCCACCGTGCCGGTACTAAGTCATACATATTTTAACTCAGCTCTTGTCATGTGTCATCAAGTCCTGTTTTTCAGGTATTGAGATTCATAGCTTTAATTGCACAGGATTTTACTACAGGAGTGGATGGTCATGAGATTATTTTCATCTTTGTGTCTCAGTATGGAAAGCAGCTTGGAGAGAGCTGGTTTCCAAACTTCAGGGTCTGGATGAAAGTCTCACTTTCCAAATATAGCCAAATAGAGTGCCAGGAGATGCCATAATGGGGGATTATGACATGGCCTATTAATAAATGCAGCAGACTTTATTTTTTATGCTAAAATAAAAATAATAAATGAATCCTGCTATAGGTCGGCTGGCTTCTCAGCATATTTTTACCAAGAGCTCCCACCAGTTTTTGGCTACAGCTTTATGAAAGTGACTGTCAGCAATGGCCCACGGATAACCTGGTTAGGTCAGACATGAAAAATTGTCACTTTGAAACCAGAGGCCACGCAAAACGTTCCCAGTCTTGGATTTCATTTTAACCCAGGCTAATCATACATTCACAAGGCAGGACTGATCAAAGGCTTCACACTGAAAAAATAAGAAAGTCAAAATTTCATACGGTTTTGATGAGAAAAATAATTGATGAAACTTTTCTCTTTCAACTTGGTTTTGCTTTGAGTTCGGGGTTCATGGGAATACAAGAAGCAACAGGTGTAAACCTGTGAGGGCTTGGAATGGTTCTAATGACGCAGTTCTTATTGGGGAGCTTATCACTTGGTCCAGGACTGCACGGGGCCAGGAATTTCAAGCCACATTATTTACTTTTCTCAGAAAGTCCACAGCTCTTCATTGGGTGCACCAAACCTCACCACAGTTTTGCTGGGAGAAGTTTAAGTGCATGACAAAATCCTGGTTGATGCACTTGCCTTCCCAGGAGGCAGAAGACCCAGATATAAGCCACGTCCATCCCAAACCTTTCTTTGTATTTCCACTCTCTGATTCTCATCTCTGGTGATATTTGCAAGAGCAATCTTCTGCTGGGCTGTACCCCAGGCTGACCACGGACAGGGTCCTGGTGGTCTGACCCTGACTGGGGAAAGCAGCCCCAAGGAAGTGTCTGTTCCCATCACCCCAGTGTGAGGTATCACCATTTCACAGAGGTGGTGAAGGGCACAAATGTTAAAGTACCAACTTTTCTGGCTGAGGTCAGACTTGTTTTCCAACACAGCTTGCCCTGGGAGATCACCCTGCCCTGCGGTCAGCTGCGACACGGCACTCCATGGAAAAGGGTTTCCAGAAAAGTTAAACAAAGCAGAACTGAGCAAACAGAAGGGCGTGTGTGGAGTCAGTCCCACAGGAGGCAGGGACCAGGGTGGCTGATGTGCAAGCAACCGCTGCGTTCCAGCACATCCCAGCACGTCACTGGTGCACAGCTATGTCTGCACCAGGAGCTCCCAGGGATGCCACCGTGGTGCCACCAAAAATGCCAGCTGCTTCCATGAAATGCAAACAGATCCAAAACTGCCCCAGCATTTACACCCATTTAGATGAAAAGAAGAAAAAAAAAATTCACGAAGAAGAATGGTTGATTATGTGAAGCTTCTGGGATAGATATTTTTCCCAACCAGATAATTAACTAACTCAACCCAGCACCCGAGATCAGCTGCAGATTTAACTGCAGGTCATTTTGTAACACAGACTTTTTTAAACTTACTTGACATGGTCTCTGATCTATTACAGTAACTGATAGCTCTATTTGCTAAACGATGGAACTGAGGTTACAGAGAACATTGATTATACCACAACATCTACCACACCTGTATGCATACAACCTCCACATGCTTATAGTGATATTTTTAAGCTTAGGTATTATTTAGGGCTTGAGCTGAAGTCCATGTGTCCCACATATGCTTTTGAAAGAATCTGGGAATGAAAAACTTATCTTGCTGCCAGGACAATGATACAGAGGCAAAAGAGTCCTTGCTTCAGGACACTGTCACATGATTAAATCCTGTATTAGTATTACATTTTTTATAGTGAAAATTCTCGTCATAACCCATAGATTGTACATTTGCTGAAAAAAATAATTAAAACACTATAGCCATTGGGTTTGGATTTATATTCTTCCCAATGAAGTTTGCAATTAAAAAATAAGCCCATCTATCTTCTGGCCATCATCTAAGCTCTTTAGAATGAGAATGGTAAAAATCCCATTGATTATAGAGAATTACACATTTTTATACCTCTTGGGTTTAAGTGAGGTGCTACACAGATAAAGCAATTTCTTCTTAAAACACATGGTTAATATACCATCTTCCCTTTAATTCTTTGGCTGGCTCTCTCCTCTATTTCAGGACATAAAGCAATTGGGGGCTTTCTGAAGAAATAAATCCCCAAGCTGAGCTGAGCTCCAGCTGATGGGATTCACAAGGAAACACCATCTGAACAGGTGACTCTGTATGTCCCCAGCTGAAGTGTTTGGGGCATCTAGCATCTAGCAAAAGATTAACAATTTAGATTCATGGAACTGAAAATAAGGTACAACCCGTGCCAAAGTCAATGAAGTTTTCCCACTGATTTATCTCATCTGAGGCCAAGAACATGACATTATCTCCAGTGCTGGCAGGTGTTCATTTGGTTCTTGAATCGCAGAATCGTTTAGGTTGGAAAAGTCTTCCAAGATCATTGAGTCCAAATGTTAATCCAGGACTGCCAAGGCCACCACTAAACCATGTCTCCAAGTGCTCCATTTACATGTTTGTTAAATCCCTCCAGGGATGGTGACTCCACCCTGAGTGCCTGGGGCAGCCTCTTCCAGGGCCTGACAACCATTTTGGTGGATATTTTTTCCCAATACTAAATCTAAACCTTCCCTGCTGCAACCTGAGGCTGCTTCCCCTTGTCCTATCACTTGATTACTGGGAGAAGAGGTGGATCCCTATCTGGCTCTACCCTCCTGTCAGGGAGTTGCAGAGAGCAAGAAGGTGCCTCCTTTTGTCCAGGATGAGCCTCTCTAGCCCCTCTCCTCATCAGATTTGTGCTCCAGAGCCTTCCCCAGCTCCACTGCCCTTCTCTGCAAACTCTCCAGCATCTCCATGTCTGTCTTGGAATGAGGGGCCCAAAATTCAACACAAAACAGAATTTGAGGTGCAGCCTCATCAGTGACAGCAGAATTAGGAAGAGCCAGAGTTTCCCAAAAGACAAATACTTGTTTGCTGTGTTGCAAGGAGCCTGGCCATGAAACTCTGCCTTTAGTCTCTCTTATCATCACATCCTTCTGCCTCAGCTTGACTGTCTTGTATGTGTACAAGGCTCAGTAGTTTAACAGAAATTGCATTTCTTAACTGTGAATGTATTTTAGGGTGGAGACTCATTATTTCCTGAATCTGAGAAAGATGGAGCTCAGCAGACTCAGTTCTGCTTGTGGTCTTCACCAAGCAAACTAAATATCACTTGTAATGGGAGATTTTATATAAAATATTTCTATACATTTGATGCAATGGCATAATAATAACTACCAGTAAGTGACCAAGGTCTTAGAGGCAGCTCAGGGATTTTCTCTGTCCGTTTGCTGGCTGACCCCAAGAGAAAGGAGGGGGGAAATTACTCAGGAACAGAGGCTAATAAGCATTTTCCATTATTTTGTCTTTATGACAACAAAGTTTGCCACTGATTTCAAGAGGAGCATCGTCTGCCACTTCATAGCCACTAGCACAGAAATCTGTGAGCATTAAAAATTTAGGTTAGAGAGGGCATAAATACATGCACATATACAGATGTCCAGGCAAACACATGCACAAACATGAATGCCAAGGCTCTGTTCCTGCACCAAGGAATCACAGAATCATAGGATCTTGGGATGGTTTGGGTGGGAAGGGACCTCAAAGCTCACCCAGTTTCAACCTCCCTGCCATGGGCAGGGACCCCTTCCACTAGAGCACTGTAACAGAGATGTGCACAAGCTACCAGGTCCTGGAGACATGGAAGAGAAAACAAAGGAGGGAAGCCAAAATAACAACAGTGAGCCACTGCTGTAATGAACACCAGGCCCCTGGCACAGCCCCCAGCCCCAGGGGCTGCTGGGCTCCACCTTCCCTGGAGGGCCCAGCATGGGAGACAGCATTGGAGCATGGGGTAGGTAGATCAGCCCCTCAACACCCTCCTCATTAATCCTCAGGCTCCTTAGGTTATCAGGACCCAACTACCCCCACTAAAGAAAACCATTAAAAAAAAAAAAAAGTATTAGTATTTTAAATTACTATAATTTGTGCTTGGGACTAATAAATCTTAATTATTCAGCAGAAAACAATTTGCAGTGTGGGATTTAATCCCTCATGTCTATTCTATCTACTACAAATGAGTTACCGGTGATCTAAGAATGAGCTACCTGGCAATCAGCAATTACATGATTTATTTTTTCATCTTCATTCTCCACTGGGTATTACCTGAATACCTGCAGTGCCTCTGTTCTCACCTGACACATACCACGCTGCGCTGGCTGCAATGACATCTGCTGGTGGCTACAAACCTTCCCAGCTGGCCTAGGTGACTTTATTGACCATAATAAAAGAAGCAGCTGTGTGCTCCTGTGCTTTTGGTTTTGTTATGAAATTTTTTCCGCAGTAAAGAGCTATGGAAGTGTATTTAGGTGAAAAGGAGTAATTCTGCTACGTCTTAGCAAACTCAAGAGGTAAAACCCACCCCAGCAGCCCACGGAGCAGAATGCTGCTCTGACAAGTCTCAATGGTTTCTCTAAAAATCCCATGTGCCATGGGTAAAAAAGAAAGGGGTGGGTTTCACTGGAATGGATGAGTTAGTGTAATTATAAGTTACGGGATCATGGCAAAATCCAGATCAAAGAAAGGCATTTCCCATGGCAGATCTCCAGCAGTTTCAAGGAAAGATAACCTCAGTTCTGTCTGGGTGGCAAAGAAATGCATTGGCCACCACAGCATAGGACCACACGACTGGAGTACTGTAGAACTCTGAGCCCACAAACTGGCAATTATTTCCCTTTTTCTTGCCCTGGGGGAGAGCTGACACACATTCCCCATATCCCAGCAGGGCTGCTGCTGTGCTGGGGGCTGCTCCCCAAGGAGCCCACAAGCTGTTCCATGGAGGAGAGGCTGTGTCACGTCAGGTGGATGTCAGTGCCAGGTGGGATGGGGCTTGGAGCAATCTGGTGTAGTGGAAGGTGTTTTTGCCCATGGCAGGAGGGTTGGAATGAGATGGTTTTTAAGGTCCTTTCCTACCCAAACAATTTTGTGCCCTGTGACCATGATGGACTGTGGGCCACCAGGGCTGTGTGGCTGCAGGACAGTCCCAGGTTCCCTGAGGTTCCATGCTGCATGTTGGGTGCCCTTTAAAATAATAAGCATCTTTAAAATAATTCCTCAAGGGTTTCACTGAAAGCTATTCATCTTTATGCTAATGGATAATTCATAATCCTGGTTCCTTTTGTACTGGGATTCCCACTACCAAACCTGAGGTGTGAGGAGACACACCACCAAAGCCAGTGCATTTCAAAATCCAGAGGCATGCTGCAGATGCCAAGAGGTAAAAGAATTTGCCATAAACAATCCATAAACAAATGGGCCAGCACTCATGGAGGGTGGTATTTGATGGCATCTTTCTGCTGAGACTGAATTCCTCATGTTCTTGCACCACAGACTTGAACTCTGATTGCAACAGCCCTGCCCCAACCAGGGTAAGGACATGTTGGAAAGCATTTACAGTCATCCCTGCTGCTTGGGATTTTTTTGTTAGAAGGTACATTACTAGAAGAAAAATGCTGCAAAATAATTTAAAAGATTTTTTTAGAAGTTATTGCCCTGAGTAGAAAGAAGATACCACAACTACTCTATATAAGGGAATACTTGTCATCACCACTTGCTACACCTGATGGGATCTCTATTCTGTCATATTGAAACAAGTAAGAGTTAATTTGAACTCTGGAGATAGTCACCTAATGATTTTAGCAGGAGGAGGCTACAGGCAGATTCCTTGCAGAGAGAAACCTCTAAGCTCAGCAGCCATCCCATGCCACTGCACAACCCAGCCAGTCTGTGGACTTCCAGGCAATGCAAGAAGTAAGGTAATGGGTGAGATCAGGGCAGGATGGAGACTGAGGGACATGAAAAGGTTGTTAAATTTTTAATGTCACCAAAGAGTACCAGTCTATGAGCTTGGAAGCTTTGAAGAGTCTGATTTGTAAAATCGAAAGAAATGAAAATAAAATAATTAAATAAGTCAGATGGCAGCTAACAGACTGCTCACCTAGCATTTTCCCACCTCGGGCAGGAGCTCTGATTAATGCTAATTAGGTTATCTTCACATTAGATCCTGATGATTCATCACTTACTACCCCAGGAATTATGACGCACTGGGGAGAGATATATTTGTAGATTCCATGGGTGTATGCCATGTCTGGAACACTTAAATGATTTTGGCATGAAAAGGGACCAACCACAAGCCCAGCTAATCAAACCAGCATTTCTCAACCTACACCTTCCAGTAGTTATAAAAAAGATTCAGAGCAAAGACAAGACTATGGCACTGAAGACAAATTTATCTGCCTCATCAGTGGTGTAGAATCTTTGCAGAACAAAGGGCTTTTATCGGCAACCTGCCAGGAGCCTGTGGCTGCTCCTCGTTTGCATATAAATTTAAAAAGAATTTTAATAAGTGTTAAATGCACACGATTATTTCTTATTTATAGCTGAAAGTAGGTGTATGCAGTGCTTTATAAAACAGAGAGAAAAGAAAAAGTACCTTTGGAAGTCTGAATGGAAATCAACAGCAAAACCTGTGACTGTTTCATTGAACTAACTTTCCGGTATGTGGCTTTGCTCCCCTGTGGCCATGGGCACAGTGGGGCCAGCTTGGAATTCCAGCCTGGTCCTTTCACATGTGATGCATCAAATGAGAAAGGATGTGCTCACAGCTGTGTGCTCCTCCCCGGAGAGGGGCACAGATGGCCAGCTGTCCCCATGCCACCGGGTTACTGTCACTCAGCACGGGGCTGGAATGGAGCACCTCATCCTCACACAGCTTTGACAGGGGTGGTCTGCATACAGGGGGATGCATTTCAGATGGACTTTGGGCTCAAGTTGCTTTGCCTTCAGTTGTGAGCAAGCAGGCAAACAGCCTGGAGCTTCTCTTCTGATAGCTTTTGAACTGTTGATCACATAAATCCCAAGCCCTCGTTATATGTAAAACAGGAATAGCTGGCATCCTCCTTCCAATTGAAATTTCTATTCTATTCTATTCTATTCTATTCTATTCTATTCTATTCTATTCTATTCCTCCCTCTCTCTCATTTATCACTGAACTGCAAGGAAGAGAAGGTCATTCCCTCACACTCATCACACCACCAGGACCTGCCACCTGCCTGTGTTTGTTGTAAACAGGATAAAACAAAAAAAAAGCTGAATTTTACTGTGGGGGTTGAAGTCTCAGCTGTCTTTCAAAAGCAATGTGGAGCCATGAAACAGAAGAGATCAAAGACTTATTTGTGAACTTGAGAGTTATTATTGGATACAATCCTTTCTCAGTCAAAGTATCTTGATCTCTTTTGGAATTCAGAAGAGTTTCCTCAGAAATAGATCCACCACTTGCACCACTGTGGAGCTGCAGTCCGTCAAACATTTTATTTACATGTTAATTAAGGAAACCTTTCCAGCCCAGTCATCTCTCAGTGATGACATTAGGCACTCTTCCTTGAAGTCTTTTTTCCAAGGAACACTTTTGTCAGACTATGCACCTACAGTACCAATATCTGTTTTATCCATGTGGGAGCCAGCAGGGAAATCTGGGACAGGACACTGCTGACCTACTCGCTTGTGAAACCAGCACTAGTGACAGGAGACAAGCCACAGTGTCATCACTTTGCCATTTTTTCCTAGCTTATGGCTCCTGTGAATCATGAACCTAAACTAAATCCTAAAGTTCATTTGAGGGAACAATATTAGCCTCGGCCCCAACCCCAGTCCCAGCTCATGGGACTCTGTATCACAGTGTAGTTTCTACCCAAAGAAAGCGTTCTAGCAGATCCACCTGGATTTAAGGTAGGTTGTATATAGCTTCCATCTTTATGACTTGGGTGAGAATTTTGGTTAGGACTAGTTTTAGGCAAGGGGAAAACAGTGGTACTGAGGCTGAAGTGGGTATTAGGATCATAAGGCAGGTCAGGAGAACAGATAAATTTGGGTCATGAGCAGATTCAGTGGAGGCAGATGACCAAAGTATGGGGAGAGGACATGGAGCTCTTTGAGATAATTTCCTTCTGGAACTGGTGCAGGCTGCATGACTTTGGAAGGTCCAAAAGACACTGATGAGCTAGGATAATAAAGGGATTTCAGGGAGACAGCACCAAAATGGAAAGCTCATGGTGAGTGAATCTGTGACTACTCTGAAATCTGGGGTCACCAGGAGACACTGGAGCAGTCAATAGGCTGAGGTTGAGGTCAGGATTAGAGTTTGAATCCAGAAGATTATATGGGGGACTCTGCTGCCACATGTGCAGCCATTTCATTTAGTCTGAGAACTGGGAGAGGTTTCTAGGGCTGGGCTGACATTGAATGTAGGATTAGAGCTTGAACCAGGATAAACCACTGAGTTTGTACTGTAGGCATCACTAAAACAACGTGAGAACTGCTGAGTGCCCCTGGGCCATGCTTCCAACCACAGCCAGCAAGGCACTGATGGCCAATGCTCAAGGCAGTAGGTAAAGCTCAGCTGGTAAGAACAATTGAACAACATATCATGTCCAGATCACAAGCAGCTACACTGTCTCAGGGCTTTTCTCAGACAAATCTTAGTCCTAAAATCTTCCCCTCCAACTCAGTGTCTCCCAACATCCCTAACCCCCCTGCAGGTCATTGCTCTGTCCTTGTTCCCAGGCTCACTTCCAGCTTTATAATTCCACCAGCCCAAACTTTCAACCTAACACATATCTTACTCTAACTCAAAAAACAGATTTCATTTGTTTGCTAAACTGTATGTTCAAGCCAAATCCTCACAAAATTGTGAAAGATGATCACATCTTGGCTTTCCCTTCCAGCTGGTGTTCTGCAGCCAGCTCTTAGTGCTAATGAAGAATATGAGGAGTAAACGAGAATGAGAAACTACACCCAAGATCTGTTTTCTCCAGGGCAGGCTGACTGACCTGTGAAACCCACATGTTTTGTGTTACAGACTGTAAACCTCCAACACTGCAGGAGAAATCAAAAGTATAAGGAATTATGAATGTGGAAGGCCCTCACCCACCCCATTAATGCATGATGATAAACACGCACAGTGTCCTTTGCACAGATCTGTAGTGGGAGGTCTCTTTTTCTTCCTAGTCCAAAGGTAGAAAGGATCCATTTCAGATGATTATAAATATGATGTACCATACTTTTCCCCCCGACTTTTTGTGTTGCCAACAAAACCCTACAGATTCACATTGAAAGTCATTTCCCGTGACTTTCACAGGCACGAAGTCACTGGAAAACAGGCCGCAGCTGTAACTGTGCTGTGAAGGAACAAGGCATGAAAGGACCCCTGAGCCTGCTTGTAATTTTGGGTGTTGCTACCTGCATCTTACTGCTCAGCCTGCTTGGAAGCAGAGCAGGGGCAGCCTAAATGAGTTCTGTACACAAGTAATTCTTCCCATCTCCCCCAGCTGCAGCGGAAGGGCCATACCCTGACAACTCCAAGCTGGAAAGATGTGTCATCCATATGAGGTGCTGAAGCATATGGGTCTTGTATGAGCAAAAGCAAGGAAGATTTTCACACACTTACAAATAAAAAAAAAGATCTGAATTTGCTTACAATGATTTGTGGAATCCTAGAAAGGTTTGGGTTGGAAGACACCTTAAACCTGCTATTGGTAGCCACACTTTCCCCTAGACCTGGTTACTACAAGTCCTGTCCAACCTGGCCTTGAACACTTCCAGGGATGGGGCTTCCACAGCTTCTCTGCACAACCTGTGCCAGTCTCAGAGCTAAACAGAGGCTAAATGTTTGTCCAGATATGGATGGAATATTGCTGAGGTCACATCCATGACTCCCCCCCAGCACAGTGTCCTTCCCAGTACAGACTCTTCCTTGATGGCTCAGGGGGCTGGAGCTCTGCTCAGCCTCTGCTGACACAGACACAGCTACTCACTACAACCTGACTGCTCTGCAAGCCAAAATGGCACGAGGACATCACCCTACAGCAGCCTGGGAGGGTGTGTGCACTTATCTGTATCGTGTGCACAACGAGGAAGTTGCTTTTAGTTTCACATTTGAAATTCTTCACTGCTTTAGCTACACGGTCTCCTCTGTCTTTGGTCTGTGTGTAGCCAAGTTCAGGTGAAAAAACATGTCTGTATTTTCCATGGTAAACCACACAGGGTTTAAACTCACATCACTGTATTTGCAAACATGCAACTTCTGCATGAGCCAAATTCTGTTTCATTTGAAACCCTCAGCCCCAAAGTGTCTGACATTAGAAAAATGAAAGTTAAATTCTCGACCACAAACAGAAAAACCTCATGCTGGCCCCACTGTATCCTGTGTACACCATTAGAGAAATAGGAGCCTGTGTTTTGATTTTCATGCCATGTTGTCTTTCTGGTCTGGCTAGGGTTGGTCTAAACTGTCTTCTGAGCAGAAGGAGAAGCTAATGCTTCACCACCCTCCCCCTGTGCCTCCCAGTGATACAGGACAAGCCCAGGTGTTCTCAGGCACAGGAGCAGGGATAATCACCCTCCAAGACCACACATTAATTTATTCTGCTCTGCTCCTAAATTCAGTCTCTCTGCTTCAATCATCCCTCTTCTTTTCCATGCAACCAGCAGTATGAGATTTTGCAGGCTGCGTATTTCAGGCTCTCGAGATCCTAATTCCTTATTCCTGTTCCTGGTTTCCCATGTTATGGAAGCCTTTTCTTTGCTCTATACATTACCTGAAGAATGGGAAGCAAACACAGGGCTTTAAGAACACTTTTTACCACCCAGACACTTCATTATATGGCTCCCTTTTTAGCAGGTGTTTTAAACAGAAACACTTCACTGGGGGAAAAGAAGATTAATCCAGTTGTGAATGACCAGATACCCTCATTAGCACTGGCTGACAGGCTTTTCTTCTTCAGAAAGTTGCACCACTGAATCTTGCTTGCCTACATTCTTTGTAGGCATTGTAATCCTCATTTAAAAGTTTGTGGCTGTCCAACGTCACTTGTTACCTCCCTTCCACAAACAGCAGGGGAAGGCAGAAGATGCAGAAATTAGACTTTATCATTGGCTTGTACTCCATGACATGTCACAGGCTTAGTTTACCTCAACAGAAATGAACTAAAAAATTAGGAGAAAATGAGCTGAATCCCTCATTCCAGCTTCTGCAGCATCAGCAGTGTGGCAGCTCCCGGCAACAATGCCCAGCATCCAGGGACAGGATGAATTTGGGATTCACCCAGCCCTCACCACTGCTCCAAGTACCTCCCTGCGTACTCACTGTGAGTAATGAGCATTATACCCTGCTGACTCATCCATTATTCACAAGTAAATCCATGTGTGGTGGTTTGGAAATGAAACATGAAGAGAGATTTCTATATAAATTTATTTCTAAACATGTTACTGAGTCGATCAGCCAGACTGAAAAAGAAAGTGCTGTCCAAGACCAGATCAGCACACATGTGCTGTGAGGAGACAGGTGTCATTCCCAGCATTTCCAAGGAATGGCCCACTGCTCACTGATGGATCAGTTCCAGACATTTCAACTCCTACCTGTGATTACAGCAGCTCAAGCTTCTCCCCTCCCTCTCTCTGGGCATGTTTTTGGATGACCCAGCAGCTGCTTGGATCTCCTTTGCTGCTGGTGGCCCCAGCACTAGAAGACAACATTTCACCCATGCTTTCTCCATCAGGCAACAGAGCTGACTCCCTCCTTTTCAGCTCATTCCACCCATCCTTGTCACAAGAGAAAATCCAAATCTCTGTGAGCCTGCTAAGGGAGCAGGAAAGCAGAGATCAACACCCAGCAGCTCCCGGCATGCTCTGCTCATCATTTAAAAAGCTGAGTTTTAAAAAACCTACCAGAGTATCAGCACTTTGCTCCTTTTCTGTTCTCTCCTGATCCAGTGTTCCCAGAATGTGTTATGTCAACCAAATGCCCCAAGGGGCAGAGCAGTGCACCCCAGTGAGTCACCCTAAAGAGCAGCCTACATGCTGCTGAAGTGATGAACCCAACTTGTGCTGCATATGGAAGCCATGACATTTCCACACATGTGAAACAGAGATTGACACAGCTGATACAGAACAGTCCTTTCCTTAAAGCTGATCAAGAATATGCTGAGCTGTAAGGCAGGCAACAGGGAATAACATAGCATGGTACCCAAGGATGCTGCTGCCCTGAGGCACCAACCTCCTGGGCTCCCTTGGGAGCTTGGTAGCCAGGACACTGGGGTCACTGGATTAATCCCCTGTTTCACAGGAACTCACTGTACTGCTGCACCTCTTCCCTCCATGTGTGATCTGTCTGTTGTCAGTGAGCCAGGAATGGGAAAATGGAGAGGACAGTGTGGCTCAGAGATGTTCCTGGGGAGTGAGGACTCAGCATCCAGGTGGCACAGGGATGCATGAGAAAGAGGCACTGGAGACACAGTCCTCTGCCCCAGGAAGATTCAAACAATTACCCACACTGCCACTCTAACCTCTATCTTCCCCCAAGGAGGGAATTCCTTTGAGGACTGGGAAAATCCCACAGCATCACTAGATCTTCTGGGAAGGCTGGAGGATAAAAAAGGCACCTGCCTCCATTCAAGCCTCTAAAGCCTTAGAGGCCTCTTTGCCAGCAGAACATCAATGAAATAATACTGAGTGGTTTGTGGGATTGGGATAATTTTATGTAGAGGCATTTTGAAAAGGCTGGATCACCACCACGTGGCAAGTGAGAGTCAAAGGTACATCTGAAATCCTCCTCAACTGCAGAAGGGGCGCTCTTAACATGGCAAAGTGCTTAAGAGGAGAGTTGCTTTCCAAAAGAAAGCAATTAACTCTTTTGTCTTAATTCAGGTGGATGAGCATCAGGAAGTGACTCCAGAAAATGCCCATATTGGGCTCCACAGTTGTCAGCCTGTGAGTTCATGATGCAATTCCAAGACTGAAATTATATGGCTGTTTTTTCAGTGTTAGTCATGCAACCCAACCTTTCTCTGGGATCTGAAAGTCAAGCTGGGTCAACCTCTCTCCTTCCTCCACATGGTCACCAATTCTAAGGAATATATAGGTCAGATTCTATGCAGACACTCCTGCAAAGCTATTACTTCAAATTATATGTCAATTAAATGTGTTGAATTTAGCAACTCTTCCTTTTAAATGCAAGCTTGTTTCGTGACTTTAAAACTCTTGGTATCTGCAGTAAAATATTTTGCCTTACAGTTGTTGTCCTGAAATCAGACAGGACCAGCAGAGAATGTGAGTTGTCTTTTTCAAGGAATTGTGTGGTGGCCTTCAGAGTCAAATTCTAATGGCCAGAACTGGCCAGAGAATCTTCAGAGATCTCAGAGAATTTCAGTTTCACCAATGTCCCTAACACCAAGGGGAAGGCAGAGAACTGAACTGACAGAAAATGCATTTCAATGTATTTCCTTCTTTTTATGACTTTTTATTTCACTTCTTTCCTCAATTTCTCATTTTGTTTCTTTTCATGAAATAAAAATTCTTCATTTAACGAAAGGAAAAAAAAAAATCTCAAGATTTCAATGAAAATCATTCCATTAAGCTTTGGCTCATTTCACTGCACTTCATTTCATTTTATTCCATTAAACTGTTTTCATTTCAGAATTTTCTTTTTCTTCACACCAAACTTCCAGCAAGCTTAGGGCTGCAGCTGAGATGCCCTCCCCCATGCCTGGCCCTACTCTGAAAGGTGTGGAGGCAGCAATGCTGTGGCTTTGCTATGATCCTCTTGGCATGAGTTTTCCAGGCAAAGGAGCCTGGAAAAGGAGCTCAAAGGAGCTTTAGGCTATTCCCCTCTCCCAACCCTACCTCCAGCCCAAAGAACTGTCTAGAACTGTCTTCCCCTTTAGCAAAAAACTTTTTCTTCAACAGTGAAGAAAAAAATGTACATTGAAGAAAGCTATGTTCACATGGAACTCAGGTGGAACTAGGGAGACTGGATTAGAGTCAGGATTAAAGAAAACATTAAAGAATCATACTGCTTGTTTTGCATAGGGCAGTGCTCATGAAAAAACACCTACAGCACAGAAATAAGCATAACTCATTTTCTTTCACCTAATCTGGTCATCTGCAAAGAGACAAGGGTAGCATCACACACACGGCAAAACAAAAATGTAGGAAGACAAGTGCAGCCAATGATTCCAACAAGTAAATGAAGAAATTCAAGCAGAATGAGATGAAGATGCAAGACTTTCTGAATGATGCTGTTGAGTTGCTTGCAGGCCTTTGCAGCAGCCTGGTTGGCTCCAAAAGCAGGGCATGAGATTTTACCACTTCTGTATTTTTCCTTCATAAACTAGAGATCATAGCTTTGTGGCTTGATTAAGCAGAACTAATTTGCTTTTATAGTTGAAGCTCAATATTGACAAAATGACAGAAATCCATGAGTTATCAAGCAAGAGAAGCCTTGTAAAATGCAGATGGAATCAAACTGGGGGGCAAAGGTGTCCCCAACTTTCCAAAGCAAGATTCCACTTGGCCTGATAACCTAACTGCCCACACTTGGAGCACAGTGGATTCCAGGCTCCTGGTGCATCTGGAGAGGCACCACAAGCCCTGCCAACTCCCAGACCACATGAATCATGCCTCAGGATTCTCAATTTCAAAACATGCAAGAAAAATGCTCCCTTTTGATACCACAAAGGTCCTAAAATGTCTTTGGGACCGGGATTTAGCTTTCACCACACTGTCTGTGGATGAGGTCCCCTCCCAAGAGCCAGTCTGCAATGTCTGGAAAACTGTGTCCGTGTACCAGGGTCACTGCCTGGGAACATTTTGGACATGTAATGATAAAAGGCTTTCTCTACATCTGTCAGAGGTGGAGGTGTTGGACATCTGAGGAAGAGGAGAATTCACAAGCTAATTTAGCAAAGAAAAGGAAGTTTGAGAGGCTTTGTGGTAAAGTCAGTTAAAGCAATGGTATATACTGAGGTAAAATAACTGAAGATACAAACCCCACATCACCCTAATCTCTGTTTAATCAATGCCATTGAAAGAGGCTGAGAAAAAAAAAGTGTATTTCATTCTGTCAAAACCAGACATTTTTGGGCCTTGACTGCTGTTAACATATTGGAAATGTGGCTTCCTACAGTGAGCTGACCTGATGGAATATCCTTCAGTTTATAATAAATTTGAAAATCTTATAAGTACCTAGGTCTGCTCAAGAAAGGCGTTCAAGTGGTTTTTATTGAAATTCAACAGGATTTATGCAGCAGAGACCTCTGGGTACACAGTCAGCAAAGCTTTCATGTAGCAAAGCAAAAAAAAAAAATTTACAAATTAAGTCCTTGATCTTGCATGTATAAATCCAACACTTGCAAATACAAATATATACAAATAATTTTATACACCAATTGTTAGGCTGGTTTTGACAAGACCATCCATATATGTGAAATAATTTCCCTATGTGAGCATCTGCAGGTCCAAGCCTAACACCAGCAAAGACTTTGGGAATGCTGCCTGTGGAAGAGGCAGTAGCCATGAATTTAGCAAAACAAGGCATTTATGGCCATAAATTTTTGGTATGCATACAAATCAGACGAGACACCAGTTTTTCATAATTAGTAAGTTTGCTGTCCTTTTTGGCACTGGAACAGGTTGCCCAGAGGAACTGTGGATGTCCTTTCCTGGAAGTGTTCATGGCCAGTTTAAATGGGGCTTTGAGCAACCTGGGATAGTGGAAGGTGTCCATGGTAGGGGACTGGAACAAGATAGTCTTTAAGGTCCCTTCCAGCCCAGACCATTCCATGATTCTGTGACTTTGGTACTCTCTCTTTTAGACTCTGATAGCCTGGATTCCGTATTTAAGAGAATTACAGAACTGAGAAGGGATTAAACCAATGTAATATGTGAACATCAAACAGCTGCCTGCAGGATTTTATCTAGAAACCTACACAACTTTTAGAGAATTCTGGAAAGGAGCGAAGAATTCTATTTCTGATCTAGAGAATTACACTCCCTACCACAGAAATCCATAGAAAAAAACACCTTTAGATGATCTTGCACCCTCTGGGAGTCTTGCACATGGGCATACAATACCTGGAAGTTTCCTAGGAATCTAAGGACATGGCTGTTTTTTGGGAATAATTCATAAGCAACAAGAATAGCCAAAAAGTAGGAAGACCTGCTGCTGGAGAGAGACCACAACAGTGGATGAGACAAACCAGAGGAAAATGCAGAGCCCCAGGATAACAAAAGCTTCAGGGCTTTCCCAGCTGCTGAAAGTACACAGAGCATGGCCCTGCCAACTCACCAGCTGAACATCCAGCCCTAGCTACAAAGGTAGCTATGCAACATTGTCATATTCCACCTTCAGAGCTAAAGAAAACAAATTACCCACCAGCAAAGAGATAATTTTTGCTACTAGCGTGTTCTGCAAGTGTAGGATACAGCACTCCCAGCTTCTGCCTTTACTTGTCATTTTGTGTGCAGAGATAAAGCATTGCTGCACAGCACTTATAGTAAAGGCAAATTGTAAACGCAGGTTATAATTTATTTATGTACATTAAAAACTAGCTAATTTGCACTAGTGACTAGATACCCTATTGGAGCTTTTCATATTTTATGAATCAGCAAGCGAGCTAATGAACAAACAATTAAAGAGTGAACAAAGAAATGTACTTTGTTTGTTACTCTTAGTGAGCTCTAATAATATATCATATTAGTGAATACATTTGCTTCAAGTGATGCAGTCTAGACAGTAACCCACACCATGTGCTGTGATATTTTAGAGAAGAAGGGAAATGTTTGTGCAGGGCATGATAATGAGAAAGAAGGCAGGGCTGTGCATGGTGGTGGGCAAACCCAAGGCAGGCAGGGAAGGTGTGTCTGATGGGATAAGATGATGACCAAAAAGGAGCAATGCTGCTCTGAAAGATCTGGGTTGATATCACAGAATCATATGATGGTTTGTGTTAGAAAGGACCTTAAAACTCTTGTGTGCAAACCTTCCTGCCATGGGCAGGGACACCTTCCACAAGATGAGATTGCTCCAAGCCCCATTCAATCTGACCTTGAACATTTCCAGGAGTGGGAAACCTTAAATACAGCTGTGGGTCAATAAACACGCAGATGTTATTTGCAGAGAGAAAAATCAATATATTTAGAGGAGGTAGAAATTAAACCAATCACTGCTGCCCAAGCAAGCGTGCATGCTGCCATCAGTTGATGAGGTGCAGGCGGTGGGAGGGCTGTGGCTCTCTGCTCCCACAGAAGAGAAGTGAGGTGCTTCAGTAGCACATTCCCCATTTTCAGCCTGGCCTGGGCCTCTCCACCCCTGGCAGGGAGTGTGCATCTGCACCCTACCATGCACCCTGTGGCAGGGGGAACCAGGCCTTCTGGTATGTGCCACAGTGTGCAGGTGTGCCAGGAGATGTATCTACAGCTCCAGGTTGGCTGCTGAGGGGTCACCCTGGCCAAACCAACCCTGCTGCCACGAACTGGCTGTGTGCTGACAGCTCTGTTGCCAGTTTCTGTACCCCAGCTATCAAACAAGCCCAGCAGCTCCACCAGCGACCAGCAGGCCCAGCTCTCTCTGGCTCCTTTTAGGCCAGCTATAAAGCTGGTAAACACTTGGACTTGTCTGACAAAACATTCGAGCAGGAGGAAATGGGGTGTGTGCAGAAATACTCCATTACATATTGTAATGGCAGACATTAATTCAATGTTAATAACACTTTGCACTTTTCAATCACATATTCTAAAACCCTTTAGATAGGTGGGGAAGCATTTGGCTGATGATTACTGGGCAGAGCCCAAAGGTGTATTTTTCCCTTAGGCACGAGGAGATGAAGTGACTTGTCAAAGTGGCAGAGCTGGGAAGAGAATCTACATTTACCCATTTCTAGACCTACATTCCCATCCAGTTGCCAGAAAGAGGAGTTAATTTAAATATTACCGTTTGCTGACCTACTTACAATGCTACCATCAAAACTTGGAAGCCGTGATCAAGTGTATTCCCCTCTATACTTGGGCTTTTCTAGGATAACAGTATCTTTGAAGTACGCCTTTCAGCTGCATTAAACATATGGATCATTATTATTTGCTCCAGTTTCTTAACGAGTCCCTGTTTGCTGCAATTCAGCCGCTGCAGAGTCTGAATAGACTCCAGCTCAGCCTCATAGCGCTGAAAAACCTTCCCAGTGCAAGGATTGCTCTCTGCTACTGTCACCCCACGGCCATGGTCACAACTCTGCTCAAGGAGCCTGTGCAGGAGGAGCAGAAAGTGTACTGTTCCTGTACCTGCTCCTGTTTGTGCTCTTCTCCTTGATTCTCTTCCTAAACAATCTTCTCCTTCCTCAGCCAGCCCATCTTCAGTACTCAGTGGGACATTTTGACACCTTTTGTTGTCAGCCTTCCTCCCATCACCAACACCCCAAACCCTTTCTTGCTTGCAAAGAACGACAGGCATAACTGAACGCGACAACCACAGCATGCAATGTGAAAGACAGACTCATAACACACCAGGACTCCTTCCTGACAGGCACATCACCCACCAGGCTCTGCTCCTGCAGTTCCTTGTGTCCCAGGCCCCCACAACCCACCAGGCATCTCAGTGCCAGGCAGGACAAACTGCCCGATGGAAGCTTAAGCCGCTGTGCGAGATTAAAAAAGCTGACAGCAAAAAATTGGATGTAAGAGGACAGAGAAAATGGTCAGCATTGTGCCCAGTTTTGAGGGCTGACCTTCCTAAGTAGGCCACATTGTGGGGAGGTGGAATCACGGCCACCTGACCCCTCTCAGTGAGAGCCTCCTGGGCACAGTGAGCCCGGCCACACTCTGCTTGTCCCACACACTGCCGGGAAAGCCAACCTGCAAAGCTGCCTATGGCCATGGAAGGGGAAAATGCCCGTTTTAATCCCCTGGGCAATTCCACCCCAACCAAAACACCATCCCCAAACCTCGGAGTGCCTCTCCCTGCATCTCCTGGAGCCGTTAGCTGTCCTCAGCCTCGCGGTAACCTCACTCTATCCAGACTGTTTACAGACATTTTATCGAGGTGCACCAGGTGTGGATGCAGTTATCGACTTTGAGACTGTTTACCTCATCTTCCCTTCAGCATTACATTGTCACCAGCTGGATGTAAAAATCAGATAATGATGGTAGTTTGGTCACAGCCAGCTCAGCCTCTGCACCTTCCTTTCACACACGCACTGGAGGATGCAATGCATGTACAGTCCTCGCAGCAAACCACACACGACCTGCAATCAAATACCTGCCTTATCTATTTATTTTGCTGAAGTAAATTACACTGAATTTTTTTTTTACCCTTTTCAAAGCTGATACATAAATGACAGGATGTTGTTGAAGGAAAATATAAGCTTTCATAAGCTATTATTATTAGCACATGTGCACCTCTCTGCTGCTTTGATCTTACTGTAGGTTTGTGTTTATTCCTTCTGACTCTGTACTGACTGAACTCAAACCCGATGTCTGCTCCGATAGAGATCACGAACAATTAAAGTTGGATTTGTTAGCCACAGCATTGTGGAGCCAGAGCTATGGGATAATTACCAGGGTGACATTTGCCCAAATACACTATATATAGTTTTCCCAAGGTCTCTGAGCTGTGACAAGGTGTTTGCTGTGAAACAGAAGGGTGGTGATGTGTACTGAATAAGCCCTCTTTGATATTTCATGTAAGTTAGAGCATGTTCAGGTTTTGTTTGCAGCGGAACTGTGCTGCTTCTATTGTTTTCTGACCAGAGGGGGGGAAAAAAAAAAAAAAAAAAAAAAAAAAAAAAGACACAATCAGAAAACCATTACAGGCTGCCTTAAGCATGGTGTCAAGGATTCACAGCCATCTCAGCTGGGTCAGTGACCAAAATAAGTTTATGTATTATTACATATAGGGCTGGCAGCATGGAGTCAAGATTGCTGCAGAAAAGGAATTCCCAGGGTGGTTCTGCTTCGGTCATCAGGGAATCTGCTGCTGAGCTGTTACAAACCCCAGTCTCTCTGAAGGCAGAGGAGTTGTCCAGAGCAGTGGAAGGGGCCCTGAGCAACTCCATCTCTTGGGTGGCATCTGTCCCCAGGGCAGGGAGGATGGAATGAGAAGGTCTTTAAGTCCTTTCTAACCCAACCATTCTGCAGTTCTGGGATTCTGTGACTCCAGTCAGGCACGATCCATTTGTGCTTGGTACTGTGCAGGCTTACAGGAGTAGAGACCTTCAGCTGTAAAAGCAGCTGAAAAACAGCCACATTTACCAAGGCAAATGGAGGGAACTAGTTAAATAGAATAAACAACAAGAATGGGACAGGGGTTTTTAGACACTGTCTTCATGCACAATTAAACAAAGATTTAAGCCCAGCCATGCTCTAACACATCAATAGGCCATGGAAAACAGCATGGTGGGGACAAGCCCTGCAATGGTGGGAGACTCATGTTTGGAGACTGGACTAGACTGGACTAAGTCTGTCCATCCTTCCCTGCATCTCTGGTGCTACAATCCCCTTCTTTGACCCCATGGGGCACACAGAAATGCATTAAAAACCCCTGCAAAATGGGAAGGGTGATGGATTTCTAGAACCCGCTCAGCTCCTTGACTTCCACAGTGCCCCACAGTGTTTGCAGCCCCAGACACACTAGTGGCATGTCAGGGCTTGTGCAGTGATGCCACCAAAGTCTCAGTGAATGCCACCAGGTTTGGTGGTGACACACAGGTGGTAAGTGGCTTGCAGTGCTGGCACAGGTCCCCTGCAGGACCAGATATTGTTTGTATTGAAGGGGGATGGCAAACTGTGTAACAGCAGCATCAGGAGGCCCGAGAGAGCTATGGGAGAAATACATGAGGGGAAAAAGTACATCACAGAACAAAAATATGCTTGAGGAATGGGTCTGTGAAAATTCTAACCTGGTGAAAAATGTTACTTATTCAACAAACAGAGTGAAAAACATAGCCCAGACAGTTTTTGAAAAAGACAAGAAATTTGCAGAACTGAAAATTCCCCAGCAGCTCTAATGACTGTGGAAAAGGAATTGGGAATTGCAACAATCACAGGAGACAGTGGCTGCCAGCACTGCTGAGTGATATTTACATCAATGTCCTGCCAACAATACCATTACTGGATTATCAGGGCGGATTAAGCCTTTAGCCAATTACCCCGACTGGTAAATTGTAGATTGTCTAGACTTTTTCATGTTCAACAATATGCATGAAGTTTCTCTTTATCGCTACAGCATCACACGATGCTCTTGTGGGATGTAATCCTGTGCTTCCCTGGGAGGTTCAGGTGAGCTGTGCCTGCAGCTCTGGGTTGCCTTAGTGTGGCCCTGTGCACAGACAGATTTATTTCAGACAGGATTCTCATAAATTCAAAACGACTTCCAAATTTCTTGACTAGGAGATCAAAGAGGCAAGCATTTGCTTCATGCCATCTGGGGAGCTGCTCGACAGGGCAACGCAGACTGGGGAGGGGGGAGGAGAAGGGAAAAAAGAAAGTCTTGGAGATTATGCCCTCAAAAACAAACTCAAATGCCACCCTCACATGAAAAAGCACTGGTTGGCAGTAACAATTAATTTCTTAACTGAAACCCGCCCAACTGTGTCCAAGTTTTTTAATTTGCCTATTGCTACAATATGCAAGGGAGCTGGCAGTAATGGATTTGCAATTAAAACTAAAACTGGCAAAGAAATCGCAAAGCTGGCAAAAGAGCTAATCTGCAAGCCATGATCACAAGATTACGAAGTGTTTATGAACATGCTAATTACCCAAGCACATTGCTGAGAATGGCTTGTAGGAGAGAACACTGGGTTTGCGTGATCTAAATCCCTGGATCTGCACTGCCAGTGCAGTCAGTGTTCTGCCTGCTTCCCACAGCTCCCTGGGGAGCACAGGGAATTGCTGTGGTCCATGTGGAAACAGGAAGAGGGACAAGAGGGTCCCTCTGAGAGACAGAGGGTCCCTGTACCCTCCTGCATCCCAGCAGGGATAGCACAGATGGTAATTGCCTCTCGAGCAGGTAAATGCCAGGGGTCGCTGGGACTCAACCAGAATATGGAGACCATCAGTGTGAAATTAAAATCAGCCTGAATAAAATAGTACCCTATTTACTTTCATCCTGCTACCTCTTGGCTTTATAGTTATTCCAGCAGGTCCTGGATATTGCCGGTTGCAGAGCCCATGATGCAACCTCTGAGAGCAAACAGGCATCTACCGCCATGGGCGTGAAACCTTCACAAATTACCTGCAAGGGACAGGATGGGAAGGGAAAAGGGCTTAAAAAGTGATCAAACATCCTTGCAAATAGCATATAACAGCAAGTGACAGTGGTCAGGGGCACCGTGAAGAGCAATTTTGAACCACAGGAGAGCATTTCAAGGAGAAAACAGAGTGGAAGAGTAGTCCCAGAATAAAGGGCTGCTGGGAAAACTGAGATTCTTTAATATATAGGATTAAGAATTGCCAGTATCCTCAGGGAGGAAATGCAAATAGGGTTCAGACCATTTTTTCCATAAAAATTAGGAATGAGAAAGAATAGACTTTGAAGTTCAACATGTTAGCAAATGAAAGCAACAGCAAAGGAGACACAAAGAGAAAGCAAGCCCTGGACGCCTGGAATTATGTCTTAAACACTTGGTACTGAAAGACAGAACCTGAGGTGATGAGGAGACTTCTCTTAATGCCATGGAGATCCCAGAAAATCTCTAGATTAGAAACTGCCCGAGAAAAAAAGTATTTCACAACCAAGGCAGGTTGGAGTACAGCATCCAAATGGATTCTTCCTCTCTAATTCAGCCAGACTGGGATGGTGAGGCTGCTTGGAGCACAGCGAGGAAGACATGATGGGTAAGCCAGGCTGCTCTTGGATGCGTGAATCAGGGAAAGGATTTCTGGATGGTTCTCTTTGCCCCATGAAATGATGGCTGGAGTTGGCATAGAAGGAGCTGACAGACCTCTATGGAGATGTCAGAAATCCAACACGTACCTCTACAGAGATTTGCAGGGTTGGCTGCACTGATGGGGAACAACCATTCCCAACCCTCAGGAAACCACCCTCCAGGCAATTAGTCCAGGCTGCACAGAGGTCGTGAAGGACCAGGAGGACACGACAAGGACACACAGCAATAGTCATTGCTGGGTCTGGCTGAGGATGGATGGTCTTTGTGGTGACCCCTCAGAGGCATCAACGGTCCCACTCAGACCTGGGAGCTGGCTGGGAACAGCACTTTGTATTTGGCTGACGGTCATTCCAACCTGTGTACTCGGGTAAGGCAATTACAGAATGAGTTCAACCCATCGTTACTGGTGGCCATGGAATGCCATGTGTCAGGAAATGGCATTCAACCGTCGCTAATGCTGATTAGCGCTATGGAGTTAATTGGTGCTATGGAAGGGGTGGTTCAAGGGAGAAGTGCTTCAAAACCTGGCTTGGAAATTAATTTATCCATGCCTACCTCTAATGCACTGTCAAGCAGTTAATGTATGTTCAGATGTGGGGTAACTGAGTGCAACTTGGAGTCCATGGCCTAGAGGAGATGGTGCACTAGGATAAGGCAGAGGCGAGATCATGTTGGGTCCTTCAGACTATGAACACTGTGGCTCTATAGCTGCCCCTCCCTCAAAGTGAGGATGTGTGGACTCTAAAAGTTTAAAGATTATAATACAATCACAAAGTCTTCAACTGTTCTTTTTTTTTTTTTTTTTTTTTTTTTTTTTTTTTTTTTTTTTTTTTAAAAATATATTTGGGAGAAATGTTTCCTAACATGAAGAAATTTGCTTAGCTCCTCTGTACTTTTTATCCAGCACCTAAGCCAGGCTCTGCTTCTGCTGGGGTCTACCATTCTGTCTCTTGCAAGGAAAACCCCAGATACAACTGTTGCCTATTTAAAGTCATCTACAAACCAGTTTAATAAAAGCTGACTGCATCTGCTTCCATGTTATTAGTTCTGCCCCAAAACTCTGTTCCTGGCAACACAATGTTCCACACTAATGAGCCAAATCTTCCCCTCCCATGGCAGTACTCCTAAACCTCCACACCATTCAGTTCACAAAGTTACCACCCTGTTTTTCCCTCGGGGGAGGGAAGGATTGCAGCTGCAGAGGGGGTTCTTCAAATAATATGAAGGCCAAAGATCTGTGGGAAAATCTGCTCTCAGACAAATAGCACTTGGGGGCATCTGCAGAGAGAATCAGCCCCTCTTTACTTCTGTCTAGGTCCCACGTCCTTCTGGCAGCAGAGTTTTTTATGAACCAGGCTGCCATTAATCCCCTGCCAGCTCCTACACCCTACCATCCTCTGTGGGCAGACAGCACCGAGTGGGAGATAATGCTGCAGGGAAGTGGCATTCGCTTCAGCTGGATTTTGTGGCCTCTCGGGAGAGTTTCAACTCGGGGCAGTTATTTCTCACCTGCACCTGCTGCAAAAAGGAGGGATTTGGTGGAGACGAGGGCAATTTTTCTTAGCTCCTTTTCCAGTGAATTTTCACCCATTCTTGCCAATTTTCTTCCTGCAGCATTGAGCGTGAGATAAATAGCGATTCGAGGTTATCGCTCTGGAGTGATGCTGCCCAGATTAAAGGGAAATCAGATAACTCATTACCTAACTGAAACTCACTGCTAGACTTTTAGAGAGAAGCGATAACATCTGAGAGCTGGAGGACTCTGCTGCCCTGGCAGACACCGTGCAGCACCCCAGCTGAGCGGGGGGGGCTGAGCCCTGGCTCTCCTGCCTGGCTGCCTCCACACCTGGGATGGGGAGATGCCTAAGGATGTGGAGATGCTGAGATGCAGAGATGCCCAGGATGCAAAGATGGCCAGGACACATATTCAGAGATGCCCAGGATGCAGAGACACAGAGATACCTGGGATACAGAGATGCAGAAAAGCCCAGGATGCAAAGAAGCGAGGCAGAGCCTCAGCCACCACAAACACATTGTGGTGTTGGTCTCCACACACTCACACCTGGAGCCTCCAGTAAGGGAAATCTAGGGTTAGAAGTTAACATGGGCACAGTTGATGGCTTTCATATTCTACACATGGTGTGCTTGCAGAAGCCATCTTTGCCTTGTTGCACAGAGTTGCCTCGTGATTCTAAAAGCTGGACAGAACTCCCCTGACCGCCTCCTCTCTTGCTCTCTGCTATAAACCTTTCTGCACCTCGTGCGACAGCAGCAGCTCCCTAGAAAAGTTTTCATCCACTTCAGACTTTGCCTCAAGCCATTAACTGACAAACTGGCAGCGAGCTACTGTTAAATGATTTCCTAGAGATTACTGTTTAAGTAAAAAAGGTTCCAAGATAAATAGACTGATTCTTCATGACAAAGAATTTGAATTATGCATCCAGAGGTTTGGTATATGCATCCAAAAGCTACGCTGTGTGATCCTGGAGGTTGTTCTCATCACCATATTACAAGTGGATAAATAAATGACATTTGTTCCTGGTTTAATAACAAGGATTTGTGTGTCACGTGTATTTCAGGCAACATGTTGGACCATGCCATCATTGCTGCCATCCAGCTAATACCACTCTATAAAATTATCATTTAGGCTAAGAAAGTGATTTGTTTTTAAAACAAGATTCCAGTTGCCTTGAAGGAGTTGTGGTCTTAGGGCCACCTGCAATCTCCCAGAATATTATGAAATTGCAATTTGTTTAGTATCTTGAAGTAAGTAGTCTAATAAGCAGCACAGCTTACTCTTTAAGGCTAGTTCTTCTCTGATCATTTCTGAAACATCTCCTCTTGCAGCAGCCTGTGTGGGATTTTATGTTTTGTTTCAGTATCGACTTTGCCATGCTCTCCAAACATTGCTCACACATGAAACGATAAAGCTCCACAATGCTCCTGGGGGAAACTGAGTCACAGAAAAACAAGCTCCTGTGGGACTGGGAGGTGAAGCCGGGATAAAACCACGCTTCCTCTGCCGTGGCCATGCACGGCAGTTACAAGACTATCCGGTTCCTCTGCTATAAAACTTGGTAACATGCCTCACTTCTTACCTGATTTTGAGAACATCCTGTGTTAGCACATAAACAACTGGTGCTACTCATGTCTGTTTATCTGGCTATTTACACCGTCTGCCACAGCACCTGGTGCTCTCTGGTAAGAGGATCACTCAGCTCCCATATCAAACAGGCTCCCAAGGCACAGGCAGGGGAGAGGCAGCTCCTGCCCACGGAGACAGCAACATGCCCACCCCACAGTCAGGCATCTGCCACTGGTGTTTCAGCAGGAAATTTGGTTGAAGAGTGATGCCTTTGGATATGGGAGCTGATCTTTCAGGAATTCACCGTAGCCTGCCTCATCCATCAGTATGCATTTAATAAGCAGAACCATGTGCTAGATCTGTACAAATAGTTTGTACAAATTAAAAATTGTAATTTGAAAACATTCTATTCTTAGAAGTTTGAATACAAGCATGTAGTTATATGCTAGTTCCAGCAAATGTCAATAGCCAAGCAATTGGCACTACCATATCAGGTAATTTTCTGTACTCTCGAGTCAAGGAATTAAATTTTCTCTACAACAGCTCTTGAATTCAGGTGCTGTCAGAAGTCCCAGTCAGGAACATTTGGAGCTTTTACCTGAATTCTGCTCCTAGCAGAAAAATCTGAACTTACAAAAATAGTAAAAACCTGACATTTTCAGATATAACCCCATTTTCAGCCACCCAATTAATTATGGAAAAGAGAAAACGGCTTAAGCCATTGATGCCAGCTTCAAAAGCCAGAAGCATTAAAACTTTTTAGCTTTTTCTGAACACCACTGTCTGTTGCCTTATAAAGAACAGAATGCCAAAAGGAGCCAAAATTTCTCAGCCCTTGTTGGAAAGAGATCCTTCAATTACTGACAACTTCATGTAGAAATTAATGCATTTACACTATAAAACTATTGCCTTGTCAAGGTGTTCCCATGTCCCCTAGTGCAGGAGCTAAATCAGTGACAGCAAACCCACTTCTATGATGCCATTTTACAGCATTTGATTCTTCTGAATTATTAACAGCCTGCAAGAAAACAAGTGACCAAGGTAAAACTGGAGACCCTGTTTGCCTTGGAACAGGAGCCGCACCCCAGACAAGGGACCAGAGCTGCCTTGCACTTTAAACAACCTGGAACAACTGCACATCTCCCTTTAAATCCCTTGGAGCTGCACTGCTGGGTGAGTTTGTGTCCTGCCCCACAACAACCAGAGCCACATCTGATTTGAATGAAACTTCAGACTTTGTGATTTTCATGCCAACTATTTCAGAAGCAATGTCATTTTCTTCAACACTGTTATTTCACTTGCCATCTCCACAGATTTTTGCTCCAGTTCCAGAAGCAAACTTATTTTGAGGATATAGACTGTTTCCAAGTGGTTTTAGAAGGGCCACACACTTAAAATCCAGGACAGCCTTAAACCACAGCCTTCAGCCACCCTCAAGTGAAGGTGTGCATCTCTAGCACTGCCATACTACTTATAAAAGAAAAACGCAAACAAGAGATCAGCGCTGAAGATTCCAACGTTTTTCAGAAAACTATCCCTATAGTAATGCTTTCAAACAAATAACAAGCGAAAACCAAAACACAACAGCAATAAAACCAAGTCTGATGAGCTCTTCAAAAAGATCTCGAGCGATATCAGCTGGCAGGACTGTGTTGTCTATCCCAGAGCTACGGCAGTTGATCCCAGCCGGGGCTTTGCTGGGATCACGAACACACCAAAGCCAGGAGGCTGCAGCCTTTCATATTCCAAAACAAAAGCCAAGTTCTGATCGCCGGGACAAGGAAGAAATTTTTTGTTGTGGATACGTTACTGTGTAATTACTGCAGATTTCATTTACTTTCTTTTGAATACTACACCAGATACAAAGGCTGCATAGATGTGGCAGCTTCTTGTGTTGTTATCTAATGCTCGAGGTTTACATTTTAACAGTTAGTTCCGTAAAATACCCTGGATGTGTGTGTCTATTGAAGGAAAAAAACATGTATTTCCCTGCTGGGAGACAGGGAAGTACAACTGATATTGCCAACCACTGTCAAACTGATAGCAAGGAAAGAGTTTCACATAAAAAAAAAAAAAAAAAAAAAAAAAAAAAAAAAGGAATGCACCCATTTTCTGAATAAAATCAGGGTTAGAAAAATCAGAATAAGATCAGAAATGTGTAAAGGACTATCCATGGGATGAGATGTAAAATTCCATAACGCACAAATGTTGCTAATATTCAAAAGTCAAAGCTTTCTGTGGGTGTGCATGCATAGAGATGTCAACACAACTATTTCACGATCACCGAAATTGCTACTAGCCTGCATCCTCTCTGAATGGCTATTTTTAGGACCTGGACTTTCATGTGGTATAATGATGTGGATTTTACAAGAGCATTTATAATGTGTTTCATATGGTGTACAGTCCTGGAGAAATTGCTTTGTATCAGAGAAAGTCAAACAAAAAGGTGTGGATGCTCATTCAATTTTTTTTTCTTTTGTTTCTTATTTTATGTTATTGCTTTTGGTTTCAATTTTCAGTTAATGTGCATAATCAATTTATCTATTTATTTAATTTATCTAAGTACTCCAAGGACTATTCAGCACAGCACAATGCAATCTTGCAACATCACTTGAATTTCTAAAGCCATGTACTTTTTCAGATGGTGAGATTCCAAATCTGGCAATGCCACAGTCTGTAAGTTATAGCAGGAAGCCAAAGGCCAATTTTTGACCTGGGGTTTGGTGGTGTCAGGGGTTGTGCTGTGTCTCCCACTTATAATCCAAAGACAGAAACTCCTCCTCGCTATCCCGACTCCCATACCAGTAATTCCAGGGCAGCAGCACGTAACGAGAATCACCTCATCAGCCTCTCCATGCTAAGAATAACAAATTTTCATATGGTAGATCTTACAATGGTTTATTTCCTAAACATGAAAGTAATCTCTGCAGTGCCATATCCTCAGTGTCAGAATAAAAATTCCACATTTCTGATCTTTTCTGAGTGTTTTGCTGCAAGACTCTCTTCCCAGCGACTCACAAAGAATCTTTTCCCAAGTGCCTTTATAATCACAGCCCCCTTGTTCCCAGTCAAACACACTTCATGACCTTGGGCTTTCCCATTTTACTTTTGTGTGGGTCCCATCAGAGCACAACCTCAGTTTACACTCATATACTCTACTCCTCAAAGCAAACCACAGCAGAAAACAAATTCAACATAGAGCAGACAAGCTGAACTACTGAAAGAAAAAAAAAGAAAAATAAGGTTTTTTTTGGTCAGTCTGTGATTACCATGTACCTCTTCAAGGCAGACGTGTACTTTGTATATTACAGTTCCAGATTTTTCAATGGAACAAAGGCGATACTGTTAAAACATTTTTTTGCCTATCATTTAATCAAATGCAAAGTTGTTATAACCGGAGGGGAAAAGTGCTCTAGATTCTAGTATCCAGTTTTACTTTGGTTTCAAAAACTTACCACAGCATTGTTGAGTTTATTGTTTTCTTTCACAAAATACTAATTTCGGGACCCCGTGAAACACAATGCAGCAGATTCTTTTCATGGCAGCTGAGCTGTGTTTAGCACAGAGGTGGTGAACAGGAGAGGAGCAGTGGTTTAAAGCCACTTTGGTAACCTCTTGCCCAGCACCTCCAGCCACCATAATGCTCTGGATGGGGACAGCTGATTTTGTCAGGTTTTGCTAACCCTTTTACTGACCAAATGTCCTACTTTCTCCATGAAGCCACTTCATGGAGAAGTGGTGAAGAAGAGTCACAGGGGGTGATGGAAGAGTCATGAGGGGTGGTGGAAGAGTCCTTCACTGGGAATGGTCCTAAACAGTATGTCCAGAGAAAGGCAATGGAGCTGATGAAGGGGCTGGAGCACAAGTCTGATGAGGAGCAGTTGAGGGAGATAGGGGGGCTCAGCCTGGAGTAAAGGATGCTCCAGGGGGACCTCCGTCCTGTTTAAAATTACCTGAAAGGAGGGTAAAGCCAGGTGTGGGGACCTTCAGTCTGTTCTCCCAAGTAAGAGGCAGTAGGATGAGGCAATGGCCTCAAGTTGCACAGGGGATACTGAGATTGGATGGTAGGGAAAATATTTTCACTGAAGAAACTGAAAAGTCCTGGCATAGGCTGCTCAGGGGAGTGGTGGAGTCACTGCTGCTGAAGAGATTTGGAAGATGTGTTAGATGTGGCACTTGGGGACTTGTTTCAGTGGTAGTCTTGTCAGTGCTGGGTTAAAGATTGGCCTCAATGATCTCACAGGGCTTTTACAGCATAAAAACGACTTTATGATCCCAAATTATAAAGACTCAAAGGCAAAAAGCAGTGACAGAGCAGTGCTAAGTTGCTCTGTAAGGAGGTGAAGGTAAGAGCTCTTTGTCCAAGATAACTGACCAAGAAAAAGATCCTGCTGTAATCAAGCCTTAGAGGCATATGCTGTTGCAAACCCTTCCTTTATGAAACAAAATCAGTGGGTTTGTGAACCACCAACATGTGGTGAACTGGCAGTCTCATGATGAGAACAAGACCTGGTTGATGTTGACAGAGGGTTTGGTCCAGACTTTGAAGGTTCTTTGGACATTCACCCCATGAAATGTCCAAATGCCTGGGGCCTGGAGGGAGCTGTGCCCTCTCAGACAGACCACTGGACAATCTAGCAGAAAGAACAGGCACCTGGTCTTTACTGATTCAGCTGTATTAAAACTGGAAACTAGGAAGTGAACAGCTCTGTATCCTGTATCCAACCCTCTGAGTCACCCGTTCGCCTACCAAGCCTTTATTTCATCCTCCAGACACAGAGACTAATGAGCAAGTATCTTGTTATAGCCCATTTTTTTTAAAGAGAGATTCAAAGAACAGCACATGAAAGAGCCTAGAGGGGGGACTCACACGTCCCCGCTTGGCACCAGTCTGGGATTTGATCAGGCTGAGATGCTTTCCCTGCTGCTGTGGCTCTGCAAAGAGGTCAGGAAGCAACTTGTACCTACTCTCCTATGGCTGTGCCCTCCACCCACCACTGGTAAATAATGAGGTAAGAGCATGTGTACATTAGGCTGGCAGAGATGCTGACATTAGCCATCTCCTGGCTCCCCGGGCAGTGAGGTGGAATGGCAAAGGCATGGGAAACCAAGGGCCCTGAGCAACCTGGTCTAGTGGCTGGTATCCCTACCTATGGCAGGGGTTTGGAATGTGATGATCTTTAAGGTCCCTTCCAACTCAAACCATTCAGTGTTTCTAAGAAATGAGCAGCAAACAAGAGGGAGCTGCAGCAGCCATGGCCAAAGCCTCAGAGGGGTGAAGAGAAGCTCCTACAGTGGCCATGCCTTCAAGAAGACAGTTCTGGTACTTAGACCCTCTTCAAATCAATGGAACAGACAGGGGAAGATAATCCTTGAGGATTTGTTGAGGAAACTGTGACTCAGACACGGTGCAGGAGATTTTAATAAGTGAAGAGCAGCACATGCCTAACTGTTGTTCACCCAAACCCAAACTGCCCAGCACGGCCTCCCCATGAGAGTAAAGATACTCAAAAGGGTTCAGGTCCTTCCTCACCTTCTCTGTGATGAATTGACAAGGGGGCTCAAAGGCCAACCCTTAGGAAACAAAGACTAAATTTGGTCTTGATGAATCATGGGCAAAAGGCAGATAAAGAACTGCAGATGTGACATTAATGGCAAGCTGTAGATGCTTCCTCAAAACTGTTGATGTTTCTCAGCACTAGCTCTGCTCTGCCCGTAACCACCATGCCATGTACACACAGACACACACAGTCCACACCAGATTGCCATCTTAGGTGTGCAGCTCACACCAACCCATATCCCAATATCCTGCTTCCCTTGCAGATCACGCTACAGATAGAGAGGGTTCAGCCTGTGATTAGGATCGGGGCCCATGCAGGAGATCTCTGACAGCAGGCAGGAGAGTCATCCCTCCAGAGCCAGCAATGTCTGTTCAGTCACAGAACACACGCGGTGTTACTGGACCAGGTACCCTGGCAGAGCAAATGCCAGCACAGCCCATTGCCTGGATTAGCCAGGGCTTTCAGCCCAATGCAGGAATTTAATGGTGCCAACAGAGTCATGGCATGAGAGGGACCACAAGCTGGGAGGCAACACATGAGTGGGCACATTGCAGAGCCCCTCCTGGTCCCCCTTCTCTCAGTTACAGCTTTGGATACCAGACCAGCTCTGCACTTTTCATCTTGGATGTGCCACTGCCACTCAAACTCAAATCACTTTGTTCTTCGCAGTTAAAATTTCAAAACTACTAATCACTAAGATGGATGAGCTTTGGGAACTTGAGTTGATGTTAAGTTTTTGCTTTTCTCTCCAGATTCTCAACTGGTGAAACCCATAAAATTTCACAAACAGCAACAGTTGGAAATTTACAGGAATGGTGCCTTTACCATGCATATCTCACAGCAACTCCCCGCCAACAAAGCATCCCATGCCTGGAAAGCCAGTTCCAGGGTAGCCTGTGAAGGAATCCCAGCGGGAGACCAGATACTGTTGAACCGTCTGAATCACGTGCACGCTTATTCACATGCACAGATTTACATAAAACTTGCTTTTGTTTCCCTGTGACATTCTGCCTTCTCTTTTTTCATTCCAAACAATTTTAAAAATAAGGTTATATTAGACCACACACATCCAGTGCTGTATCATGTCGCTGCTTCTTAAGCAGAACTCTCTAATTTATTTCAAAGGGAAGTTCAGCTTCAAAACTGAGGGTGTGATATGAACTCAGAAATTAACAGAAGAATTTTCCTTGGGGGAAGCAAGACTGAATCAGACATGCAATAAATGACCTTGTAAGCCCTGTGCCTTGGTACATCCACATATCCAAAATTGTGCTTTAACATAAAACATTATTTTCGCCACTATCTTATTTCAAGCTAGGTAGAAGAGCTGAAGGAAGTGGATTTGCCTTGGTCAGGAACAAATTATTCATCTGTCTGTCTGCCAGGAGGTCCATCAACAGCCACCACACTCCTGATGCCTTCTGCCATTGGGAACAGAATTCCCAGTGTTACATTGGGAATGCAGCAATTCATGGGGACAGGGAACCATCCCGGGGAGGTCCCGCAGTGCAAGCCCTGCTGCCAGGGAGCCTGGCTGGGATGTTGCTCTCCCAGGCACTACTGGGAACACACAGAGCTACTGCTGGCTTCCAGCTGCCCTCCCTCCTCCCTCCACACACAGCATCTGGAGAGGGATGCAGCAGTCCTCTCACAGCAACAAATCCCCATCACACGGTGACTCCTGGGAGTTTTCCCACTGGTTTCAACAAGATCAGAACTCGACACAGGAAAAGCAATATTAAACTATTGCCCTGACAGTGCAAGTCAGGACAGAAAGGCAGAGAAGCAGCTGAGCTGCAGATTTCCTTCTGCCAGCTGCTGTGGGGGCCACAGTCTCCTCCTGCAGAGGGAGGGAGCAGCCTTGGGGAAGGGGATGCAGCAAAAGCAGCCATGTCCTGGGGCTCAGCTGCTGCTGCTTCAGCTTCTGTCCAGTGAAGAGCAGCCCTAGACTGTTGCTCCATGCTTTTTGACCTCATGTGAGACACTTGGGCCCTGTGGCCCCAGGCCAGCAGTAACTGCACTTTCATCTTGCCCAGCCCAAGGGGACATTCCATACCATCTGAACAAGCTCAAGGAGCCCAGCAGACCACAGGGACCAGGCTCTGAAAAACAACATTATTTGTGAGTCCTGCTGTCTTATTTAGGGACTTCAGCTGTGCAGGGCTTGGGGAGGTATGTCTGCTCTTCTGCTCCCATGTAAGCTCTGGTCTGACAACTCAGTAATTAAGAAAATGAGGTAGTGTCCGTTTTCAATAGAAAAAGAGGCTCTTGCACTTCTGTTCCTCACACAGGCAGGAAGTCCAGTGCCTCAGCTTTACATACAGAACATTTTAATCCTGCCTTTACACTGCTCACACACTCACCAAACACATCTGAAGTGCACAGAAGGTGTGAGGAGCTCCCCTCAGATCCCTCCCATCAATGGGAGCAGGGAGACCTCATGCCCTATATACAGGGCAGCATGGCTCATTCCCCTATTTTATAAACCTATTTACAAAAAGAACTTAAAGGAACTTATAAGAGCTCCTTTTACCATTTAACTACCACACAGTACAAGATATAACAATGTTCAGAAAACCCCCTCAGGTCTAAACTCAATTATACAACTGTAGCAAGAAAAATATTTTAATCTGATCAAAGTGTTAACATGTTTGACCATGTCTGACCTCTAATGTTTGTAACCACCTAAAAGGCTGCTGTTCTTACTAAGGATGTACCTTAATTTGATTTAAAGTCATTTGTACTATTTAAAAAAGGATATAGTTTTATGATTTTATATTTAATTTAGAAAAACAGTTCCTCAACTTGTTCAAATTCTTTGGAAGTTTCTTGCAGATTTTTAACCCTATCTATTTCTTGAAGATTTTTAACCCTATCTATTTCTAGTCCTATTTATTTCACTCTGGGAAAAGCTGAATTTCGCATAAGAGGGGATAAAGAGAAGCCTTGAACAACTACACACGCAACACCCGAGAGCCAGGTGACAGATGGCTCTCCTGGGGCCTTGCAGAGTGTCAGGGTTTCAGATGCACACACAGCCTATGCCAAGGTGCTCTTACACACCCTTGATTGAGTGTGCCCTCCCCAGCCCTGCAGCTGGTGGGGTTCACAGCTCCCAGGACAAGGGACAATGGGCTCAGCCCTCTGCCTTGCCCTCAGCTCCAGAAGCACCTTCACCCTGCCCACGCCCCCAGCAACAGCTCTACTGCCAGTCCAGAACCCTGTGCCTGCCCAAACCAGCAGCACTCCAGCTGAATCATCCCACACTGGCATTTGCCACCTTCAGCCAAGGAGGGCCACCCTGCTGCGGGGAGCTCCTGCCACTCCCTCTGCTGCTGCCCTCCAGGGACCATCAGCCAGGCTTGGGCTGGCTGCTGATGGCAGGAACCCAGCCTCTCCAGAGCATCACTCTGGAGCAGCAGCAGAGCACGTAAATAACACGGCTGGGTGTGTTTTGGTAAAAAGGAGGCAATTTTGGCTGGGAGATGTGGGGACCTGAGCAGGATGCTCGGGTAAGCAGTGTAACAGTTAGTGGCTACAAACACCTTGAGGGGAAACAAAGCAAAAGTGGTGCTGCTGACAAAATCAGAAAGAAAATAGGAAAGCAGCACCCCGGTACTGCTGGTAGCAACACACCCAGTCAGGCAGGGGCTGGAGCCAGTCCAGAGCCACTTGCAGCTCACAGGGCTCATGGGGAGCCCACTGAAAAAAATGTGGTTTCACAGAGCATTGCAGGGCAGGGGTTCAGCCCCAGCCTCAGTGCCGGCTGCTCTGTATCTTTCAGGCAGTTATACTCTATTTTCCATCAGGTAAATTACTGTTTTCAATGTAAAGACCTGACAGTTTGCCAAAGTACTCCTGGTTTAATTTTTTAATTGATTTTTTTTTAAGATTCTAAAATTAATCCTACTTGAAAACAACTGTTTCCAGGAAGCCTCATTAACCAAAATACAATCTCTACTATCAAGTGCACGCATGATTATGATACGTAATCCTATTCACTCACACAACCCTCCTCCCCGACTCTGCTTGTGCTAAAGTGTTAATTAAACACACTTTTATGGATGGTTAAGTATCTGCAATCTTCAGTCACAGATCTGACCTCCTCAATTATTGGAAGCAGCCACCAGATTATAGCCCACACTTTATATAATGTACACAGCAGCAATAAATCTATATGAGAGCACTCCATAATTTACCATGATAACCTTTGCACAGTCAATAGAAATATAAGACAAAATTGCCCAGAATAATATACTGAAATAGTTACTGTAGTAAGTTGAAAAACCGCAAGACCAGCCTTCATCTGAGGAAGAAATCTTCCCCTGTCTGCTAGGTAACAGATTTTTAACTGAAAACATCAAATCATCTCTTCATAAACCACAGCAGGATCCAAACAGGCCTAAAGGAAGCTGTTTGAGGCACTGGGTGATTTTGGTGGCTTTCAAGGGGATGGGATCATTTCTTCTCTGTTACTCATGTCTTCTCCCCTTCGAGTTCTGCACAGTCTATTTGCTCATCTGCTGCTCTGACAGCAACCACTTGGATTTTCTTCCATTACCAAGGGAAAAGGTGATTCCTAAACCACAATCTACTTTATAGCTTAGCTGCTAATAAATAGGCTATTGCACTCTGCTGCCCATCTAGGAAGAGTTTAAAATAAATATTTCACCATAGCAAAAAGATGCTGGACTAATGTAACTCTGGACTTACCCCAATTCTGTCTCAGGGAACAAATTAGGTATGTTTGCATGAGACAAATTTAAAAACATTTAAAAGCATTTAAAGTTCATTTAAAGGAAGAGGACAGCTTAATATTTTGGGGAATGAGGGGGATACCTGGTACCTGGATAAGGTGGGAAACACCAGAAGAAATGCTTATTTGGGTTACAACAACATAAGTTGGCCCTGCCCCGCAAATACATCTTTTCTTGCTAGAAAATGAAGGAAGAATTAAAAATTTAGGGCTAAATCCTCTATATCTGTAAACTTCAGCAAAGTTCCAGCAGTACGCAATGAGGAAAACCAAATCCCCTAGGAAAAGCTGTGTGGGGTACAGGCAGGCTCTTACAGGGACCTGTCTCCTGCTACCCAGGCCAGCTGGGTCAGATGTGAGGGTACTGATTTCCACAAAAACTCTGAGTTTCATACTCCACAATCCATCCATTTTTTTTAACACCAGTTTTACATCCTACCGCTCTTGTGAACAAATGACTGGAATTAAGGACAGGTTTATACATTCTTTTAAACTTTATCCCTTTAAAGGTTAAAAATCTGAACCTGAAATAAACCAAATTACATTCTGTCCTCACTTGCTGACAGCCAATGTAGAACAATGTCTGCAACAAATGCAGCAGTTCTGGCTCCCAGGAGCGACACCAGCATCGACTGTCTGCTGTAATGTCAGGACAACTATTTTCTGAACTTCTGGTCAAGATGGTGATGGGAAAAGACAGCTTTTGTAAAGAAGACTTTAGTTTAATCATTCAGATAGCAAAACCTAGAAACATGAGAACATACAGAATTACTAAAGCTGATTTAAACTGAGAGGGAAAAACTTTACAGGAAGAAGACGGGAATAGTACTCCAGCAGCATGAAACGTTCTCCTAAAAACTTCTATTGCCATTTTAGAAGCACAAGATCTATTTCCTGGGCCATCATCCACAACAGGGCCCTAACACACAGCACGCCAGAGCCTGGCTGTTTTACGGGCAGGTTCAAGCTCGGCTGCGGGACATATACCTGAACACAAACACAAAGACCAGGAGCTGCTCCTTCCAAAGCCCGTGACCCAGAAAAAGGAAGGGACATTCTTCCATGAGATATTAGGATTTGACTGCTGGAAGAGCAAAGCCAAACCTAGAGGATGAGGAGACTGGAAAAGCAGCTCCTCCAGCAAATTCAGAGCGAAGCAGACACTTCCTGCCGAGCATCTCTCCCCCTTCCCACTGCTTTTCCTTTTGGCTTGGACAGAAGAGTGTCCAGGTATTTCAGAAACTGGGCTCCAATTTGTCATGAAACAAACATGGTTAGATGCCTGCACAATACCTGCAACATACATCAGCAGATAGAGAGGCCACAAAACTTCTCCATAAGGAGAGCAGGAAACTTACCAGAGGTGACATAGATCCATTGGGCAGATACGGATCTGAGAGCATCAGGAAAGGGTAACCAGAATAGGCAGATCCTTTATACATCCCTGAGTCCTGATGTTTCATACCTGCTGAAATCAATGTTCCGTGTCAAAATTCATTTTATTACAGATGACTCCTCAGCCTGTCAGGGGTCCCCAAAGAGGTTACAGCACGTTGTGGGAGTCTTTTTGTCCCATACTCCTTAGAGAAGGTGTTGGGGAGCTCCAGGGTCCCCCATGGGTGCGGACTCCCACAGTGGGGACACTGGGAAGCCTCGGCGCTGTCAGGAGTAGCTTTCTCACTGGGGGCTGTGGTGACGTGACTGGCATCCCGCACTCCCAGAGGTGTCAGGGTGATGGGGTGGGGAATCGGGGGAACACGCACTAGACGGGGCGCACCGGGGAACTACCAGAAGGAACCGGGAATGGGGAGACGGGGACACACAGAGACACGCGGAGGTTTCTGTGACTAACCATCATCCATGTGGTCCGGCAGCTTCTCCTGGTACACCCTCTGCGGATCCTGCACTCGCCGGAGGGCCTGCACGGGGAGGAGAGAGAGGGGCAGCGCGGNGGCGGCGGCCGGGCTGCCGCTGCCTTCGGACTCGTTCACCAGCGAGGACTTGAGGTCGGCCAGGTCGCGCTCGGTGAAGGCGTTCTCGGGGATCTTCTCCTCCTGCTCGCCCTCGTCCTTGAAGGCCAGCATCTCATCCGTGGCGCCCAGGTCGTCCCCGCCGCCGCTGCCCAGCTGCGGCATTTTCCTCCCGCCGCTCCCCTCCCCTCCGCGCAGCAACTTTCCCGGCGAGTATTGTTCTCCCGGATCAAGCCCTTCGCAATTATTTTTTT